>VWZY01012412.1:167630-201071 GCA_013399075.1 Chloroceryle aenea
TTTTTAATGTATTTATTTTATGCTTCACTGACATAATTGAAACCCAAATGCACTAAAACAGTGCAGGACACCCAGCCACCGGAGTCTCGTTGACCAGGCTGCTTTCCCTGCAGTCTGATGAACTGTCAGAGTGTCTTCAGACACGTGCTTACAAACACATCTCTCAATGGCCATTTTATGTTTACAGCTCTGTCCTACCTTGCCTCCAGATGGGATGTATCTTATTTCTGGCCAGCTCAAGCAGACATAAAGGAATGTGGGTCTTCCATGTCACTGGTTTTAACGGGTGGGGTTTCTTATCTCTCTCAAACAAGGCATATGCTGCTGTTCCAAGCAGAATTTGTTCTCTTATTTAATAGGCAGAAGCTGCACAGTGGAACAGTCAGCAAACACTGAGCAGTGCTGAGTGTTTAGAGAGACAGATCAGGAGGGTGTTGAGTCCATTGGAGTTGTGCTTTTACACTGGCCCAGGTCTGTTGGTCGGGGGAACTGCTGCTGGTTTTTAATTCACACAGTTCCTTTGCCTTCACAGTGATGTTAAAAAAAAATAAAAAAAAGAAAGTGTTTGGGTGTTTGCCTTTGATTTCATGAGGACCACACTTTCACTCATAATTTCACTCGAAAGAGTAATATTATTCTGCTCCAGTAGGATGCTGGATCCTATTTAACTTTCAGACCTTGTCTTAAGCTGCCACATTTTCATGAATATACTGGCGACGTCTGAATGCTCACGAATAAGGGATAACATGACTGTGCATAGCAGATGAGTCAAAAACCCAGAGCTTTCGCTTATGATAATATTTTTTGGTTATTATTTTTGCACCCTGCCAGCTGTTGATCTTGCTAATGTGCCGCTTAGCAGCCAAGCTTTGTTCCCTCTTGGTTAATGAACTGTGCAAGAAATCACAGGACAGTGGCTGGTTTTAAAGTTAATAGTGATGGTCCATAAAGGAGAAATGCCCTAAACTGCTAGATCTGGAGACCTAGCAGTGCTGTTGTCAAAGATGATGGAGAGAAAAAGGTGACAGAACAGTCTTGTTTCACCCTTGGTGTACTTGTACCTCCTGGATGTGTGCTGAAGTGAAGAGTTATTGCACATACTATGGGACTGACAAGGATTTGTGGCCTGGCAAAGTATACCACGCTTCGCCCAGAAAACCTTCTAACCTGTTAGAGGTCACCTGCTTCACATGCCAGAGCACAGCCATAGGCACATGGAGACACTCCACACCCTCTCGTAGGTGGTCCTTACCCACAGAGTTTGGGTAATGCAGCTGCAAGTGCAGGAAAGGTGCATGGGCTTGGGAACCACATTACTTAGAAATATCTTGGAGATCAGCTGCCCTCAGTCCTGCGTGCAAATGTGCCCGTGAAAGGGCTTATGGATAGTCAACGTGAGTAGATACTGGGAGTACAGACTCCCAGTCTGTAGGGAGGGAGTGGGGGTTGACAGGGGTTGGATGGGTATGTGCTGGGCAGTATCTTTTCCTCTGGTAGGGAGCTACAGCTTTGCAGCAGGTGGCAGTTTGCTGCCAGCAGCCTGGCTCATTCTCATTCAGGAGCTGAAGCCGAGGTTGCTGCCAACTCATTCCTTTTGCAGGGGCTTCAGGAAGAGATGCTGTTTCCCCTGAAGCCCCTTCTCAAACATGTTAGCCCTCCGCGTTGTGGAGCCAGCTCTCTCTATCCTCTGTCTCTTGCTGCTTCTCTTGTTGGCTTTGGGATTTCTCGTGGACCTTCCACTCCCCCTTCCAAGCACCTCTTGGTTATTAAAATGCAGCTCAGGATAGTTCACTTTGCCTGGTACATTATCATTCCTCGTTAGAGACCCCTCCAGGGCCTGTGATATGCCTGCACTGACTTTATAATTACAAAGTCAATTTCTAAACAGACATTTGCAAATAAGTCAATTTAAATACCGAGATTTGCAAACAATAATTAAGCAGTAGCTTCTTTTTTAATATCTATATATATAATTAATGCCCATGGGTTTTTCATTTTACCTTGCGACTGTGTAGCTTGCAATTGTTTGTTGAGCTAAACCAGTCTCAGAAAGCAAATCAGATCACTGATGGTTTTTAAAGCTGTTTAAGAGTATGCCCTATCTCCCCCTACCTTGTTCCACCTCAGCTCCATGAGCCATTTCTTATGCAGTTCCCAGACCACCTAGCAGTTGTAGGGAAGTAGTGTCAGGTGCCTCACGCCAGAGCAGCTGAGCTGGGGAGCTTCCCCCTTCAGCATAAGGAGGGTGACCCGACCTACCATAAACTATCCAAAACCACAACAGACAGGGGAAGACTCATTCATGAGGCTGAGCAATAGAAGTAGTCTGTGAACAGAGGGGAGAATGCACTCTGGAGGAGGAGATGAATGTAGTCTACCTGACTTTTTCCTCCAAGGCTGTGCAGTGAGAGGGTTCATGCTGCAAGCAGACTGTTGAGAGGAACAAATGAGACCCATCCCAGAAGGTGTCCAGGAGAATGAGGAGTGTCTCTCCTTTTCTTTAAGACATGTTATCCAGTGTCACTGCACTATAATCTCCATCCATGGTCCTGCCACAGCTATCCTTCCCCTTAACCCCTTCACTCCCTAGAGAGAGAAGGGGATTGCAGGACTCCCACACCCCATCAGCCTGGGACTGCCAAAGCACAAACAGCATGAGAAGTCAGCCTTTGAGACCATGGGAAGATGAGGCATGAACAGCTGTACCTGAGCATAGAGGGGTGAAACAGAGGGTTGCATTACTTTTTAGGAGGCTCCTTGATTTCCCTCATGTAGGCCTTGTCATCTCCAAGGCTTCCCAGCTCTTTAGAGGAAGCTTACCATTCTTCTGGCTTCCCCCTTCCTTCGGATTTCCTCTGTGTCTCTACATGGTTTTTAATCTATCCAATGACCTTGATAAGCCCTTAACTCCTACCTGACCCTCACTGACACCTATTTTTCCTTGTAGCGTGCTGCTGTTTGATATGTAGACAGAGTTTACCCCAGCAAACAAAGGCCATTGGCTAGAGGCCCTATTGCAGTCACAAGCAACTTGGATTTTTCACAGCACAGCCCATGCAGACCCCTCTTCTAAGCCTCTATCTTTTTGTACCACCAGAACCTGGGAGGAGAGACCAGAGACCATAACCTGGTGATTTCCTGCCCTGTCCTCTCCAAGTTGTCCCAGCAGGTACTAGGTGTGTGCTCAGAGCACCATGACTCCCAAGAAGGTTCTGGAAAAGAATAAAGCTCCAAAGTGCCTTGCCTGTAAAATGGTAAGAAAAGGCTGAGTGCAGATTCTTTGCATGTGTGTCATGGTGCATTAAAGATGGATTGTTTCCTGCTTTGCACTTGTGCTCGGCAATTTCAAAGGGCTTACTCATTATTTTTGTGTTGGTTCCACATTTTTGAGTGTGCTCGTATCTTAGCTCATCAAACTTTAGCCAGCTGGGGCCAAAAATATCCCTGGCATAATCAGTTGCTCATCCGAGCCCCAAACCTTCATTTCCCAATTCAAATAGACGCTCACGATCAGCGTATTTGAAGGGAACGTGGTCCTCGGTATCATCTTGGGTGACATTGCTGAAAGCAGACTTCCTTGCACCCTGGCATTCTGCATCCAGTTGCTATAAATATGAGCAACAATTATACATCCCTTCTTTTCCCTCTTTATGGGTGTGCGAGGACAATAACTTCAAGCGCTCGCTGCTGTTCGGCACAAAAACAAATAACAGAACAACTCGGGCTGTGATGCATTTCAGCGGCGTAACTTCGATGTGCCACTGTTATATTAAGTTATAAATATCTATCACTTGACAATGCCAGTGCTTTTCGGCTGAGAAAGGAGTATTAAAAAAAAAAAAAGGACTCGTGGTTGCTATAGCAATTAACAATGGGCGTCCTTCTTCAGGAGCCAGAGATGCTGACACAGCTAAAACAAATGTTTGTGTATGGCCGTGGTGGGGACGGTGACGGATTAGGGAGTGCTGGCCTCGAGCCTCCCTGTAATCCAATTCTAAATAAATCATAAATCTAAGTGTAGACTGGCAAGCTGGGGGGAATGCCAATGCGAGGAGGGTAACAGCAGGGTAGTTCCAGTTTCTGTTAGGGACAGAGGTGAGGAGGGACTGGGAGTGGGATGGGTGTCAAAATCCATCTGGAAAGGTATGTGATTGGGATTTTTTTGGCAAAGGACACAGCTGGCCTATGGCCACCACCACTCAGTGGTCCCCTCTGGGATTCCCTTGTGTAGGAGCCCTTGTATCCTGTAAGCACCATGGTCCTCTTCATTCCAGGGCTGATTATAAGCCTTAAAGCTAACAGAAGGAGAAGAGATGTGTTAGGAGAGTTCACAGCTTCCTTTCTATCACTGGATGTAGCCTCTGTAATCCATCACCTTCCACCTTTGCCCAGCCTACTGCAGTACCAGAAGGTTTGTGAGTCCTCCGGGTTCAGGCCCCAGTGAAATCACAGCAAGATCCCCACGGGAGCTCTAGATGTCACACAACACAGGGCAGGACCGCAGGCTCTGGTTACTGCTGGGCTAAAGAAAAACCTCTGCCCTGTGGAAAATAAAACAAACAGAAGGCCAACAGTGATCTGGTGTCTTTTAGTCTCCCTGATGCATGGACTCAGCCTTGATATGAAGTGAAAAATGAAAATGAGGACAGCTCAGTCAACAGCATTTCTCAGAAATTAATGAGCCCCTTTGCCTCCAACACCTGATAATTACATCTTTCAATTAAATGAACTCTTTCCCTGTCCACGTTCTTATAAATTAACTTCAAGTGATGCATCTTCTTGGGCTGCCAAAGCTTCCTTATGCCAAAATCTGTGCCAGCTTCCAGGCCCTTGCAATGATGGAGAGTCTGAGGCCCAAATATAACTAAAGGATTTAGTCCTGGTGTCGCAGCAGCCCAATTACTAGGTTACTGGCACAAGCAGAGTCCATGACCCTGAGTTTAGCAGCTCATCTCCCTGTGGAATGAGAGAGAACAAAAGACCTGAAGTTTTTTACCATGAGGATGGTGGAGCACTGGAATAGGTTGCCCAGGGAGGTGGTGGAGGCCCCATCCCTGGAGATGATCCAAGGTCAGGCTTGATGGGGATCAAATCAACCTGCTCTAGTTGCAGCTGTCCCTGCTCACAGCAGAGGGGTTGAACTAAATGACCTGTAAAGGTCCCTTCCAACCCAATGAATTCTATGATTCCATGATTCTATGACCTTAGAAGAGCCCAGGCAGTCAGCCGCCAGTATGTCTAGAACTAGAGGAAATGGCATCAAGTTTTGCCAAGGGAAGTTTAGGTTGGACTTTAGGAAAAACTTCTGTACCAGAAAGACTGGAACAGGCTGCCCAGGGAAGTGGTTGAATCACCATCCCTGGATGTATTTGAATGCCATCTAGATGCAGTGCTTAAGGATGTGGTGTAGTAGTGGCCCTGGTAGAATTTGATTGTGGTTGGACCTGATGTTCTTAAAGGTCTTTCTGAACCACAGTAATTCTGTGGTTCTATGGGAACACCATATACAGAGATGTTTCTTAGGTCCTGCCTTTTGCTCAGGCTTTTCACTGCAAAGTATGGGACTGGTTTGACTTAAGTCCCAGCTCTCATGTGACTGCTTAGAGCTGAGAGCCTTCAGGCAGGGAATGGAGTGATGGACCCTGCTTTCAGGGTGGGGATTCACACCATTATAGACAATCGATTAGAGGAAGAGGCACTTGCAAGGGCGAAGAGCCACCTGTCACCCTGCTACGGCCTATTACCGTATTTTGCAATTACAGGATGGGTAGAGAGGTGCACTGAGTTATGTGTTCAATTGCTTGATGAGATCACATCTACTCAGAGATAGGGAAGACAGATGAGGTTCCGCCTCCTCCTCCACTCAAATGTGCCTTATGATTTCTAAGGCTCCCAGTACTACCCTGTTTCATCACTTGCAGCCTGGAGAAATTCTGTGCACAGAACACATTCTGTTTGCTGCACATACAAACCATAGTCAGCTGGAGAAGACAGAGATCCCACCCCAGCAGGGTGAACATCACACCACCAGACAACTGCTCCGGTCTCTTCCTATTCTCCTCTTCCTTTAGGTAACCCAGTGCAACCAGCACGGCCTAAAGCTGGGTTTTTATAAGCTTGCAATAAATCCACCCAGCTTTTCTAAAGCGCAGCAGGCAGCTGATGCAATCAGAGAATTCAGCCCAAGCCCTTCGGACAATGGCTCAGACACTGGGATGTACTTTCCTCTCAAACCCACACAGGAGCGTATTCCCGCTTGCGTATCCTCGCACCATTTCAATTAAGGCAATTAGCAGTGACCAAGAGCAACTGCAAAGCTCCAATTAAACCAGAACAAAGGCTAACATGTTCTACAGTGTCCTGGAGCAGCTTGGAACACGTATCCCCAACAGCCACTATCTGCCAGATTAAAGGGTTTATACACTCTCTGTTGTCCCCTTCCAGACCTCCTACAATCACTGCTCCTTCAGTAAGCCCAAACGCTAATCTCCAGTTGCTGTATCTCCTCATTAATTTACTTCTTGTCAGGAGCCTCAGGGGAAGGCCTTTCTCCTGTCATTTTGTCCCATTTAAACCTCAGCCTGCAGCCACAGTGCCCTGTTCTCCTCCATCTCCTTAGGGATAGCCCGGGAGTGTGATTTGGGCTTCGGTGACCTTTTCTTGGCCGTGACTGGTGCTGCACTGTGAGTTTGCTGTTTGCACTGCAGGCTGTGGTAGGAGTGAGTGGCAACCCACTGCACAACAAGGCAGGAGCTGGTTCTCTGCTCAGGCACTGTGATTTCTTGCTGGGATGATCTGGGATGGCCCCTCCCTGGGGAAAGGGGCTGCCTCAAGGCCTCCAGCAGAGATCCACGGCTATCTGGGGGAGAAGGGACTGCTCTTTGTGAAACCTGCTCTGGATTTCTACACCTGTGAAGAGGGGGAAGCTCCTTTGTCTGGACTCAGACCTGAGTTTGGGGCCACTTTTTTTAGACTCTGCTAGAAAATACCCAGTAGAACAGGGTGTACATTGAGATAGATCATTTGGTGTTGATCTACTGGAGGTAGGTTTCCAGCAATGGTGCCTAAGCTCTGACTTTAATTAATATCCTACTCCATTGTCTGAGACCAGCTAGATACATACAAGGCTCTCTCAGCACCTTCTCAGTGGCTTGACCCATGCGTTTGCACTCCATCCCAGCCATACTTAGTATCTAGCAGCTCTGAAGCACTCCAGACCAGCTGCTGCTTGCAGTCTACAAACCACTTTTATTGGGATTTGTCATTAACAGGACATTGCATCAAAGCAAGGGCAGTGACTGGCACAGATTGCCTCTTTCAGTGAGAGATTGAAGCGAGACTGTGGAAGGAGGGACAGCTAATGACAGGGAACCTTTCTGAGGATGGGGGGAGACTGTCATGGGGACATGACTGCACCTGGATGTCTCAGCCAGTGGTTCAGATCTAGCAGAGACTGGTAATGGGTTGCAGTGATTAGCCTCTGGCAGCTCTTCAGTGGCCTGAGCTAAATGGTCAGGTCAGCTGCTGAGCCAGTCTCACTTTGGTTCCTAGTGGACCCCTACTTAGATAGCAGAAGCCACACGTACATTTAGTGCTAATTGGTGTCCTCGTTAGCAGGTACTGCTGAAAAGCCACATGTTGAATAGGTCCAAACAGTGAACTCTTTTCCTTAAAGGTGAGTGCTCCAATTAAGGGTTGACAGGCAGTTGGGGTAAGATGTTTGCTACCTGCTTGGAGGGTATGTAGGAAATTTAAGTTTAGTGCCCAGAAACCTTCCACATCTTCTAGTAAAAAGAACATCCTTTGGTTTGGATATGGTTGTGAAAGGAGAAAATCAGAGGATATAAGTGATACAGAAAAACATCTTTAATATATCTTTCTGTGGCCCTTGTACCTTTTGGCAGTGCTTATTTTTTCCTTACTGTTTTAGGTTTTCTTGTGTGTTAGCACTGAGGAAAAAACCCATGAAATCTCCTTCTTAATTTTTTTTTACTTCATCCCAAGTAACACAGACAAAGGGGCTGTCATGGGCTGCTAGAATGGAAATTAATTTTAAAGCATCATCATTTATCACTTTTATAGTAAAAAAAAAAAAAAGAGAGAGAAACTACTGAGATTAGAGCAATTGTGGCAGAAACTTCCTGCACAAGAATTGTCAGAAGGCACTTGCAAAAGGGTAATGACATCAAAGAGCTCAAAGAAATTCTAGGCAAAAACCCAAGGCCTGCTCTGCGCTGGTTTTTTTTCGCTTGTGGTGTGGGATTTGCCTCTCACAGCTTGAACCATCCAAAAGTCAGGCGTTGCCAGTGTGAGGGCTATAGCTGACCTCCATTTATAGTTAGCTGAGAGAGACAGGTATGTTTAGAGGGCAACTCCATATCAGCTTGCAGTGTCTGAGATGGATGGAATGGGTAGTGGCTCCCATGGGGGCCGGAAGGATTTCTGTTCCTACAGAATTGCTTTGATTTGCAGCATCATCAATAATGGTCATAACAGTTTTGTTGTCAAATGCAGCCATCCCTGATTGAAATGGGGATCAATGCAAGAGCAAGGCAGGTCAACCCAGCAAGGGCTGCCAAGCCATGCCAGGGACTCCACCTGGGCATGCTTTCAGCAGCCAACCAAGAATGGGGAAGACAAAACACCCACCCACGTATGTGCACTGGCCGCAGGGATCGGGAGCAGTCCATGGGTCACTTTGTTCTGCAGCAGGTTGCCACCCACAGAGATGATGCTGTGAGTGGGGGACAGTTTACCTCCGACTGAGCCAGGAGCCTCATTTCACATGTCTGATCTGGATGGTCACTCCAGAGGAGCTCATTAAATTCAGCATAACATATCTTCATCTTCCTTTACTTACTTTTTTCCCCCTGCATGGAATGAGTTAAAGGCTCCACATTCCTTATCCACTCTTTCTATTAGAATCTTACCTTATTCCAGTCCTCCCCCTCCTCTCGCACACTCCTCCTTTCCTCATACCCATCTACTTGCTCCCTCCAGGAAGCCAGCTAATTATTTCCTGAATGCCCCCAGTGTTATTTTGCCTTGAGAACCTCTCCTGCTGGGACTTCTCACACTCTTATGATTCTCTGTGTGACAAAAGATTTCTCAGTTTAGCTTTGAATGAGTATTTCTTTAATTTCTACATTTAGTCCTTTTGCCTCATCATCTTCTCTTGGGCTGAGAATAGAAACTTCACTTGACATTATCTAAACCATTATCAATTAAATCCCTTCTTAACTGCCCTTTTTTCCCTAAGCTGTGTAAGTTTTGGGTTTTTCCTCTCCTCCTTCATTCCTGCATACCTTTCATTTGTAGATAAAGCCCTTTGCCCTTCTGCATTAACTTTCCAAACACAACGCACTTTTTTGCTGTTGGGTTTGTGGCTTTTGTTTGTTTGTTTAACACCACTGCAGCGATCAGACAAGAACACGGGATTCCAGATTATTCTGCACCTGAAAGTCAGGGCACCCTCTTTGAACTTGTACAGATGTCAGTGCATTTGCTTTGTGTGATAGAGGTTCTCCAGTTGGGCACGGAGGTTGTGCTCTTGCTGAGTCAGCAGCAGAGCAGCATTGGTCAACAGCTGAGTCTGGGTCCCATGGCTGTAAGTGTCCTGCAGGCACATACAGAGTGTACAGTCTGCAAAGAGGCAAGGAAACCCAGCATAGCTGTGCTCTTCTGCACAGGGGAATCAAAGCAGGCACTTGTCCGTGGCCACTGGGTTAGAGCAGCTTTGAACCCAGACTGATGAACGATAACTCAGGAGATTAACCAGGCAGTGTCAGATGGTGTGTCACGTATTCCCTAGCATGCAGTGACAGCATCTAGAGGGTATGTGAAGACGACAGAGAAAAGCAAAGGTATCTCCAGTGTGCCTTCATTCGCTACTGAAGAGCCTGCACATCCACTGCACTAACATCAAGATTGCTCCTCTCCACACGGCACAGACTGCGAGGGATGCAGTCCCAGACTCCGAGGGATGCAGTCCCAGACTGCGAGGGATGCAGTCCTCTGAGCAAGACCAAACATGACCCACCATAGTGGACTGCAGTGGGCAGTCCTTGGGCTGGTCTTCATGTGTGGGCCAGCCAGTCACAGCATCTCTAGCTCTGTCCTAACACAGCCCAGCTTACAGTGCAAGCATCCAGCTCCTAGTAAGGAGCTGGTGTGGGTGGAGGAGTGCCAGAGGTCATGGAGAATGGGTGATTAAGGCTGCAAATGCCTGGCAAGGTGTCTCTAAGGGGAAAATGTTGGGGATGAAACATTGCTACGAACACACAGAAAGTGGGATTTATTAATTCTTATGGAACGATTTGTCTCTTCTTTTGACTTTTGTAGGATTTTTTTCCCCTACTGGAATAGAATCCATGCAAAATTATAGTCCTGTGAGTAAAAGACATGCAGGCCACATCCTTTTGACCCACACATATTTGTCACAGCTGGAGGCATGCCAAGTTAAAAGCATAAGCTACTGAGACTTAACCTAATAGTAATAATTCTGAAACAGCTCATAAACTATCAAACAAACACAGAGCAGTTAAAAAGTACCAGGAGTTTATGACTTGGCACATTTTTGAATATGAACCACCACCAACTTTGCAGAACCAAAGGGCTGGAGAAAATGCAGATAAGCAGCTGAAATCCAAACCTGCAGCTCTCTGGAAGTTCATCTTTTGGAGATGGCCCAAGAAGAAACATGAATTCATTGCTGTTCCACCTCTTTTCTTTGTTGGATCAGCTGTTCATTCAAGGCCTGTAGCCATGTCATAACCACTTTTATTGAGCTGTTTCAAAAACAAGTCCCAGTGAACCTTTTTGTCATTGAAGCGATGGAGGAGCCTGCCTCCCAGCTCTGCAAAAGCTGCTCAGCCCAGCCTTAGAGCACCCTGAAATCTATCACTGCTAATTAGGGTCTACTTAAAGGCTCCCAGGCTGCTGTTAGTGGTTTGAAATGCAGAGTGGCATGTGAAAGCCCTTATGCTTGGCTCCTGACAGGAGCAAAAGCAAACAACAGACCCTGCTGTGACCTCCATTTACGAGGTTCATTTACTGCACTGAAGGCATCAACATCTTGGAAATTAAATGGACAAATTAGTTTTGAACTCCTACTGGTTAAGATGGACTCTTTGCTGGGACAGTGCTCCTGCCTGGCTGGTTAAATGTTTCCTTAAGCTTTGTGTACGGGGAGTTTCTTCAGGGAGGTTGGGTAGAAAAGTTTGCTGCCAGGAAAAGACCCAGGAATAGAGGGAGCACACTGGAGGCAGCTCTTCAGCTGCCCCAGCTCCCTGACACCGGGTGGGTACCAGTTGTCATGTAACAACCCCACACCACTGTTTTTAACTCATAGTAACCATTTTCTTTAACCATTTCTGACCCATTATTGCACTGCCTTTTCCACCACAGCATGAGAGCTCTGTCCAGTGATGCTTTAAGTGATGTCTCTTCCCACCATTCATGCTCATCTCCATAAACCCTGATTTGTCCCTGTCTTTGGGGAAAGAAAGAGTCTCTAATTCATCCCTGCTCACAGCTCCATAGGACTCCATGACCATCTGTCTATTCTCAGTCAAATCTATCCAAATTCCCTGCCCAGCAGGCATGAAGCCACCCGGGGATCCTTTCCTCCCAAAGTTCAGTCCAGCCTTAATTGCTCCCCATGTAGGGCAGCTTTCGGAAAATGCGGGTGGAGAATTGGGAGCCTTAGCAAATAAAAACGACAGCATCTTGCCCAGGAATAATAACATGTTTAATTTGTCACCCATGGGATCTCTTAGTCCTTATGGCAGAAATACCAGAGCAATGCTTCCTGTTTCCCCCCTGCCCCACTGCCATCCGTTCTTTTCTTTGCATTTCTCTCTTAATCTTCCCGAGACTCAAGTGCCTAATTCATGATGAGATATTTATATTTTCCATTCCATTGGCATATGGTTCCGTGAGCCTTCTCAAGTCTTGCAAGGGGTGTCTCAATTTATTGAACGCTTCTCTCCTCTTGCCAGTTTGTGTCTGAGTTCCAGCATTTCAGGCTAGGAGGTACTGCCTGTGCTCTAGGACCTCTCTCCTGTCTCTTGGGCACCCACAATTCAGTTGGGGCAGGGTCAATGGGGAGAAGCTCATGATGCACCTTTCCTTCTTGACTTGCTGGCTGGGGGTGCCCTGAGAAAGAGCAGGGTTTGCATTAATAGGAGGCCTTATAGCCAAACTACCTCTTGGTCCTACCAGGCTGGGCAGAGAGGTCCAGAAGAAGGCAAGGTCACTATCACAGAGCATCTAGACCCCTCTCAGCACTCTGAAGTCCTGTTCTTCAGCTGTTGGCAGAAGTGACCTAGAAGGTGGCAATGTTGTTTCTAAGGTTGTGCATGGGACAGAAAGAGCTCGGGTTTTGGAGAAGACTATTGCCACTGAGAATCACAGCAAGGAAGCTGATGAGATGAATGGATTTCATATCTGTGAACAACATCTCTGTAAATGCTGCCAGATGCTTTCCATAAACCCTGCTGACATGGCAGCGAGGTAAGGGGATCCAGCTCCTCTGATCACTTCTGTTCCCAGCCTGAGCCCAGAGACCAAACCTTGGGACCCTCATCCTCTTCCAGTCCCCCCCTCCCAGTGCACATCAGCAGCACTGCGGTTGCATCTGTGTGGTGGGATTCACAGCACTGAACAGCAAGCTCTGGGCAACACAATTAATTACAACATAGACCCCAAAGTGCCTCTCCCAAGCCATCCCCTCCTACATCAAGAGCTGGCCTAAGCCAGGAGGGAGCGTGAGGGAGGCAGATGGCAGCCTGGCAGAGTGATTAAAGCCCTCGATATCTGGTTTAATGAATTGCCCACCCAGCAGATTAAATACTGCAATAGTCAGTCCTGTTCTATGCTGTCAGTAATCTCAGCCTTATTTACGACCCTTGGGGGATGCTGTGCTCTTCCCTTGGCTGAGCACTGCCAGTGCAGGCTGAACTACAAGTCAGGATGGAAAAGAGACCTGTGGATTTTGTCTGTCACCCAGCATAGGAGCCACTGGGTACCACAGTAACCCACCTTGCAGGAGAGGTCGGTGAAGGAAATGGCCAAAGGCTGAGCTTCTCACTCATGCAAATGTGTCTGTGTCCTGTGCAGGTTTAGACTCGAAGATAGGTGCAATTGCTGTTCACTTTTCTTCACTTTTACGTCTCTCCTGTTGCCCTCTACCCTTTCACTATCTCCAGCTGGCCCTTCCTGGGTGAGGGCTGGTTTAGAAGTGCAAAGTCCAAGCCTTTCTGTGGTGTCCTCCTTCTCTCACACTCCTTTGCTCTTCACTGGGATACTGGCAGAAGAGCTGATTTGGATTTGCACTGTTAGCAGGACTCCTGTCAGGCTATTTTATATAGTTAGGCAGGCTTAACAAGCACGAGTGGAGCTCTGTGAGTGCTGGTGCCAAACCCTACTACATTCACCACCCAGATGGTGGACTTGATACTGGAGTTGTGGTGATTTCTCTGCCTCATTTTACTTCTCTCAAAACTTTCCAGCTGCAGGGCTGACAACCACCTTTTCCCAGTCCCTTGCAGGATGTTAGAGAGAGGAATGTGTTGCTGTTATCAGGGGGTGAACAAGTCCTCCCTGTGCTCTGCCTCTTTGAAGCCTGGGTTAAGGAAGGTGATTACCTGGTTCCCTTATCCCTGTAGAGGTTCTGCTTGGATTGGTGCTGGTGGAGCAGGAGATACTCCCTCACAGGTCTCTTGCAGAGAGAGGAACATTTTCCTGAACAGGGCGCTGGTGTTTGTGGGATAAGGACTCCTAAATACACAAGAACTATGGAGTCCTGGCTTCTTCGAGACCGTTTGGTTTTGGTGTCTAAGGCATAAGCTCCAGCTGAAGCTTTTGGGACTTTTAAGAGGGTACTGCTGCTGAGGAAGGTTTGACATAAGTACAGTGGGCTTTGAAGGTATTGCTGAGCCTGAAATCTGGGGAGAAACTTTACCTTAGGGCATCTTGCTGGCAGAACTCAGTGTCTAAAAGCAGAAGCCTCTATGACGGGAGTGAAAAATAGAGACAGGATTTTCATCCAGGATTTCCTAGAGAGAAGTATGTGCTGTGCTCTGTGAGGTTCTCAGAGAAAGGGATGCAGATTGTCCAGAGTGCCTCAGATTTACTGCACATGCAGAGGGACAAGCACATCAATGCAGGTCTCGCTCACCTGTACTGCCCGGGAGGGTCCAGTGAGCACACCGGGGGCTCTGGCTGACCCCCAGATGCCAGGGATACAGCATCTCTTCCACTGTACAGAAAAAAGAGGAACAACCCACGCAGCCAGATCCTTTCCCGGGGATTAATTTTATAACAGACCAACCTTCCCAACTAAATGTTTGTCAAATCCGATGCTTTCCTTTAAAATCTCCAGGTGCCAACAAAAGCCTTGGGAGTTTCAGCATTTTTGGCTGGGAGCAGGCACATGTCGCTTAGCCTGTTGTTTTGAGGCCAGCTGTGCTGTTTTCCCATTCATTCATAACCGCTGTGAGCAGCGAGACCAGTTGGAGCATAGAGGAGAAACCGGTGCCTGGTTCCATTCCCTGCACCTCAGCTGCGTGGCTAGGGAACGCTTTGGCAAAGTTTCCGTGCCGTGGTTATTTCTATTTGCAACCCCTGGTTCTGAACTTTCGTGTGCGTGGGTAATAATATCCCATTACCAAACTGTACTTCATGTGTGCATCATTTGCATTGCTGAACAGCTGTTAGCCTCTCTAAACTGCCTGCCTGCCATATTGCATAGATAATAATATCTAATCCATATTAATTATAAATACACAAATCGCCTCCTAAAGAAGGCAAAGTTTTGCGAGCGATGCAAACCAATGGGTGCCAAGAAATGTTAGTGTTACGCTTGACACCCCATCCTCTGGCTGTCATGCCATGAATAAAGAAGAGCCCAGAGCACAAGTTAAGGATGGCATCTGAGCTTTAATAGCCTGCAGCCACTGCCATAAACCCTCCAGCTATGATTTCATCACATCTCACAAGCTAAACTGCACTGGGTCAATAAGAAACCTCTATGGAGAAATTGCTGCAGGAGGTGGGACCGTAATTATTATTCACTACCTGGTGTTTGTCGGCAGTGGATCTACGCTGGACTAACCCCACCTTGTGGTGTTGATGGGGTCTGGCTGACCTGGTTTGGAAGAAAACACTGATTTCCACCCGATTTTGATTTGAAGCCCCCCTAAAGCTTTGCCTGCTGGAGGTGGAAGTCTAAAATAAGCCCTTGCAGTTGGCTCACTTTCCTCTGTTGGCTTTCTCAGCTCTCGCAGCACAAGCCTATGGATGCTTCAGTTTCTGTGATCCAGGCTGAAAATTTCTGGTGTCAAACCTGTCATTCACTGCCTGCCCAAGTGTGGTCATTCATTCTCTTCCACCTCCTTATTGCGGAATTAAGCGTCGCTCCTATTATTTTCCATTGTGACTACTTCCTGCCTTCTTCCCAGTCTCCCCTTCGCAGTTGGAGATGGGCGCATTTTTCCTTCCCTCCTCTACGAGCTACAGTGCCATAAAATGCAGCATCAAACAGGCCCCATGTTTCTTTCCAGAGGTGGCTGCATTTCCATGTAATGGCTGAAAAATTCCAGGGCAGTTTCTGCTCCTTTTGGATAACGTATGAACGGGACAGTGTCTGAAAAGCCAAGGCAATGGAAATGGCAAAAGTCTCAGCTCTGGATTGTTGTGCAGTTATGGAGATAATGTAAGGACTCTATACTGCTTCCCCTCCAGGCACATTAGTATAAATGCCAGTGAGATCTTATGTGCAAGTGAACCAGTATACTGGTGAAGTATCCAGCACAAATAGGGCTCTGATTGGAAAAACAACTTCATCACAATAATACTTAAGCTGCAGATAGCAATTTTTGTTTTCATGATGGCTAAAAATGACCGTGTTTGCCCTTCCCCCTGCAAATTATGATGTCTTTTTCTTAACAGCATTGATTTCCTTTAGCATTTCAACCAAAAAAAAAAGAAGAGTAATTTCTGGAGAGTCGAGCCACTGAAAGGCCCTAATTGTTTGCAATACAGATGATCACAGATCTCAGGGAACATTCTTAAAGATTTCATTTCATTATAGATGCCCATTCTTACAGATTTTAAGAGGCAGATTATCAAGCAGAATGAAACCATCACGGATACTTAGAAAATATTTAAGATCTAGACAGCTCAGCCAAGATTCTTACCAAAGAACCCCAAACCCATAATTGCTCCGTAGATGTAAATATTAGTGGTATAATGCAGGGTCTCAAAAAATTATGAGGATGGGGATAATAATTGCAGATTGTCTCAGACCTTGATGCAGACTGTGGTTAAGTCTAGAGTTCTAAATTACTCTCATGAAAATTTTTAGTTAATAAATTCTGACTCTTCCCCCCACGCACACATGTTCAAGATAGAAGGCATAGAATTCATTTGGGAATGATCTATTGCAGGGAGAGGTGGTGTCTGTGCCTCTAAGACTCCATCCTGAAATCAGACTCACGATGTGACTGCTCTTTGCCTCCCCTTTCCTCCACATCAGACCAAGAACACTGACAGGGAAGCTCAGCAGAGCCTTCCCTGCTGCTCCTGGTCAGTCAGAATGCCTCTCCCCGTGAGCCTGATGCCTGGGTTAGGGCTTTGGAGGGGAGCACAGCACTGATGCTGCACCCTGGTCTGCAGGAAGGCTGTGGGGCAAGCAGCAGATTGATTATCTCATGGAGATACCTGTTGCTGGGACTGAATATTAGATCAGGAGGATCACTAGGAAATATGCAGGAGGGAACAAGCTTACCTTGGGAAAAAGAGAAGGGAGAAAGAGGTAGGTGTGTTCTGGTGCTGGTTCCTACTTTGCATGTTCAATAAGGAACAGGAGACGCTGTCTCCACCACCTCTTCAGATTGTCCCTCCTTCTCCCAGAGCTGTGTGCCTGGCTAGAGAGACAGTGCCAAAGGCAGACGGGCTGGCGGCTGGTTTTGGTGCTGTATTTTTCCCCTTAGAAAGGAGTTTGACTCCTGTCTGCCTTGCCCGGGAGCCAGCAGAGGGAGACAAGTCTCTGAGCTTTATGTGTGATTTCTCCTCTCCAACAACTTCTCAGGTCCTTTTTATCTACTGATTTATTTTTAATTCTGCATTATTATTCTTTGGGTTGAAATATTGTTTTTATGAGAAATATCTTGAAATGCCCCTCACCTTGCAGTTATGGAGATGAGATTAAAAATGCTGCAGGGAGATTTGGGTGAGAGACCAGCCAGCAACAGTCCTGTGGCAATACTACAAAGAGCAGATCTGCCCAGGTAGGGGCTCTGAGTGCTGCAGAGAGTGTGCTCTGCTGTCTGAGGAGGTCTGTTCCTCCCTGCTCACATCCAGCCACGCATATGGGCTTGCTGGCAGATGTGGAGGCATCAACTTTCTCAGGACTTAGTGTAAACCTGCGAATTGGATCCGTAAACCACCAGTTTTTCCTGGCTGGCAGCAGCTATAGCATCGTCGGAGCAAGAATAGGGTGCTGTGAAAATTGCCAGGGGCTGGCAATAACTACAAGGCTGGGGATAACCCTGGGGAGCGATGGGATGTCCTGGCCCAGTTTCAGTCCAAAGCTACGTGGTTGGGTTGTTTTTTTGGATTTTTTGTTTGTTTGTGTTTTGGTGTGGGGTTTTTTGGTTTTTTTTGGGGGGTGGCTTTTTTTGTGTAGTTTTGTTGTTGTTGGTTTTGGTTTGTTTGGTTTTTTTTTCCTTCCTTTTTTACCTTTACTTGCTGTGGAAGCGAGTGAGTCAAGGCCAGTTGAGCAGTGCTAAAAGCAGCGGTCCCATGTGTGCAGCTGAAAGTGGGACTTGCAGGGAGAAGGTGCTTTGTGGCACAGCCAGCTGTGCTGTGCAAGTGGAAGGGGTGCAGAGATCATTGTCAGGGGCCACTATGCCCAAAAAGGCTTCTTCTGAGTGTTGGTCAGGGTGGCCACAAGCAGCTGGAAGCCCCTGAGTGTGTGCATGTGGGATGTGCATCCTCTGCATGTCCATGAACACGTCATCCTCCTGGATCTTCAGATGAGACTCTTACAGCCCATGTGCTGTGGCATCCACAGGCAGCTGTGTGTGTGTTGTGTGACGTCCCTTTGAGCTTCTGCTCATTTGTGTGAGCTGGGGAGCGGCAGCTTTCAGATTGTGTATCACATGTGGATTTTGACTGTGTTGCCTCCAAGTCCTCAGCAGAAATTTGAGCAGATAAGGCTGGGTATCAGTTGGAAGTCCAACACAACCAGGGACAACAAAGGATAAAAGGAACCAAGCAAATGAAACAAGCTTTTTGAAGTCCTTGCAGAAACAGCCCTTCACTATATTTAGTGAACCTCACGACTCCATCAGAACAAAACTGTCGTCACTGGAAAGAGAAGTTGCCCTGAATGAAAATATTCAGAGAACAGCTCAGAGGAAGAGAGAGTGGGAATGCAGAACAGGGAGAACACCATTTTTAAGGACCTCAGTGCCCATCACCCACCAAAATCAGCCCATGTTTTCTCATCTCCTTCAAGGGGTGTTGGATCTGGCCCAGTGCCCTGTGTGGGCTGCTGGCTGTATGTCCCCAAGAGCTTTGGGGACACACTGGGCTCTCTGCTCTGAGCACCTGGGCAGTGGTGCCAGGTCTACACCGTATGCCACTGGAGGTGACAGGTGGCAGGGACAGACTTCCCCGCAGCTCAGAGAGGTTTTACATTTGTGCAGCTTTGGTCTCTGAGGATGCTGCCCTGACCCTGCCATTTCTTCAAGAGGGAGGTGGAGGAGAAGGGGGTGCTTGGGAGATCCTGCCAGGAATATACCTCAGCCGTGGGCAGCAGGATGAAATCCAGCATTGGTTTGGCTGCTTTTAAAAGTGCAAATTTGATGAGATGAACCTGGGCAAATGCCTACTTCATCTTTATCTCCTCCTCAGGGGTGTTAGCATAGCAGCCTGAGGGTGTCTGCTACCTTCCAACATCGAATTATCAATTACCCTAATTAGAGGTTGGCACCTGCCTGACACTGAGTATTTTTCATTAATTTTTAACCTTTTTCTTGCCAGGCCTTACAGCCAGTGCTCACAGAACCCTTCCTCTAATCCACAGCAGAACAAGGGGGGAAAAAAAGGGAAAAAAAAGCAAGCAAGGTGAATGCCAGTTTGATTGGTGGCCGGCTGCAGAGTCTGAAGGTTGCTCTCCATCAGCGCATGCACAACAAGGACCTGTGTTTGCATGGACCGTATTAAGCACAAAGGAGGTGGCCAGGCCCTCACCTTGGTGATTTAATCACCTCTGTGCCTGAGCACCATGCGGGGCCTTGGCAGCTGGCTTCCCCTCCTTCCAGCACGCAGCATCTCACCTGCTTATCATCACCTGCAGTGTGATACACACAGTGAGCTGGAAACAGCACAGATAAGCAGGTAGCCATAAGCTTAGATTTGTTTTCCACAAGCATAGAGAGGGGCAGCTCCAATCACACCAGTGTTCACGGAGCGTTAAAACACAAGGGGCAGCAGCACTGTCCAAGGAAGCTCGTTTGGAAGTGGCTAGTAATGCCAATAAGGCTTTTGATTCACCTGTAATCTCTTTGGTGGCAGTTATCACTGGAGTATCTTGCCACCTCCCACACATTAATGGGTTTATCCCTGCAAGCCCAGTACGAATGGGAAGGATTATCATCCCTCCAGAGAGATGGGGAAGGAAGGCTCCAGGAAGGTGGGATCACACATGGCATCCCCAGCCAGGCAGGAAGGGAAGACTCCGGAGCCCGGACTCAACGGCGTGGCATTGAGTTCCTCAATGCTTGCCGGGTCAAGGACTGCTTAGCCAAAGCACAACAGTTTTGCTGCCTCTCCTCAGCTGCAAAAAGGAGTAAAAAGCCTCCCCCGTGACGAGCTTATACACATGCACAGCGAGGATGTTTGTGTTTAGACGGATGTGTTTGTGAGTGTGTTTGCTTGTGTGCGTATGCATCTGGAGAGGCTGATGAAGATTCCTCTGGAGCATTAGGTTGTTTTCTCTGCGCTAGATTGTAATCATATTTTCTGCACTTTTGGAGGCCTCCGACTGTTTCTCGTGCCCCTCCTGGGGGTTATGACGTACCAACAGAGAAAACAGATCCGACCGGTGCGTCGCACGGGGAGTCTCTGTGTAGCTGTTCCTGAAGACCGTGGCTGAAGGGGCTGCTGTAGAGTGAAAATCAGGAGGTGTTTTTTAACACTTTCTGGAGGTATTTGAGGCCTCTGCTATGCTGGCCATGTATGTTGCAGAGCAAAGGCTAAACTTCATCCCTAGCATCTTGGGAAGCCGCCTGTATTTGCCATGCTGCTGTTGTCTGGAGTGTGTATGATGCAGCCCGGGAAAGACATATAGACCTCTGAAAATATCTGTTCAGGAAGAGGTTTTCCACAGAAGCTATAAAACATTCATAACACCTCCATTGTGCTGTAAATCCTTAGCAGGAGTTGATAACAGTGCATGAATTTTTAATGTAACATTTATAAATGGTTATTAAAACTATCCTTAAAGTAAAGTGTCAGTTTATTTTTAATTAACTGTTGGCTATTTAAGCTCCCGATGGCCCCAGGGCAGATCAACAGTCTAACAAGTTAATATTCCAGATTAACCCTGCGGTTGCTGCCTCATCGCGTGAGGAGGATGAAGATGCATCCACAGGATCAACAACAAGTGGTTATTTCTCACTCGCTGAAGAGAAATGTCATCATCTCAGGAACGAGCTTGCTTAGTGCCCGGTGAAAGAAGTTTTAGCAGCTGTGAAGGGATTTATTTCCTGCATATGGAACAGGCACAAATAGCAGAGCAGGGTGATTCTTCCAGGAAAAGTAAAAAAGAAAAATATTTGCATGGCACCGGTGAGAAGCAATTTCCATTTAAGTCAATGAGCTTGGCTCAAACATTTCTAAAATGGCAGCAATTGCAATTTCAGGCAAGCCACGTACATAGCAACTTGGCAGCAACTGGGGGTGATTTGTGAGCACAGGTTCAGTTGCAAATGTTGCAATTGACTGTGCAAGTTAAAATTTGGCACTGTGAAAGCTCTACCCGTTCACTGAGCGAAGCGTGCTCTGTGGTAGGCTTCACCCTCAACCAGCAGTGTGGGAAGTACGAGGAGGAATCCGATGTCAATTTTTAATTCATTCATATTACCGTTGTGTTGGGGTTTTTTTTAGCTGACCATTTCTTAAGGTTTCAAATTAAATTACTCTTCAGCATGCGACATGCACTTTGCATTTGTTGTTGTCATTGAAATTAGTCATGGGGTGACAGATTTTACAGATATTATGTTTTCTGTAATTGTAGATATTATCCATGAGAAGGCTCCTGTGGTTAGCCTTTGAAAATGAAAGTCAAGCCAATGCATCCCCACGAAGCAGTTTGGTTTCAGTGCTACTAACATCCAAAAAGGGTTCAGTTCATAGCATTATTGTCACTTAAATGGCAATTTTTAGCCCAAGTCTGCCACATAGAGACATTTCTAGTGGCAGCAAGAGCTGGCACCGGAGGAGGTGTTTGGCTGGGGGAGTTTGGATTATTCTGCTGCAGAAAAGTGAAGTCCCAGAACACCTCTTTGCTTCCTTTCTTTTACCCAGATTAGTTATACCCAGGGCTTTCTGGGGCAAAGAGCCAAAGTCTTTCTCTAGATGGGATTTTGTGAAGCTGAACTTTGCATTGGTAGTGTCTCTAGAGTCAGCAGGGAAAGGTCAGTGCTTCCTGACAGCGCTTCAGAGCCTGTTTCGCTTGGATTTATCAAGGACTGCACCTGGGTGACACCAGGGTTAGGTCCCACAAGCTGGAGAGCGTGGTTATCCCGTGCTGTGGCTCAGCTTCCAACACAGCGAAGCTGAGCTCTGCCTTCTTCCCCCGGGTTCTTTGTAGAGCTCATTCCCCTGATCATTCTCCTCTCTGTCTTCACCATCCATCACCACCAACTAATCCCTGCACGTGCCCTATCATGCCTGTTGATTGAAGGCTAAGTGTCCCTGGGCAAATACTTGTTATTTAAAGTTTTATTTTCCTTTCCAGAGGCTTTTTTTTCCTCCTCCTTCCCCAAATGATCAGCCGGTGCTTTGGGAAAGCGTGAACTTCAGATCTTTGGAGCATGCAAAGCAACAAGGCGTCAAGGCAGCAGAGTGACACAAGCAGCAATATCCTTCGGTAAATGCTGTTCAGTGCAGCAGAGCTTCTTAGCGATTAAAGGAGTCTTGGAAATGTCATTGCCCTGACCAAATGAGATAATTTGTATCTTCTGTCGCTGGAATCAAATCCTCTTTTTCTTTTTTTTTTGTAATTAACTTGCGACTGTGGGAAGGTGGGAGCAAGGAAGGGGGTTGGGAAGGGAATTTCATGGGTAATCCAGCGGCAGTATGGAAATGATGGTTGGGTAATTGTGCTCTCTAAATGAACTTGACTCGATGGTTGGTGTCAGGTTTTGTTAAGTGCCCTGGGCCAATGGAGACTAATTAGGAATGCATTAAATATTAAAGCTCTCTGACACTGGGGCATTGACGGTGACAGAAGAAAAGAAATCCCATAACCTAATCTGCACCCAACAGGAGTAATTTATGTTCCCTTCTTTTAACAAAGAAAAATCCAATTTATTTGGCCTGCTGGAAAAAATGTATTTAAAGGAAAAGTTAATTTCTAGGAGGAAAAAGTATATATGAAAATATAATACAGGCTCTGTCAACACATCCTGGGAGTTTCAGTTCCCCTGCAGTTTTGGCTTTGTTGATTGCTTCCAGTTACGAAGAGGGTGAGAATTTCCCTTCTAGGAGCCTGTTGGATGGATTTGCCATCCCATTGGAAAAGGGCAGCTGTGGAAAGTTGTGCTTTCCTTCCTCCGTGGCTAAAGTCAGCTGGATACGGCAAAGGGTGGCCAGCAGGGGATGCTTGTGGCCAGGCAGGGAGGGTTTGGGGTGTTTGTGGCTGTGCACTGAGGATTTGGGGTGCCGGGGTGGCATCTGGGCACTGCAAGGTGAGCACTGCAGTGTGCGTGCTGCAGGATGGGTGTGCTTATCTAGGGCACTTTTGAGGTGAGGCGTGTACAAAGCTTTTAAAATTCCTAGCAATTAAATTCTCTTCCTGGCTCTCTAACAGCAACCAGCCCTAACAGCTCCACCTCCACACTTTGCTGTATCTACCAGTTTCCAGGGCAATTTTGTCTGACCTTTAGTTAAATGTCCTGCTCTACCAGGCAGCTCATTTCTGCTGGTCTGTCTACTTATGCAATCTAATCAAATCCAGGATGGAATATAATCAGCCTCATCTTGTAACAGCAACTCGCACAAATACCGTCTCGCTGTCTGCCAGGCTGTCCATCCATCCACCTAATCTCATCTGTCGGCCCCAGCCCGCAGCGGGGGCTCAGCAGCCGCCTGCCATCACCACGGCGAGATGTGGCAGGAGCTGCTGGTGGGCTAGCCAGAGCCCTCCACCCTGGGCTGGGACGGGTGCTGAAGGTGCTGCATGGGTGCAAGCCCATGGTGTGTGACCCGCTGATAGCTGAGCATCCCTCTGGGCAGCGTGGAGGGGCTGCCTGTGGCACCTGCCCACACTGGCATCCACACAACACACCTTTCTCCTTTCTCTGTTCTCTTGTCCTATTATTTTTTCCAGTTCCAACAAAACAAAGCAAAACAAAACAAAACAAACAAACAAAAAAAGCCCGTTCATTTATGAAATTACCGGAAGACCATTTTCTAAAGGAACTTGGTTGCCATGGGTTACCAGATGCTTATCTGCCACCGGTGTTATTTTGCTAACTGCAGCCATTACAGGGAGAGGCTAAAGAAGGGAAGCTACGATAGCTGCGAACATCAAAGCACAGCCCTTGCTGTCATCCACGGAATAGCAGGGACTGCGTTCCCCAGGGGGAGCTGGAAACCAACTTTTCCAGGGCCTGGCTTTTCTTGTGCCTTTGGGCTTCAGAGTCGGCATCAGCAGCGGCTCTGCAGCAGCCGGGCTTTGCAGCAGGCTGGCATGGAATATAAAGTTGGTTGGAAACTTCCTTTGCAGTAGGAGCAGGGGGGACTGGGCTGAGGAAGAGAAGGCAGCAGAGCACCTGAGGTGCCCGGAGACTGAATGTTGGCTGTTTTAGTCTGACAGTAGGATTACTCTGAAATGGTCAGGGAATGTGGGAAGGAAAGAGCAGGTACACGGCGCAATGCTGTGGTTTGTGGCTGTGCTTTGCATTCGTGTGATGCTTTCAAGCAACACTGGTTGGTGCAGAGAGGAGAAACTGCACCGAGGAGCTTGCTGGGAAGAGTGATGTGCTTCCTCTAGTGCGGGAAGAGTGCTAAAGGAACCCACCCTTGGAGGAGGAGACAGAGAGGACCAAGACAAAAGGGAACATATGAGGCCTTGTGATGGGCAAATTGTCGATGCACTGACATCCTTCCTTCGAGCAGCTTCTGATGGCTCCTTATCTGTGCAGACCCCTGTCCTTAGGGGATCCCTGATGCTGAGCTGTGTCCCTTGCCTTCCTGCTGCCCGCTACCCCCCCAGTACCTCCTGAGCTGATCACAGAGCTATCGCTTATCCCCCTGTCCCCTCACCCCTGTAACAAACCTCCTCCTTTGCCCCCAGTCTTCAAGACTGCAGGTGCCCAAATTCCCTTTTTTCTCCGTGGTCTATCCCAGCCCTGGGAATTTCTGAGTCCCCTCGGTCCTGCAGCTCTCCTTACCCGCTGCAATTTCAACCTCTTCATCAGCGCTCAGAGTACTTTGCTACTACAATAATGAGAGAAAAGGAAGCTAAAAACAATACTTTACATTTCAAATAACTCCTGACACATCCCTTGTCTTTTTCTAACAGAATGACAAGTGACTTTATCTTGAAAGAGAAGGCAGCCTCCTAGAGCTGTCTATATTGTCAGAAAAAATAATTTGTAAATTCTCTGACTGCCTCTGTCACTGCTCGACTTTTCCAGCCTTTTTCATGTCTCCCTCCTGCTAAAGTCCCTTTATGTGCTATTTCCCAAAGTGCTGCACTTACTTTGAATATTTTCAGCCTACAGAAAACTCCCTCTCATCTAAAGGTAGGAAATAATAAAAATAAAAAGATCCCTGCCCAGAATGAATTAACACACTGCTATATCTCTCTCCCTGGTCCCTGCATCTGGATCTTGTACAGGATGTGAATTTTTAAAATAACCAGGTCTTTAGACTTGTTAAAATAAATTAAAAAAAAAAAAAGATTGTTAATGAGAAAGACATACAGAAGCCCTGCAACGTGGATTTGTTCAATGCAAGAGTAACTAAAATATTTACTAATGAGAGGGAGAAGAGAAAGTAATTGGAAAGATTTAAAATAGTTGTGTGGGTTTGTTTTTTTATTTTTTTTATTCATGCCTCCTTTCATTTTCATTACATATTTCAATATTTGCCTACCTTTCCAGCAAAAGATTTACCTCAAGTGCGTACAAATTACCTGGCATTTGGCTAAGGACAATATGTCTAATTATGGCTCTAAAGACCTGAAATATTTTCGACTTAAGCTAAAAGTTAAACTCAAAAAAAAAAAGGAAAAAAAAAAAAGAGTAAAGTTAATAATCCTTTTACAATTCACTCCCATGATCATTGTTGTACAGAACATCTCAGTGCGAAAGATTAAAACAAGGGAAATGTGAGAATGGGGAAGAGAAAGAGAGAGAAAAAGAGCATTTCCCACATTACACCCTGGTTTCATCCCAGGGATAGAAATACACGGGGAAAACTCTTGTTTTGGGTTCTGTCCAAGAAACCCTGGTGGGGAGGAGCGCTGTGGGAACGCTGCGGCTGCGGGGACCCCGGGGCCACCCTGGGGCAGAGGTGTCAGTACTGGGGTCCTCTTGCCACCATCCTTGGGCTTCCCAGCAGGAGCCTGCTGCTTGCTGCGTGTCTGTCCCCCACCTTGTGCCAGCCCTGGAGAGGCTCCTGCTCTGCCAGGAAGGACACAGCCTGGCTGTCAGAGCACTGGAGCTGAACCCTCCACCCTGGGCACCGATTATGAGGTTCAACCCATGGTGATAAACAACTATTTACTACTGTACCTCCTGGTCGCTGCTTTTCCTCAACCTGAATAACTAATGAAACTCAATTGAGCGTATTAATTATTTTCCCCTGGGGGGGGGAGGAGGAGCAGGGAGGAGATGGAGGATAAGCAGCAACATCTCCAGAGGGTTTCCTGCGCTCCAGCAACTCGCCTGCAGTTTAGAGGGCAGAGTGACCCATCCTCTGGAAGACACGGAGGTTGCAGGTGTGCTAATTTCATGAAGAAGAAAGGCACTGCCAAATAAAGAACAGATGGCTCCAGTCACTAGTTATTTATTTCTATAATTAGCTGCAAGCTGTGATCTCAGACCTTAAAGAAACTGTCGCTGCCTATGAAATTCCTTCTTGAACAGGGCATGGTGGAAGCGTGCACGGCACGGGCCGGGCTACGGCAGCGGCAGTTGGGCCAGAGCCAGCTGGGGCACGCGCTGCGTTTGGCTCCTTCAAGAACTGCAGCACGTTAAGAAGTGTTTCGGGCACTTTTCTCTAGGTGGTGGAGCCCAGAGGAACTCCAAGGACAGTTTAGTCTCATGTAGGAAAGCTTTTGAGTTAAATTCAGCTGTTATCACCCTGTGTTGCTTTTTCCCCATCACCTTATTCCTCAGAATCACAGCGTCTTTGGTTGGGAGAGACCTTTGAGATCATCTAGTCCAACCTTTGACCCAGTGCTGCGAGATCACCACTAAACCACGTCCCTAAGCCTCTTCTGATCTCACTGTTTCTTCTTATGATTACTTTTTTTTTCTTTGGCTTCCCTTTTCTCCTCTTGCCTCTCATCAGGGCCACGCTCAGACTCCTTCCAAGCTGGGGTAACATGATAAAGAGCAGCGAGGACACTCTGGGAGCAGCAGGAGCCAGACCACGCGTGGTTAACGAAGGGTGGGCTCAGGCTATCACTTCACTAACAGGACCCGTGTTGTTACAGCCCTCGTTATCTGGCCTCAAAGAGCCTGGCTTTGCTGACTCCCAGTTAAGCCTTTATCTGTTCTCAAAGGTAGGATCAACAGAGCAAGGGGCAGGGGGGGATATTTTATCTCCTTCTGGAAGTATCAGGTAGGGTAGGTATTTGCCAGCCCATTTAGGCTTGTCTAGCCTGTTTATTTATCTTTTTAGATCATAGCTGCTAAGCTGGAGTTGTTAGCCAAAACAGGCCTGCTTTTACATAGGTAAATCATGTGCCAAACATGTCATAAATATGCCAAAAGCATCTCATGATGATACCTTTAAATGACACAAGATAGTCAATAAAGAGCAGAGTAAAAGGAAAAGAATTAAGGAGCGTCCACCTTCTATGCAAAACTTGGGCTTTTTGACTTTAAAAAGTCATGTTCTTTATTTGTGTTTGAATAGCTCCATACAGACAAAAAGAAGACTGCATTTTTTCAGCTACTTAACAATAACAAAACAACCCCAAACCTGGGACAAACCCAGAAACACTTAAACTTGAAGAAAATTGTCTGCCTCTATGGGAAAGAATCTAATGAAATCCAATCAAATCTCAGCTGGAAGAACACAGAACGGTGGCTTTGGGCATAAATCAGACACAGAATTAATTTTGTGCTTTATTACATGCCTTAAAAAGAAAAAGAGGGCACCCTACACCTGGGAGTGCTGAAGAGATCGAAATAATGTCCCTACTGCCAGCTCCAGAGTTCAGGCAAACAAGACTGGTCCAAAATCAATACGTATCCTGCTGGTGATAAAAATGCCCACAAAAGCAGTGATGAAAGTGGAGCCTTTTGTCCTTATCATAGTTCCCAGAGTGGGAAAATGGGTACAAGCCAGGGGTGATACATAAAGGACCAGGTGACAAGATCTGGAGTGGGTAAGACTTTTTAATCTCACCACCATGGACTTCTGATGGAGATGCCCAAAAGCTCTGTAAAGACAGAGATGGAACCCCAGCACAGTACTTTCATGCTGGTTTTTCACAGGCAGATTGGTTTTGTGCTTTTTTTTGGTATCAAATTAAACAGGAATGATCCATTACCTCTTGTGCCTGCCCAAAATTACCTAAACATCACCAGTATGTGATCAATATGTGGGACAAGAGTCTCACTCTCCTGGTTTTGCTGACTCTTCATTTTTTGTCATCATAAAGGGTAGCACAGAGTTTAGAATTTTACCCCAGGTTTTTATCTTAGCTTGCAACAAAAGCTTTCATTAGACAGTATGGGCCAGAAAAACCTTAACAAAGAAAAGCTCCAAAGTGAAAGAACACTTTATTTTGGATATTTCCATTGCAAATAGTTTGTTTTCTTTATTTATTATTTTAAAGGAACCAAGTATTTTGGTTTGTTTTACTGAATTTCCATGAAATTTTTCACAACAGTTCAGTATTAAACACCTCTTTCTCTTTAGTGATAGGTTCTGAAAAAATAGGGCTAACAGAAGTCCAAAGAACATATCCAAAAATATCCTGGAGTCCTGTAATGAACCTGGCTCACTATGAACCAAAACTCCAAGAGCAATTCTTCTCCAGAGAGCTATTAAAAGAGAGTAGTTGTCCAGCTGACAATGTTTTTATGAGGCATTGTTTAGTGTGTCATAAGTAAAATATTTTTAGTATTTTGTTGCATTGTTTTCAAGCAAAACATTTAGAAAATGAGAATATTTGAGTCACGTTTCTACTTTCAGTCAGTTTTATCCTTGCCAAAAGTGTATATTGCGTGTTGATATTTTAAATCAACAAACTTCAGCAGATGTAAACTTTTGAGAAACTGCATTTTCCATTGTGTATTTCCAATTCATCCCAATGAAAAGTGTCTGAATAACTCAGTAGCACATAAAAACCACATACAGGCTGCCTAGAGAGGCTGTGGAGCCTCCTCTGGAGACTTTCAAAACCCACCTGATGTGATCCTGGGCAGCCTTCTTTAGCAGGGTTAGCCCAGCATTAGGCTAGGATTATAAAGATGAGCGTGGAGTGCTGCAAACCCTCTTAAGTGAGGCCTCACGACTCACAAATGACTTGAAATGCAAAGGTTGAGTCATTTGTATCCTACATTCAGACAGCCAGGGATTTGAAAAGTGTAGCAAAAGAATTACTGACCTAGTAAGAAAAAGGGCCAAAATCAGTTCAATTTTATGTAGCACAAATCTGGAGGAACTGTGGAGGAGCAGGGCAAAGATCTCAGCACTGGAGGTGACCTGGAGTGACCATGGTTGATGGCAGCCCCCGTGCTGGTGGCTGGGCTGTCAGGGGAGGTATGGGGTTGAGGATGGGTGTTCTGTGCCCAGTGAGATGGAGACTGTTGGGTACCTTCCTGGGAATTGGTGCAGAAGGTGATTTAAAGGTAAAATCTCTATAGAGACTGCCATTGACTGTGGGAGCTTTTAACTGGGCTTTAAGGCGTAGCTGCATACATGTTGCTCCTAGAAAGAAGAGCTTGATCATATCCCCATCACAGTGCAGAGGCATGAGGGGCAGGGACTAAAGACCATGCACAGACACAGTTTTCTCTCTCTTTTCCTCCTCTCCTGCTATTGAATTCTCCACACTTTTTATTTTACATTAATTTTCTGAGACAAGGAGAAGATGCTGTCTTAGTTTTGTCCTTGTGAATAGCAGATATTTCCTTGATTGAAGAAATATTTTTATAGCCTAAATGTGCAGGTTAAAGTCATTTTTTTTGACAGGTAAAATACTTAGCAGTGGCCCACAGTCAATCTCTCCCCCTCTCTAGTTTGTGCTCTAAATGTGCCCTACTAATATCTCTGTGCTTTTGCCTCACCGGGAGGTCACAGCTGCTGCTCTGTAACCAGCTCACCTGCCAGAAGCCAGAACTCCCAGCTCTGCAGCCCATCATAAGTAATGAAACCCTGGGCAGGTAGAGGAGGACTTGGGGAAACGTCTTCACCGCTGCCCCGTGAGAGAGACAGCAAGGACAGAGCCTTGTAGACGTAGGACCCCGACAGCTCCTGGGCACTTCCTCCTGCCAACGGTCCCAAGAGCAACCTCTGCAAACACCACTGCCATGGGGGACTCTCTGAGCCCCATCCCAAAACCCCCCTTCAAAATACAAAGGGAAAACTGGAAAAGGAAACAGCCATGACCTCTTCACTGGTAAGCAAGGCACAGAAGCATAAAGATATTATTTACTGTGAATAAAACTTTACTCTTTGACTAATACTTGAGGAGGTGAAAAGGACCCTGGTCTGCAGAGGCTTGTCCCGTACCACAGAGAGAACGTGGATGAAATGTAAAGGACAAGACCAGTATGTCACCAGTATAACAACTGCCATGAAGTTGGAGCCCTCCACATTACTTCAAGCAAGACCTGAAGATGTGACATCAGCCTTGTCACCTGCTTAGTTCAAGACAAAACAGGTGGAGGTAAGACCAAGGTCATCATTTATCTTACCAAGGAAGGGCTAAGCTGAGCTACACAAACATCTAACCCTGCTCTATCTCTCTGCCAGCCTTTGATAGGCAAATCCACCAGCGCTGAAGCTGATGTGTCAGTGGAGGAACACTGTTATCTTCTTATCAGGAGATAAGATGACAACCACAAATACCTTGGCCTGAAAGACTCCTCTGCTATCATCAGGGGTGAACATCAGTGTGCTTCACAAATAATCTAATTTGGGTGGATAACAGAGGACTTGAACGTGGGAGGTAAAACTCAGGAGCTGTGCTCAGTTGCAAACAGGACAGAAATTTCTTACATGGATTCAGCAGAGATACAGCAAAAACACACCAACTTTTTTTTCTCTGCTAGCACATCTGATGTGATTGAGGCAGGGAGTGAGCAGCTCAGCAAGCAGGTTCCTATGCAATAGAATCATTAATGATTAATGGGGTATTAGTATTTAAAGTCCTCAGTTGTTCCTCTACCATGGAAAATAATCCTTCCTGCCACGGATGGTTTGTTCCGAGTATTCCCCTCACCCTCTGCCATAATCACAGCAGGGACTTTTCAGTGTCGACATATTTTGGACCGTAATGTCTTTGAGACAGAGAATTTTCTTTCTTCTATGTTTGTGCATCTCCAGGTAAGTTGGGGAGGTGCTTTGAGAAATACCAGGTAATGAGGAACAGCAGTCAGTCACTCCTCCATCCTTCTCTCTCCCCGGAGTATTCAATGTCCTTGTGCCTCTCCCAGACACATTTAAAAGAACAATTTTTCTTGTGACAAGTAAGGCAAGAAGTGTGAGTTTGTGTCTGACAGGTTCGGGGAGAAGCTGGCAATGAGGCAATTAGACAAGGGAAGTGCTGATGAGAAGCACCAGCACCCAGAGCAAGGAACAAAACAAATATTAAGTAGCAGAAGGAAAAGGGAGGGGGGATAAAAAATGAATAAAATAAAGCATTTGATAAAGCAGCAGGTTGCAATTGAAAGCTTGTGACTGACAAGGTCTGATACAGGCTCTAGGGTTGCTCACATCTCCTCCAGAGGTAGCTGGGCCTGGTTACCTCTGGAGACAGAAGGCTGCCCTTGATGGCAGCTTTTCATTCCCGCACTGAGGTCGCCAGTCACCAGTTCCTTGGAGAGCTCCCCTCTGTAGACCAGACCAAAGCTATTTCTGTAGACATGTCCATCCCTCCCCCTGGCAGGAGCCGTGCAACTTCTCTGCTCGCTGGGTGCCTGTGGTCTGAGGAAGCCAGCGGTGCCCGGTTTTCTCCCCGTGGAGGTGCTCTTTGGAGGACTGTCGGAAAGTCAAGAAAGAAAGACACTTTATGCAAATCCACTCTGTGTCTATTTGACTGCCTTGGGTTGGGCAAAAGGAAAGCTGAGGCCCTCCTGTCACCATGGCCATCAGCCGCACTGCAAGAGGTCGTCAAGGAGCAGAGATGAGCCACTGAGAAGAGGCAGACTGCTGGGGCGTGCAGACAGAGCTGCTCCAGACATGCTAATTTCAAGGAGGGGTTTTTTACAAGTGTTCTTGCACACCCTGTAATTCACCCTGAGCTGCCGAGGCAGGGAGGGAGGGAAGGAAATAATATCGCCCAAACCTTCACTGAATTTCTCTTTTTAATATACATAGCTTCTCTGCTTTTGTCTTTCTGGTAATTTTATGCAGCATCAACTAACTGCAAGGTGAGCCTGGTGTAACCATGCTAGGGAACATACAACAGACCCTAGACCACCCAGACCAGATATATGTTGAGCAGGATCTGCCTCGTAGAGTGATGACAACAAGCAGTAAAATATTAACACCAGCACAGTAATAATAACATTATAAAATACATTAATCTCCAGGGCTGTCACTGCACTGGAGAGCCTGGCTCCAGCAGATTTCAGCAAACGCCTTCTCCAAGTGCAGGGATCCTCTGATCTCCACATCAAGGAGGTGGCTCCATTGTGGTCTTGGTGACTCGTGAAGGGGCATTAGGCCAAAGGCACTGGGTATAGAGCGCTGCAGTACCCACTTTACTATTCATTCCACAACTTTTCACCTTCTTGCTATGAAATGTTCCCAGCCTTTGCTAACTGCTTGCGAAGAGCTGAATTCATGTTACCTGTGAGAAGATCATTAAGGGGGAATCTGGTGCTTACAGTGACACGCAGGCAGAGAACAGCAACATGAGCCAGCTGGTTAAGGACACAAAGTGAGAAAGTGCTCTGCCTCTTATGGAATTTAGGTGAACGGACTGTAATTACCCAAATATTTATGGGTTCTCTTTATTGTATGAGTCACTGAGGGCTTGTGAGGGGGCAGACAATTTCCATTTTGTTTAGGGCAGAAATATCCCCGGAGACCAGGCTGATCTATGGAGCTGCCATATCAAACCCTCCTAGGAAAGGAAAAAAAAAACAGATAATGCATTTATTAGTCAGCTCACATTGGACCGCTCTGTGTAGAAAAGGAAAGAACTCAACTGAAAAATGCTTTTAAAACCACAATTCCATAAGCATCTGTCTCATTTCAAGTACGACTGGGGCCTTTCTGTCTCCTGAAAGGGAAGGAGAGGGTGAATTCAAATGATCTGTAGCTCTGGAGTGCTGAAGGGGAAAAAAAGTCATTTCCAAATAGCACAGCATCCCTGCAGACGGTGACCAGGCAGAGATAACCTCCTCCAGGGAGCTTCGCTTTCCCCCCGCGCTCACATCCTTCCCCAAACGACCTGCTCTGCCACCCTTCTGCTCTCCCTGAGGCTGAGACCGAACCTGGAAGAAGTAACCAGAAAAGAAACAATCATACTTGGATATCAGGTAAATGAAGAAAAAGGGGAAAGGGAGAANAAAAAGTCATTTCCAAATAGCACAGCATCCCTGCAGACGGTGACCAGGCAGAGATAACCTCCTCCAGGGAGCTTCGCTTTCCCCCCGCGCTCACATCCTTCCCCAAACGACCTGCTCTGCCACCCTTCTGCTCTCCCTGAGGCTGAGACCGAACCTGGAAGAAGTAACCAGAAAAGAAACAATCATACTTGGATATCAGGTAAATGAAGAAAAAGGG
>VWZY01012412.1:202476-260541 GCA_013399075.1 Chloroceryle aenea
AAAACGCTACAGGCGCTCAACATCTTGGATGCAGCTCCTTGCAAGAAACAGCCAGGCTGCTCTTTCTCCTCCCCCCACCCCCCTCACTCCCAATTCACCAGCACTTCTCTGTTACTTCTGTGGCCTGCTTGCTTGCAGAGTCATCACAGGAAACAGGACTCGCCAAAGAAATACAGCAGCTCTGACGACTGGAGGGTTACATCCCATGTCCCCCCCTCCCTGTCCTGCTCCCCTCACTTCCAAGGGGTGCTGGGAGTCACGCGTGCCACTGGGCAGTGCTCTGCCAAAGTGGGACAATCAGTCACTGTCACCCAGCGGAGGGGAGGAAGGCAGGGGGATGCCGAGTTTGCAGAGTACTCATTGCACAGTGAGATTCACGCAGCTGTTCTGCTCCCAGTGTAAATATGGACAGCCCCATTCATCACTGGCCTTACTTCCTCAGCACACGTCCAGGGGAGAAGGATGATTTAGTGCCAGCAGCTGGAACAAGCACTGTGCTTCTCTAAAACAGCAACATTTAAAATTGGGAATGTTTTGCATCTGTGGTTTGCGATTCCGGGGAGGAGGGAGGAGACCACATTGGAAGCTGCAGAAGAGGTGAATTCATGTTACCTTTGGTGAGGCCTTACAGGGAATCATTAGGCTTCTCTGGTTTGCTCCTCTCACAGCCTCNTAAGCATCTGTCTCATTTCAAGTACGACTGGGGCCTTTCTGTCTCCTGAAAGGGAAGGAGAGGGTGAATTCAAATGATCTGTAGCTCTGGAGTGCTGAAGGGGAAAAAAAGTCATTTCCAAATAGCACAGCATCCCTGCAGACGGTGACCAGGCAGAGATAACCTCCTCCAGGGAGCTTCGCTTTCCCCCCGCGCTCACATCCTTCCCCAAACGACCTGCTCTGCCACCCTTCTGCTCTCCCTGAGGCTGAGACCGAACCTGGAAGAAGTAACCAGAAAAGAAACAATCATACTTGGATATCAGGTAAATGAAGAAAAAGGGGAAAGGGTGAAGGTGGGTAAGCGACATCAGTCACCATCAATCTCCTGGCTGTTGCATTTTAACTTAACAGTCACTTTCCCCACAATCGCCGCGGTTCCTGCAGGAACCCACACGGCAGGTCTGGGCAGCTGTGGTGGATCCCAGCATCGGCAGGGTGTGGAGGAGGTGGGGTGCAGGGAGTGGAAGTGCTCCTTCCGTAGCCTCTGGTACGATGTGCAGCGGGGAGATGCTGCTCTGCTGCGCACACTGGGACTGTGCCCACTCCGGAGCTCACCACTCCCGTGGCTGTACATCTGTAAAAAGAAAGGGAATGAGGGAAAAGAGGAGCCCCAAAGAAAGCAGGAGCAACAACTGCTCAGAAAATTCCTCTTTGTCCTTTGGATGACCACACCTGCAGAGGAACAGTCCCTCTGATCTGCAGGTAATGATGGTAGAGGAGGACAGTCCTCCTGCTGAGGTTGTCCTGAGGCAAGTTTGGCAGGAGAGTAGGAGCAGTCTTACCATGGACGTGACCTCAGGTCCATACAGGCTTGTTTGCCTGCCCAGGAGCATCCCCAGGCCAATGCTGTGACCCCTCACCATTCCCATCCTCCACCCTGTCCAGCACTGGGCAGGGGTAGGGGCGGAGGGGGAGCGCGTGGGACGCGTCGCGGTGCCGGCGCGAGGCGTACGGGCCTGGCGTTGTTGAATCTGAGGATCAACATGAGAGGGAAATGGAGAATAAAGAGCAGTAAATGAGCTGGATTAGAGGAGCTGTTTTACATAGCCCTTCATTTAATCCTTTGCTTTCCTTTCATTGTTTAATTGGTTTAGCTCTTGTACTTTTAATGCTGCAGGCAGAGAGCGCCAACCTCCTCCTTTCCTTCCCTTTGCCTGCCTTGCCTTTCCTCTCTTTGCATCTCACTATCTAATCCCATTTCTCTCTTTCTCTCTCCATTTCTGGCCCTATCCCTTGTTCTCATTCTCTCCTCCAGCTTCTTTCTCTCTCTCTTCAGGCCCCATATTACTCAAACAGCTTTTGTTAGCGCTGTCAACTGCATCGGCGTGTAAGTGAAATGGTACTGTAAGTGAAGTTAAAAGTATTTCTATGGTGGGATATTTAATCATTTGAATCCTTGATAGGAGCAGCTCTTTTTATTTTCACTAGCTATAAATCCAGGCTCTATCTAATCTCTGATCACGACGAGGAGAGAATTAACCAACAGAGTGTGTGACTAGAAAGGAGAAGGCTGGAGAGAAGGGACCTCTTTATCTGAGTGTGGAGTGGAGCAGCATAGGAATAAGGCAAGGAGCTGTTCCCAGCTCCCTGACATTCTTCTCATTGACTTTCCCCGAGTCTACCTTTGCTCCCCCTCCGCAGACACTCCAGCAGATTGAAAATGCCATTTTCCATTTGCAGGTCTTTCTTTTCCCCTTTCAGCGATTAACCCAGCCCGCGATGGTGGGAGGAGACGTGTTTCAGACCGCTGAGCCCTGAGTCTTAGCCCGTCTCCAGCTTGTGCTGGGCTGAATCAGAGTCACTCCAGATGTGGGTGGCAGCTGTGGGTTAAACCCTACCTCAAGGGAACCTATGCCAAGTTCAGGATCTCAAGGACACCCTTCCTCTGGTCTGCTACAGGAGCAGTTTGTACAAACAGACTCACTGAGTTTTCCTCTTCTCCTCTTCACTTGGGTCTACATAGAGCAGGTTAGAGCCTCACGCAGGGTCATCCCTCCAAACCACAGTGCCAAGTGCTTTTCCTCAGCCGCACTGTCTGGACTTCTCTGTGCACTGCAGACATCCACCCTACTGCTATAAGTTAAGTCTATTGATATGAAGTGCTGGATGCAGGTATCAGAGTCACATCTAAGCATCTTTCCTTCTTTAGCCTCTTGTTTCACCTCCAGTAGAGGGGTAGACAACTCTACAACTTATTCCCTTCTCCATAGTTCCATACCCAGCTGTACCCAGCACATCCCCATCAGCTAAGAAGTGTAATGGAGAGCCGATCAGAAATGTTCTGGCTGACTTGGGACTCTCATATTTTTCATCACAGCATCTGCTGATCTGGTGAAAGTGAAGCGTCCGCTGAGATGTGCTAATTACAGTGAAACCCCTGCCAGATCATGGTCATCTCTGGAAACTTTCCTGCTGGGTGACAGGGATAGATATGAGGAAAACGGGCAGATCCACACGTACGGGAGTCTGCTTGGAAGGAGAGCAATTCAGTGGCAGGATTGCATAGAGAAGAACAAAATTTTGTGGAAGAACAAAATATTCCCTTCTACTGGGGGCTGAGACTGGGCCACCAAGTGAAGGTAGCAGCCAACAGTGTAGCTCAAGGCAGGTACAGCACATGTTGTCCATGCATTGCCTAAGTCTTGCCAACATTTTAAGCCCTTCTTAAACCCCACAGCCCAAGAGCTGTCTGCAGAGAGTTGCAGTCTGATTACACAGAGCATATTGGCATCAGTATTTACCTTGAGTGTTTGAAGGATGCAAAACGCTACAGGCGCTCAACATCTTGGATGCAGCTCCTTGCAAGAAACAGCCAGGCTGCTCTTTCTCCTCCCCCCACCCCCCTNGCTCCCAGTGTAAATATGGACAGCCCCATTCATCACTGGCCTTACTTCCTCAGCACACGTCCAGGGGAGAAGGATGATTTAGTGCCAGCAGCTGGAACAAGCACTGTGCTTCTCTAAAACAGCAACATTTAAAATTGGGAATGTTTTGCATCTGTGGTTTGCGATTCCGGGGAGGAGGGAGGAGACCACATTGGAAGCTGCAGAAGAGGTGAATTCATGTTACCTTTGGTGAGGCCTTACAGGGAATCATTAGGCTTCTCTGGTTTGCTCCTCTCACAGCCTCTATTCACAGGGATCTGCATGGCAGTAGCACTGGGGACCTTTGCTCATGCAGCACGGCTGCTCCGGGCCACTCGCAGTCTGTATGACAGGTCAGACGTAACAGGAGAACCTCATAGATGAAGTGGAGGGAAGAAGAGGAGCCAGTATGGGTGGAGCTGATCAACAGGCATGGAAGGATCCATTGAGACTGAAGAGTGAAGCACAATGGTCCCATAAAATGAGTTGGTGGACATTTCCATTTCATGAAACGAAGTGGTGGACACCTTCAGAGGGACCCTTTCAGACCTACCCTCAGGCAGTGAAACACCATTGGGCTCCACCTCAGCCTTCCCTTTCAAGGGGGTTAATTTTCATGACAGCAGAGATGTCATCATCCTGAGAGACTGGAATATGGAACCTGGGTTACCAAGGTGGGTAGATGGGATGTGGAGTGCTGGCTGCAGAGGTGTTGGGAGCTCAGGGATGGGAAGAGCTGCAGAGGTGGTAGTGACAGTGGGGACTTTCTACCATATGATGGAGAGGGGTCACCTGAGGATGTGTCATCATGCTAAGTGAGTAAGGGACTAAGGATGTATCCTCTGACCATCAAGAAGCTGGAAATGCTGGAGGTCTGAGTCCAGTGGGTGCAATGAACAGGAATTTTTGAATAGGAATGAATAGGAATTAGGTTTTCTTCCATCACCAGGCTACTTGTACCCCTTGTCATCTCCCCAGAGAGTGACTCTGCTCTCCTTTGGTAGATGCAGCCTCCATCCATGCCCTGCAACTGCAGACAGCAGATGGAGGCAACGGAGAAGGGGCAGCCCTTATCTTTCCCTCCAGCAGCTCAGGTTTGCTCCTGCTATACTTGGTCAACTGTGCCATGGCTCAGGGTCCCTGCTGATGCCAGGCTCTCACTTTTGTCCACCTTGCAGGCAACGCTTCCATTCTGTGTGTGTGTGGCTTGCTCAGTCTGTGCTAATTACGCCCTTGACATATGCAGTAGAACTGCTTGTGTCTATAACAGCATGGAGGTGAAGGAGGTTAATTAACTCGGAGGAAGGAAGCTGAGTGTCCCTGCATAACACCCCCTTCCATATGCATTAGTTTTGAAGCCTGAAGACACTGTTTAACCAAACACAGCTCACGACTTACTAACTTTCTTGTTTCATGCCTTTCTTCCCTATATTATTGATGCTGCCTAGGATGGCTGGCACTGAAGCTAAAGAAAAGCCTCACAGAAACAATGGCCTCTCCACAGAAGACATCACCTCACCTACAAGGCAATGGGCCTTTTCCCAGGGACTGCAGGCAGGATGCTCCAGTGCACCAGGCACTGGTGTGCTTTCCTCACTGCACCCACAGCCATGGGACTCGCTGGATGCTCTGTCACCCTCAGCCTGCTGGGTTCATCCTCTCCAGTGCTCCCAGACCGCACCAGCATCCTCTAGTGCTGTCCTCTTGCATGAGACACAGATACAGACCCCCACATTTGCCTTTGTCTTGCTGGCCAGGAGCAAGACCCTCACCATGTGCAATTGCAGCTCAGAGCAGCTGCCCTTCCCCAGCCCCAGCGCCACAGGGACACCGGCCTTGAGCTGCTCTGAGCACACCAGAGTTTCCAGTAGCAAAGCCCATGGTACAGTCAGATAGGACCTGATAGAACACCAGAAACCTCAGCTGCAGCAAAACGGCATCACTTCTGCCCCGTGCTGTGGCCACATGCCCAAATACAGCAGAGATTTGCCTGGGTCAAGCCACACGTCTGTTTCTTGGAGACTAAATCTGAGAGGCAGCAGAGAGTGGCAACTGCTGGACAGTCAGGTCCCCTGACTTCTGTTTTCTGTTAACACACAACCTTGAAAGACTCACTGTCCTTCTTCCTCCTCCCCCCCCTCCACATCCACCGCCCCCCGCCAGCCCACTTTCACTATTACGGCTGTAAATCCTTTGCAGCAAGGCTGCTGCCTCTCTGTTTGCACAGCACCTTGTGCAGTGGGTCTTTCAGGAGCCGCTGGAATATAAACAGCACTACAGCTTTAATTACAAACCCTGCCGGGAGATGGACAGAGCAGGCCGACAGGTTTGTGTCTCAATCAAGAGAATCCACAGGGGCCACCTTCTTGGTGCAGCCCCATTTTAGTGTCTGTTGGGTGGCTGGTAAGAGCAGCTAGTTATGCTCCTTTCTTTCCACTCTCCATAATTACAGGTCTCCCAGGAAAACGGGCCTTAGAGTAGAAATTTTATAAAGGTTTTAAAAGATTTTATCAGAAAGGATTTGGTTCCTGTGCAATTATTAGTTTAACAAGGCACTTTGCTCACCTTCTGCATTAGAACTGCTATTGATCACACGGCAAAAGGAAGAGCTAGCAAAAATTTATAGAGAGAGCAGCACGCTGGTTCTATATTTGTATTTAATAGGTACACTGGCATATAGTCATGTGGAGTCACTGAAGAGGTCCTGAGTGTGTGCACAGCTCCCTGTGTACACATACACACAACCCACGGGTGGAAAAACCTAACAGGTATTGATTCTGTAGGTGTGTCTGTCCTGTCAGAGTGTATTCATCTTGTCCACTGATGGGAATTGAGAAACACGGTCTGAGAGTTTGGGGATAGGCTGTTGTCTGTAGCCAGCACACAGGCCCTGCTTCAGACAACAGGTAACAGCTGCTTTATGTCCTGTGCGCAGTTTTGGCCACCTCAGCCCCAGAAGGGCTCGGGTTTGGGGTTAGGACTGGAGTCCTACAGATGGAAAAGCTCAAGTTTGTGGGCAGAGGCCAGAAGCAGAGAGAGCAGAGCTGTAAAGATTCAGAGGGTGAGGTGCTTGAAATCTTCCAGTGACAAGTGTCATGTACAGAAATTATTATTTCTTTTCATTTGCAAATTTTGCTCTGCTTTTGATCAGAAATTTCATCAGAAAGGATTCTGGAGGAAGGGGTTGGTTCACACCGTCAGGATCTTGAAAACGTCTTTAAACATCTGACCTCTTTCAAAACCCCTCCTTGCCTGCTCTGATTTCCTGACCTATTCCTTTCGTATGCCTTCTCCATCCAGTAAGTGCCTGGTACTCCCAGCACTGTCTCTTTCCCCTCTGGATGGCAGCCTGGTACCAGCAGCCCATCTCAAAGGCTCTGACTCATGGCTGCGCCAAACACCTGCATGGTAAAGGCAGGAGGGAAAAAAGCAACTTAGGAAGGAAAAAGATCAAAATCTCTGCTGCTTGCTGATGCCAAACCAGCTCCATTTGCAAAACAGCAGGACTGGTCCAGGTAGACTAAACGAGCACTGTGCCCATCCTCATATAAAAACAGGAGTAATGAAAGATGGAGGGGGCAAAATGCTATTAAACATACTGTCCAGCAAACCCACGCTGTGCCCATCGCACCACGGTGATGGGCTCATGCAGAGACAAGGGAAGGCTGCAGCCCCCTCCCATCCCCTGGTTTTCCTCCCTTTCCAGAAATGATCCCATTCCCAGCTCAGAAGGCACAGGCAGGTTGAAATTTCCTCCCCAGCCCTGCTGTGGTCCAAAGACTGGCCTAAAGACTATGAAATGTAGAGTGACCTCAGCACATACAGAGAAAACCACAGTGGAGAACACCAAGCAGAAGTCGCTGGTGCCCTCACGCACAGACAACCTCTTGAGGTGTGCTGAACTTCAAGGCTTGCTGCCTTCGCCTTGAGCATGTGTTAATATGATTGCCTGAGTCCAGAGCCTTCCCTGGGCCAGGATCACAAAACAGGGTCTTCTGGACCACCCTGCTGTGCTGGACCAGAGTCAGCTCATGCCTCTCAAGTTTGTCGCTCAAAGGCTTCGTGGTGTGCACGTAGCTCATGAGGTCCATGGGGAACCCATCACACCCCAATAACCACAGTGTCTTTCAACAGGGAACAGATTCGTTTTCAACCCACTGGGGATGAGCTGATAGGAAAGATTTTTTCGTTCACATTTTCACTAATAGAAGATTCCCAGTCTCTCTTTTGCTCTGTGGGAGGTTACTCAGGGTGTGTGAGCACCCTTCATATCTTTTTTTAGCAGTGCAGGAGACCCTTCAAGTTCATGACATTGTTGGGCTGAAAACTGCAGCTAAACTCGGCCGTGCAGACCCAGCAACACATCATGAGAAATGAGGATGGAGGCAGCACTTTGCACAGCAAATCCCTTTCCATCCGTTTGCATGGCAGCAGGTTGTTATTTTTTTTCCTTTTTCCCCTTGTTTCTTTCCCTCCCTGTGCTCACACACCTCTCCTGTAGCAAATGACTCAGTCTGTTTACAGAGAAGGAAAGCTAATAGAAACCAGGCAGAATTCGAGCCTCTCTGGGACTGCTTTACACACTGACAAAATCATTCTTTCCTCCCCACGTTAAATATTCATGACACTCAGGTTTTTAGATACAAAGGTACATTTTGTTTCTAAATGTGTTGATCCAGAATAAGCTTCTCTGCACCAGAGTTTTCTTTTCCACCCACTTTCAGGGGAAAAAGAAAGAGAAGGGTGTGTGCCCCGAAAGTAATGCAGTCTGACTTCATTTCGATCATGTCTCTTTGGGGGGTTGTTTTGAACTGGGAGCAATTTTGCCATGATATTTATGGCCTGAGCTACTATTTGGACAATACTGGGAGGTTTGTGTACACGTGAGCGTGTGTCCCTTGTACAAATAACACATCAACATCTCCACGCTTCCCAGCCCGTGGTTAAGCCCATAAAACAAGATGCTTTAACAAAAGCCCCATATATTACTGCCATTCTGAATATTTGTAATTTTGAGACAATATTTACATGGGCTGTTAAAGGCTGAGCTCCTGGGCCCACTGACAGCTCAGAGGCAGCTGAAAGCACAATGTGCGTGCTGAAGTTTAGTACTAAGCAGTGAAAGAGAAAAAAAAAAGCACAAGAAAAATAGCCAAAAATATAAGCAAGATAAAAAAGAACAGGCTTAGGGATTAACAGACACATAAAGCAAACAGCAGAGAGAGAATGGAGTGGAAAATCGTATTGTACAAAGCAATGCTGGAAATGAACTGGATTTGGACACCTCCAGAGAGGTGTTTGGAAATGGGGTGTCACCTGCACCCATCTCTCCACCTTTTTATTGTAAACTAAAATCTAGGTTTTTCAAAGACCTCAACTTCAGAGTTGAGATATGATCAATTCTTCCCATGTGAAAATGTCAATAAAAATTAAAAAAAAAAAATTCACCACAGAAATCTGGCTTTCTGCTAAGATTTTCTGTTTTGCTCTTGTTGTTTAAAAGCGCAGCGATGTTACAAGTTCACGTTGGCTTCATTCTCTGGAATTGATCTGTGCGTACACAGTGGACAAATTGAGATACTGCAAAAACCTGGAACAAATGTCCATCGTCCCCCTTCTCTTCTGAAAGAAGAAAACCGGGTGGAAATAGAGCTGTGGCTTGCTCAGGGACGTCGGTGTGTGCCACGTGCCAGCCTGTCCGTGTCCTCATCCCACCCAGCCCTCAGCAGAGGAGCTGGTTCCCATGCCAGGAAGGGCAGTTACTGCTCTAGCAATGCCAGGAGGCTGAGGTGTCATCGCTGAAGACCGACTGGCTCACCTTGCCCTCTCATGCATGGGTGGTGAGATGCTCATATGATCACTGGGAAGCGTCCTGAGATCTTAAAATCAACCTCCATTGGTACCCCTTCCCTTGAGCAAGATCTGTAGCTGGTTACTGAGCCATTCACACAATGAGCTGGACCAGAAGTTACCTCCTCAGCCACCCAGAGCTGTGCCAGGCTACTCCTAAACCACAGCTCTCCACCACTTGTCTGTTACTGTTCCAAGAGGTTTAGCCTCTCTGCTAACTCACCTGCTTTCTTTTGTGCCAGGTTATAGGTTTTGTGGCATTATTTTGGTAGCATATGGAAGGTGTAGTGAACATTTAGTACATGAAGCCAGGAACTAGGATGTGGCTTTGGGGTCTGGAAACAGAAATGACGAGGGAATGGGTGTTAGCATGAACACCTTCAGAACCAGGCTAACCAGGAGCTGGGGCTGAGCAAAACGTTTAAACAGGGGTAACGTGGTGGTGGCAGAGTCTCCAATTATCTACTGTCTGTTGAGAAAGATCCACCAAACTCCAGTGCAGGATGGGTTGGGTATGAAAGGTCGTCATGATCCACGCCACAGAAACCACAAACAAATTAGCACTAATTGGAAATTGCAGCTGAGAGACCAAAGACTGAATGGGCCATGAAGACTGAACTCCACATTCTCCTCAGGGTTCTCCAGTCAGTACTAAAATCACTTGCATTAAAAAGAGAGTAACTATTCTCTCCAAGTTCTTGTGTATTTTAAAGCCTGTGATTCAGTCACGTCACACTCCCAGGCAGGAACAGTGTTTTCATCAATATTATGCATTTGCAGTGGTGGTGGAAAGCCCCAGTCTGAAGTCTTATTGAAGAAGATGCTGTACAAAGTCATGATTTCCTTCAAAATAAGCTCACAACCCACTACTACCAATCGTACCGCACATTAGCAAGGGGCTTTTTTTATGGTTTCCATCAAATGTGGTTTAAAGCAAAATGTCCCCAATGTGCGAGGCTACAAAAGTGTGTTCTCCAGCTTCCAGTACATCTGACCTCCTCTTCATGGTCCCAAGCTTATAAAAGGAGGGTATGACCCCTATTGGAGAGAGGCCATTCAGAGACAAAAGACTTCTGAGGGCACATCTATTTGATTTAAGCTGACTTCCCGCTCAATATAGTCCACACCATTTTACTGGGTTATTTATTGGCAGTAAACCATTACCCAGTGTTTGAGGCATACTTTTCATGAGACTTTGAGTCTTGGTGTGATTTCCACCTACACATACCCTTGTTGAAAGCCTCACTGAGTATTTTCTTTCAGCAGGCTGCCATCACTGGCAAAAAGAGTGGATCTTTCTACTTTGACTTTCTCTGGCTCTCTCCTGTAACTTTCTTTGTGTGCCTTCTTCTGAGACAACCAGGAGGTTGGCCATTTACCAGTCTGGATTTGCTCCCTATGACTATGCTCACATACCAAAATCTACAATTTCACTTTCTTCACGGTTCAGATCTGCCCTGTAGGAGACAACATCCCCTCTAATGTGCACAGCTTCCATGGCCCTCATCCCAGACTATCTTGTCAACAGTTTTCCTAATGCCAACTCATCTCAAACCTCAGGAGAGGTTTCCAGTCCCGTTTCCTCTCTTTCTTGCCCTGATAAAAGGTTGGTTCTGCAATAGCACCACACTCATCCTTCCTCTGAATACTCAGCTGGTATTCTCACGATCTGGGAACTGCTGTTACATACTAATGTCAAAGCTGCAAGTTACCCCCATGAACATCATTGATGGGTCCATTTCCAGGGAGAAAAGCAGCAGATCTATTCTAACTTCCAGAGATAGCAATGAAACTGGCTTCTGGATGAGGAAGGTTTCACCGTAAGAGGGAGCAGAGACAAAATGAACTCATTACTGCTTCCACCCAGTGCCAGGTATTAAAAGAATTTAACTGGTTTGGTGCGATTGGCCTTTTTCGTTATGTATACGGGCTTCATGATGGACGAGTCGTTAAAAAATAAATACAGAAGTAATGATGGTAGCAATCACAGAAAGCAATTTTCAGATATAATAAAGAGTCTCCTGGATGAGTACAGCCTGAGCTACACTATTGATTTCTTCTTTTCTTTATTGCACTTCACTCCTCTCAGTTCACCAAAGCCCCAACCCTAGAGCTGCCTAGCCTGCCAGCCAACAGCTCTGACGAGCAGCCATGAATTATTAACATGCAGGAGCCCTTTAATTGGATGAGCTGCAATTAATAATTCATTGGAGGTGCCTGCAGAAAGAAGGAAGGAGGGAAAGAGGGGGGGACGCTGTTAGTGAGAGTTGGGCCCATAGTATGGGAGCGAGTGGGAACCTGAGATGTTCCAGCTGGAAGTCCCCAAATGATGGTATGTGCCTGGCTGCAAGAAGAATGAGGTGCATGTAGCAGAGACCTGCCCAGGAGAGTGAGAGAGGCTTTAGGAAGCGTGACCATTTGCAGACAGTGTTCCCAGCACATCAAACACGTGGCACCACATCTAGAGTCTGCAAGTTGAGGAGCCCACAGTAGGAACAGAGCTCAGCCATGAGCCTGTCTCCCACCTGTGTACCCAGAACTCTTTGAAACAGCCCCAGCATCTCATCCCAGTGTGATTTCCCTCCCCGTGACTGATCCAGAAGCAGAGCAGGGTGGGCATGTGGGAGCAAAGCCGCTGTGATCACTGCACCACCAGACTCTCTGCTTTCAGGGCTCCAAGAACAAATTAATACTGCTCGGCCATGCACAGTCTTGCTGGCTTCCAGCTGCCAAGCAAGGCCACAGACCATTAATGTTAATTAATATTTACATTACAGTTGTGCCTGGAGGCTTCAATGCGGGTTGCTATTGTGTGATGCATCCTACAAACATATTGAGGATCAGGTCCCCCCTCTTGTGCTGCTCAGTCCACAAACATATACAGAGCCACGTTTCTCTGCCTAGAAATAGCCTTTTTCTTTTGCTTTTCATAACCTGCAGTTTTTTATGGCTTCAGTAAAGAAGCCTGGATGGCTATTAAAAAAAAAAAAAAAGAAGAGAAGAAAATAAGAAAAACAAAGCAAGATTTAGTGCTTGTAGAAGCAGCAGGAACGACAATTTCATACCAATTTCTTTGCTGTGCCCCTAACGTGCAGATAAAAGAGGCATAACAGCCCTGGCATACAAAGACCACTAATGTATTTCAGACATGGACAAGTTGCTGGGTCATTCAGCCCAACTCCTTCCTTGCTACTCCACGTTGGTACCATGCATAGCTACCATACATAGCTACTCTACATACTGTTCCAGCACTTGTCCCTGTTCTGACCCTGGGGATAACCAGGATCAACAGCGACTGTTCTGCTTTGGCAGAACATATCTGCTCAGTGCTTCCGTGCTGCACTTTTCCTCTCAGATATAATAATAATAATAAAAAAAAAGGCAAAGCTGGTTTGTGGTGTCAATTTTCTCTCCAGGAATCAACCTGGGACTTCTTTCCTCAGTCTTTGCCATGCCACTATTGCTTTGTCCAATCTGTGCATCTTCCCCATACTCTCTTGTGTCTTTAATTAACCTATATTGTACCTCCAAGCACAGGCTGGAAGCCAGAGTAATAAGTAATTTGCATAGTCTTGGGAGTATAGATATGCTCTAAATCTCCAACCTCCTTCTACTCTTGGCTTCTGCTGTGAAATAAAGGTAAGTGTGGCAACATCTGTATTCTGGCTCAGCTGCTCCACTAGCAAGTTGGGCAGGTGGGGCCAGACTTTCACCTCTCCCACCTGCTATGGGGACCTAACAAAGCTTTGATTCACTGAAGGGATAGTTCTTCAAAGAAAAATACCTGAAAGTTCCATGTGTCTACTAGGAGCCTTAAAGATAAAACAGGGAGTTCCATCTGGACACTTTCCTGTGTGACCTCCTCTAGGTGAGCTTGCCTTGCTCGGACTCGATGATCTCCAGAGGTCCCTTCCAACCCCCACCATTCTATGATTCTATGATTCTACAGATGAACATTTCAGTCAGAAGGGATCCAAGATCTTTAATTTCCCAATTTCATGGTTTTAAAAATATTTAATCCCATAAACTCTACCATGTGAAACCCTGCCTGAAGATTGGAATGAGAATCCGAGAATAAGGAATTTGTGACCAAATTGTTTGGTTGTTTGTTTTTGTTTTTCTTTTTTTTTTTATTTTTAAGTATTTAATCTCCTTGCGTCTCAGTTTCCACAGTTGTTCAAGTGCCATAAGAAAGTCAGCCCCCATCTTCACAGTGGGAGTTTTGAGTCTTAATGAAGAGGTTCCATGCACTGCAAACGAGAGCCACTCTACGGCCGCTCGGAGCGTTAATGTTATCACAGGAGTGCCCTGGGGACCCATTCAGAATGGAGAATCGTCTTTAAGAGAGAGATGTGGAGTCTCCTTCCTTCTGCAGGTTAACAGCTGACCTTTTAATGCTACATCTGCACAGTCTGATAAAGTGCAAATGTGTTGACCATTTAATATGGTAAACAGAGAAAGAGTTTGGGAGAAAATGATGTTCTCTTAGCTGTGACCCAATGTTTATTTCTTCTGTTTGAGTAACTCCTTCTCCTTTTTGCGGTAAGCAGGCTCAGGCTATGCAAGGCTGGGTTAAGGATTCCCCTGAGCTAAGTGTGGCCACACAAACCCTTTTTCCAGTGTAAAAGCTAATTAAAAAATCCTTGCCTCTGGCTGCCCTTGTGTTGCAGCTCTTCACCCCTTCACCTGTGCAGGTACCTGGGGGTTACGCTGCAGAGCACACCACAGAAACAGTTTAAAACATGTTTAAAACCCACCAAACGCCTGCCACTCACATCCTTGATCATCCAGGAAAGGCACCCTTTTAAAAAGGATACTGCCAATGCACTGCGTGGATCTAAACACCATCACATTCTGCACTTGTCCTGACCACCTCTTGTTCTGTTCCTGGGAGGGAAATTTGCTCAGACAAAGCAGATCTCACTATGTTTGTGTGCAGAAAAGAAGCATGCCTCCAGAAGTGAATTACAGGCAGCTCATGGAAAAAGATGATCCTGCAGGCATCTGCAAATGAACAGCAGGAGATGAGTGCCCCAGGAGCACCTCTGCTCTGGGGGGTCGTCTATTACACAGACTGGGGACGTTTTCCCCAACCATATAGGGTGGTGGTGTTACTCCACAGCTTATGGCAATGAGGGATGGACTTGGAGATGAATGACGGAGTTTTCCTCTGGGTGACAGTGTACGGGAGCTCTTCCTGCTATCATAAGATGGGAGCTATAATGAATGGGTCTAGCATGGCTGATCCATCACTGGGCAGAGTGTGTCACTGGCTCTGGGGCAGCAGTCAGTCTAATGCAGGTGAGCTCGACTGACTCCAGGCTCTGTTGCTGCCTGTTGGGACAGACCTCAGCAGTTATGTTTAGTTTACCAACAGGACTCCCAGTACCGTCCAAAGAAGATAAGGCAAATTGCCCTTAAGAAAAAAGCTGCAGCCCCTGAATTGCGAGTTCAAGGGGACAGACCTGAAGCCCAGACTTGCACAAGACTGTCCTTTTTGTAAGCAGACCAAACTTTGAGCTCAGGCTGCCCTTCAACCACATTGGTTGTTGCAACAGGTGATTCTGGAGACTTTCTGGGTACTCTTTTCTATGGAGCATCAGTTCCTGAAACCAGATGCTATTAGAGATGGATGGATGGATGGATGGATGATCAACCTGTCCTCAAAACAGACCTTTAAGTCACTTCTACACAAATAAGCCTGTGAGCTCAAGATGAACAAGTTAGTACCAAAGAGGATGGTGCTTTCCTACCACAAACCTCCTCTCATTTGTAATGCCCAGAGTACATCTGTGCTTTGTTGCAAGCAGAACCATCTCAGCAGGGCATGAAAAAAGCTGTAGCAATTAGCAAACAGAAAGAGAAAGAGACAAAGAGGACAAAACCTTCCAGACAGATCCCTTTCCCTCTCAGAAACTGTAGACATCACTAGAGAAATGGTACCACATCAGAGGTCTCCCAGCCCATTGTAAAGGATGGTAGGAAACAGAATCTACAGATTACACAGTGGTCCCCTAAACAGCTTTAACTGACCTAAGTCAAGTGGAACAAATCCCTTAAGGAAAACCATTTGTCTCAGCTCTGATCTAGACATCCCACTATCTGAGGTCCAACTAACTTGCTTCTTTTTCATCCCGGGAGATTGGTTTCAAAGGGAAGTGAAGTGGTCCCAGAACACTCCCTGGAAACGGGGTGGGAATTGCACAAATGCATGCATATGAGGAATAAGTTTCAGCAACTCATTGTAATGCTGAATATGGAAACGGGATAAAAAAAAAAAATTCTATCCAGTGAAGCTTCTGCAGCAGGAACAGAGTTCACTTCTCTCCAGCTCTGGGGAGTGAAATGTATTCAGCTCACACAGGCCACTTCAGCATCTTTTTTTTTGTTGTTTTTTATCTTTCCAACGTAGGAGAACAAATTTAACAATGAGATTCTGTTTCTGTTTCCTACATGTGGAATAATTAAATTTGCATCTCACTCTGTAGTTGGATCTGCTGTTTGAAGAGGAATGTATCAATTGGACATGAGCCCAATGTGTTCTGCTCTGCAAATAAGGCAGTTTGCAAAAAAACAAGGCATAATCTCTCACCCAGGCAATAATCACAGGAAAATCATCCCTCACTGACAGCTCTCTTCAGGGCTTGATTCATATTCTTGCTGGTGAAAGAGCATGAGGGAGGGGGTGTAGGGAGAGCAGACTTTTGGCATCTCCTTGTGGCAACCTTCATCAGAGAAGATGCGGGTTATGGATACGGGAGCGAATGTTGCTGCTGCAGTCATCATCAGCAGAGCTCTCTGATTTTCTGCAAGCAGGTTTCACAACAAGAAATTTTACACCTGCTGACTTAAAACCTTTCCAAAGCCCGCTGGAACCAAGGGAAACATTCCCGATGAATTCCATCAGCTTTGTGTGAGGCCATCAGAGAAGGGTTTTCTGTGAAACTACAGCTCTTGTTTTCAGGGGTTTTGTTACCTGTGGAAGGACCAGATGCTCACACTCCTCATGCTAAATCATTCAGAAAAATCCACCCCTTCCAGCTTCAGTTGGCTGGGTGGATATCCCTCACTTCCCTGATCAGCAAGTCTGTTCAGAGAGCCTTCAAGAAACAGCCTCCCCATCTCTGCCTTCCTTACCCATACGTAGCATTATCCCTTCTCCTTCTCCACACTGGGCATCTACACTCTGGTGTCCCCTGCCTGTGACATTTACTTTTCAGAAAACTATGCCCCTCTAGAATCCTATCCACAATTCTTTTGTCCAGAAGGAGGGATAGAAAACATGCCAGGCAGAAGGAACAGAAAACAGAAACTGTTGAAAAATTTTTGGATCTGGCGTGGCTGGAAATGAATAGAAGTTTAATTCAATCAATCAGAGAGTCAAACTGCACCTGCCCCAGTTCATCTAAAACTCTTCAAATTAAATACCTTATTCTAAGTGGAAATTAATTGAGTTTGTCGAATCGTTCCTACTGCATTAAACACACTCTAGGTCAGGAAAAGAGCAGAAATAAAGACAATAACAATTTTTTATAATTGAAAGGCTTTTAGTGGAGCTGGCTGAAGCTTTTCATTTTTCTCCCTCTAATACCCCTTCTGCTTAAGCCTCCCTTTGAAAGGCATCTTACTGGAGAAAGGCTCGCTTGTCCCAGGGGGGGCTCGGTCATAGAGACATGGTGGTCTTCTGGTCCACCACGTTTCAGCCAGCCCAGCATCATCCCTTACTTGCCTGTCAAGTGGTATCCTCTGACTAAGGGTAGAAATACATGTTTGTCCAAACAGGGCCGTGCCAAATGAAAGGATAATTATCTTCCAACACGCTCTGCATGGCTGGTCATGGACACAGTGGAAGGTTCTTCAAAACAGACAGCTCAGCTGCTTATGGGAGTGTCTCCATATCTTTTTAGTTTAGCAAGAATCTTCTCTTTAACTCTTGAAGTCAGCTCAGCTGCCAAGTAACTGGGCCCAGTGTACTCCACTGGGTGGACATTAGCAGGCAGCTGGGCCAATAACCCTTCCCATTGCACGGGTAGAGATCCATGAAGCCACGTCAGTGTGCATGGATGGAATCACACACTGGGCCAGAGCTGAGATGGCAGAGAGATTTCTAGTCTGATATATGGGAAAGGAGAGAGGGCCTGGGGAGGAGACCTGGTAGGGTATAGAGAAAGGACCTTCTTTGATGAAGGCACTGTGACTTTTCATCAGATTTCTACTTGACATCTATTGGAAGTGCCTCCAAATTCTTCCATGGTTATATGGGGGCAACATGAACGTGGAACGGGCTCTGAACACACCAGGTCAGGGAAAAAGGATTTTTGTTACTCTCAAGCTGGAGTCCTCTGCCTTGCGCTTCCTCCCTGATGTGCTCTTGCACACCTATTCTTCCCTCTCCCTCACTCCTCCCTGCTTTCCCCCCCCTTCCTTTGCATACCTGAGCTGAATCTAATGAAGACGCATAAAAAATGTTTCCATTCCGTGAAATGCAATCCATCAACACACACTTCATATATATTGTGCAGAAATGAATCCATTTCAGCCAGGAAGGCTGATAAATCAATTTAAGTGGAAGACTTTTGACAGTTTAATTCAAATTAAGTCCACTTTGTTCAATTAGAAGGTAGCTGGAGGGGTGGTGGCAGGAAACAAACAGGATTGCTAGAACAAAAACTGCATTTTTTTCTTAGTCTGAAGCCATCTGTGGACCATTTTTCTTAAAGCAGGGACAGAACGATACTAATTAACACGCAATCAGTGACCAGCAAATTTCTTGGTTTTGCAGCCTAATCCTTATTTTGCACAACATTCCTGCCTACCTCTGAGTGAGCTGCGACAGGGCTGCAAATATTGTCAGATGAATGGTGAGGAGGAGATGGAAGAGGTGGCCAAGGGCTTTCTGCATTCAAGGGTGGTTGTTGCTGTGCCCCTGAAGTTCTGCTGTAGGCATCAAGCACCTTGGAACAATTCCAGTAAAATGAGCTTTGAAAAGTCCCCTAGAATCATAGAAAGGTGGGGGCTGGAAGGGACCCCTGGAGATCATGGANGTCCTCCCCAGTCTCAGACCACAACATCTGTGGGTCAAACATAGATGCAGCTTCTGTTTGGCTCACAGGCAGAGCTGGTACAGACAACCACTGGTGAGTGCCAACTCTTTAATTGCCCACAAGGATGCTCCCTCCATCGCCACACACTAGCATGCACGCAGAGTTTGTTTGGATACTCAGTCTGTTCTATGGTATGTTCCTGCAAAACATCGACTTCCTCTGTGCACACACAAGAGACGATGCTGACAGTTCAGATTCACGCGTTAAAAGCTGGTGAAACGTGGACATTCAGCTAATGGGACTCAATTCAGCCAAGTTACCTGTTTTGTTGGGTGAAACCCGGTGAATCAGTTCAGAATTCCCAGTGATCTGGGTTAAGAGAGATGTCGAATCCCAGATGTTTTAACACCTGAGAAAGCTGTGTTTTAGCGATTATTGAGCAATACGCTTAAAAAGTGAATGACAGACCTGGAAAGCAGCAGCTGCTTTTTCACTTTCTAACATATTTTCTCAGCCAAACTGAGGTTTTCAAGTTCACAGTGCAAAATAGAACTGAATTTCATCCAAGTTTGCAGACTAACTAACGCTTTCCACGTTCAGATTGGCATAAAACTCCCAATTCTGTATTTTTTTTTCCAACAGTTTTGCAAAACTGAGTCCTTGTCACTGACAGATGGAAAAACAAAGACTTTGGCAATTAGAAGGATACAGTAATTCGTGGGATTTTGGTGAGGTTTTCTTCTTTTTTGCTCAGAGATGTTGAAAAGCACAGAAAATATGCTTTTTCCTTTCCTTCTGACAGACAGATCTCTTCAAAAACTGGGAATCCTTTGTGCAGGTAGTGGAAGTCAAGTCCAGAAAGAATGGCTGGTACTGGACAAATTGTTTTGCTGAGCAGCTGAGTAGATGCAGCAGCTTTAACAGTTCGGATGGAACTTTGCTTCCTTGGTACCAGCTAACTGGTACCCAGCTAATCCAGGCCTCAAGAAAGCAAAGCTTTTCATTTAGGCTTGTATAAGAACAAAGGAAGATATTTGCAGAGGCAAAGATTTTAGTTCAAAGTAACTACAGCAGCAAGATGTTTTCCCTGGACAGTGTCTGCCCTGTGAAACTCCTGAGTCTAACAAACCCCATCGGTGCCTCTGAGCATTGGATGGCAACTTTATACAATCTGCTTCTCCCAGCTGCCAAGGGAACAAGAGCAGGGGGAAACAAGAGGATGGCCAAAATGTTTGTGATGAAGAATTTTTCCCCACTGTTTTTTTATTTAAAAAAACCCTAGGTTGCTTGCAAAATAGACCCTGTTTACACTGGAACTGGTTTTATTTTTCTTGTCTGCGCACAGAGGGGAAATAGGTGATCAAAGCAGGGTAATTTAAACCATCTCCCAGAACGTCAAACAAACAGCTACTCCAGTGAATCCCTCCTAAAGAACTGCCTGAAGAAAACAAAATGCATTGTCAGGTGGAAAGCCGGCTTGGTGGACCAGCAGTCAAAGATGGCTGAGAGAGAGGATAAGAAAGCAATGTGAAGAAGAACAGAAGAGACTTCTGGCACATGGGCCAAGTCCATATTTCCCTCACACGTGTCTTCCGTGCCCTTTCGGCCCCGCTCTGGCAGCGCAGGGTGGATGGGGAGGTGCTGAGCGCCTGCTGGAGTGGCTGCACTATGGGGTACAAATCACAGCCTGACATTAACTGGTCAGGGGCCTTCACGTCTCTGCCCCTTGGAGGGGAGCCAGGTTTGACAGCTCTGGCTTCATCTCCAAACCTCTGCAGTATGTCCCCAGCCTGGATTTGCTACACCTCTTTCAAATGAATTTATAGCCCTATAAATGGTGAATCATTGTGTATAATAAAGAGCAGAACAGATTTGAGTGGTATCCAATTTAATAATTACTTGAGTAACTCAATCATTTTCAGATATGTGGTTTCAGTGTCTGCAGACCTTGAAGACCTGCTTGAAGCATTCAACAGACAAGACAGCACTTTTTACTGCTCTGTTACTAAACCAGTCCTTCACAGACCCTGCACACACCTCATCCATGTCTCAGAACTTTGCAAAGATTGTGTTTGAGTTTGGAGTGTTTGTCTGAGCTGGGACTTGGAGAAGGATGTACAGAACACTTTTATCTGCTCTTCGTCATATTTGAGGACCTCTCCTCACGCCAGTTAGGAGAAACATCTACCTCTGTGCTTTGAGAAATGATTAATGTAAAACCTCCACAGTGTTAAAAAGCAAGCAGCCTAGCTCCTGGCCTTTTTAAGGTCTGCAGTGTTTCTTGATGGGCACTCAAAATAGGCCCCCTTTAGTTTGTATTTTTACATCAGGTTTTAACAAGGCTGTGCTGAGCTAGCGATCCACAGCACTTGCAGATGCAAAGCAAGATTCAAGGCTTATTTTGCCCTGTCTCCAAGACAAACAACAGTCAGGTCCCAGTGGAGCATCCTCTGGGATGCACCTCACTGGTTCCTTTCACTAGCTGGTGAAGTTTCAGCCCTGCAACAAAGACTACTTCAGGCTAAGCAAGTGAAGATTGGTCAGAATCTAGATGATTAGACCTTAAACATAGTCTTATCAGAAGTCTTCCTGCCTCAGAATAAAATAGAGGACCACGAGGACTCTGTAAATCAGATTGTTTCCATGACCCCAAGGGAGCAGCGTACTACTGGGCATTAGGGAATAAAACCATCACATGCTCTAATGTCAGGACAGCTAAGGCTGCTGAGAAGTCACAGGAAACCCCACCTCTGCTCACAGGGCCTGGGACAAGTGACAGCTGCCACATGAGCTAGCCCAAACACCCGCATGGGAGCTCCCATCACACCCACAGTGGAATTTGCAGTGGAAATTCCAGTTTCTCATCAAGGGACTGTTGAAATTGCTCTGTCTTAAAACTCACCATGCAAGATACAAGCCTTAGGATGAGGCTGGGGACTTGTTCTCCACAGCGGTTTGCAGCGTGCCCAGGGGCATTGCCTGGGAAGGGCAATTTCCCCTTCGAAGGCTCTCTTTCTTTGTGCAGAATTCACACCTGCACCGGGGGCTCTGCAGCTGAGCAACAGTTATTTAAATATTCAATTTTTCTATTCTAATAAAATGACAGAAGTTAAAAAGTGAGTCACTGAAAACAAACGGGCAGCCCTTCTTTTCTTGCATCAAGTTAAACAAGATATCTGTGGAACAAATGCTGATTTCCAGTGGTCTAAAAGACCGTGGGTTGACAACACACGGATATTTCCGTGACTCAAGGAAGCAAATATCAACCTTCTCAAAAATCCCCCTTAGATATCAAACCCTCTGGTTCCTAAGTGCTTCCTCCTGTAATAAGAGAATGCTGCCAGTGTCCCTATATCTCAAGCCCTTCAATTTATTTTTTTTTAAGTGGATAGGTTATCACTCTTCATTACATATTGCACAGTGATATTTTAGGTGAATAAATTTCAAAGAAGAAGGTTTTTTCTGTCTGGAAAATACTGTTTTCTGTATTTATCTCTGTGGTGGGTTGAGGGCCAGTGTGTGATGAATGACCAAGTGGTTCCTATCTGTGCATGGAATCTTTTTGTTGGAAGAATGAACTGTGTGATAGCAGTATCTGGTATCTACTCTGAATACAATCAGAGAATGCTGGTTTGTATCCTCACATTACATCTCTGATCTTTAGTAACTACAAATTTTAATAAAAATAAAATCGGAAGCGAAATAACTCTAGCCTACTACGAGTACATGATTTGTTTAACTAAGTATCAGGAAGATTATTTTTTTCTTTTTTTCGCAGATAGACTTAATTTTCTGCTAGATCTGGGAAAAGCACATGCATAACTTAAAACACTTGAGTAATCACATTGCAGCCAGCCTTGCAAGTCTTTGGAAAAAAGCATGAAGTTCTTCTGCTAGGAAGTCCTGGGAAGCCCAAGGGCATTGGGATTTGCCCACCTTATGCATAATCACACCAAATTCACTGAATTACGTGCCCATAAGGACAAGCTTAGCAAACAAATGGTGGTATCAGCACCAAAGAACTGTGGATGCTCAGAGGCTGGCCAGCCATTAGCTGATGTTTGTGGTGTCTGAGGATGCAGCTCATGGGATCAGGACCATTTCCCATGGTGGTGTGCCTGGTGGGGTAGAATTTTAGTCAGCTTTGCATCACGTGATAAATCCACTGGTTTTCAAAGTGTGCCACGTGAGAGCACAGCATAAATCAAGGCAGGCAAGTGGATTATCAGAACATGCACTGAGCTATTTCACCTTGTCAAAGATACAGTGGACACCCGTAGGGCAAGGCTTGGTGAGAGGGGGTGATGGTGGAGGTGGGGAGAGGGCTTTCCATAAAGAATATTTTTCACAGTGTAAGGACTTTTGAGAAAATTAATGTGAAACATTAAAAATGTTCCTTTTTAAAAGGGAATCCATTTTTTAGGCACAATGAGACACTTCAGGTGGTGTGGCAGTGTTGAGTAATGCACGTTGAAGTTATTTAACTTCATCTCATGCCTCACTATTCCCCAGGGGCACCCATTAATCAGCGTTACTAGGCAGTTTGTCATGTCCTTTTGCTTAAATAATATCCATACCAAAATACAAGTAATGCAGGCACCTGGAAGTCAGTGGGAGATCTGCCTGTGTCAGGACAGAGGGATCTGTGCTGGAGGACATAGGAAAGCTGAAGGACTCCAGTTGTCTTCCATGATCTCTGAGCAGTGCTGTAGCAGGTTGCTGGAGTTAGAGGGTGTATTACCATGGGAAAACCCACCAACCACCACTGCTGAGCTAGGATCACTCTCAGCAACAAAGCTATAAATAAATTCACAGCAAGACGTGACCACAGCCTGCAGATGTCACATTGCCACGGGGTGCAAGCCCCAACTTTTTTTTTCCAGATGAGACACGGTTTCAGGTTTGTGTGGATGTGTAATTGCAGTTCATGCAGGACAACAGTGAGACAGTCTCCCTGCCTGCCCATGTGGCCAAACCAGCCATCAAGGTACTAGTTCTTGGGCAGATAATTCATTTGGCTTTTAGTTCTCCTGGCTGAGACCTGCTGCCAGGGCTGCAGACCCACACCGCAGTGGGTGAGGAGCTTGTGAGATGGATGTGTGCCTGCTGGAAGCCTGAATGAGCCACCAGAAGCTGAAAAAGCATCTTTGATTTTTATGAATGAGCTCATATAGCACCAGAACTAATTCATTCCACCAGGGAAACAAAGAGCAACGTTCTGCTGGTAATGATCACCTGCCATCCCCCCTTGAAGATGGCATCAGTAATTTCCTGTACCTTAGGATCCATGGGAGCATCTCACCTGCCTGTCCACACACACCCACAGCCTGACTCCTCCAGAGATCCCAGCGTGTCAAAGCAAAGACCTGACACATCTTTACCTAGCTTCCTTTCTTAGTTGTCAGATTTCTGTTTAAACTGGATACCTGAAGGTTAAACCACTGCAGGCCCTCATCAAACCAGTAAATCACCTAATTCCCATTCCCCCAGCTAAAAGTTTTCTCTAACTTGTTAAGCAGAATACAGACAGCATAGCCTTCCATTCCTGCAGAACTTGCAGGCCTTCCACCTCCTGAAATAACTGGCAGACCTGTCAAAAATGACCTTCTTTCAACAACATCTCTCTCTTTTTTTATTCCCCCCCCTCCAGGTAGGGGGTGGGAGAGGTTGGAAAACTGTAAAGATCAAGTCATGGCTGCATGTGGTACCTAATTAAACAAGTGTAAGAAAGCAGAGAAAGGTCAGGTTGTCAAAAATCATTGCTGTATCTTTACTGGGTTGTACTTAGAGACTGATAGCAGCAAAGAAAATAACTCAATAAAGTGAATGAGACTGGAATAACAAACTGACTCCAGGGACAGGCTAGTTTGGAAACGCAAAAGGCGAAGGCTTCAAGATTTATGTATATATAGATGTATGTAGCTGTATGTGTGTATGTACACACAGAGAGACACAAATCGAAGGGAAACAAGCCCTGGAAATGAAAGGAAAAGTGTTTGCAAAGAGTCGAGTAAACAGACAGCATTAACATGGGAAAGGTGATGGAAGAGGAGAAGTTCAAACAGGAAATGTGGCAGAAATCAGAGGCTGAAAATGCCCAGGCACCAGCAGATAAAAGGAGAAGAATCAGAGAAAATAAATTAAGGAGCAGATAGAAAGGCAAAGAGTGTAAGAAACATAAAATACAATCACAAAGAAAGAAGAGGAGGCCAATATCATGAGGCCAGGGTGGGAATTCAAACCGTGAGTCAAAGTGCTCAACTGAGGGGCTGTGGTGGCTGTGCCTGGAAGAAGACAACCCCCCCTCGCAGTGCCTGAGCTGTGGTGGGGACCTGCCCCTTTCATCTGCTCTTTGAGAGGAGCAGGAAACTTTGGGAGTCACCAGCTCATGCAGACAAGACCTCTTCCCACCTGCTCTGCCTTTCCTACCATCTTCCACTGTCTCTTTCTCATCCAACTACCTGGGGTGAGATGTGCTGGTGGAGGCAGGGCCCTGGTGCATCCTCTGCTTGTGTCTCACTGGCCATCCTGACACGTGGCCTTTTGCCAGCCGATTGGTGGGGTGGGTCCGTGCCACTATTTTGGCACTGTTGAGGGAGGATGGTGTTAGAAAAGGAAAAGGGGAAAAAGGGAAGAAAACCATCAACTTGTGGAGGATGAAAACAAAGCAAAACAGATCTCTCACCCTATGACATTAGTTGGTGATAGGGTTTAATGGCAGTCTAAAGAAGATAACAAGATCAGAGTGGGTTTGAATGCTTTCTGTTATTAACCACAGGTCTTAGTTTGTTCTGCCAAGGATGGGCTCTAGCTATTTACTCCTGCTCCTTACGACTGCCTCCCTGTGTCACCATTTCAATTCTTTACAAAGCCTGATATGCCAGCAGCTGTAAGCTGGAAGAAGCTGTATAAGGGGTGAAGGGGAGAAGATTTTTTCTCCTTTTGACAGAGAAGAATTTTCCCTCTTCTGTTCCCCCATAAGAGACCTGGAAACAGACACACGTGGTGTCTTGCATTTAACAAATTGACAATGCATTTAACTAGTGCACCGCTGCAAGTATAATTGCAATTTGTTGTAATTTCTCCTCCAAATTCCACCCTGACACAGTTGATTTATTCTGCAAATCAGTGCATCTGGAGCGTGTGCCGTGTCACATTATGGGCCTTTGATACAGAACCTTTGTTTTATAACAGGGAAAATAATTAGCTTTCGGACAAGCTTGAGCTGTGATGTCAGAAGCTATCCATGGCTGCTGAAAGAAGTTATTAGTGCTGATCTAATGAAGGCTCCCTGGCAAAGCTCTGCCTCTTTACTAATTTGTCTCTCTGGGATTTTAGCAAAATAAAATAAAAAAAATAAAAAATGCAGTAAGTGTAAAAACAAACCCCAAACATTTATTTATATATCAAAAAGATGTGCATTTGTATAGCATAAACCTCAGGAATATTGCTGCTGAGAACTACAGACAGCTGAGAAAGAAACAAAACAAAAGGCACTACTTTGTTTCGGTATAAACAACACTTTCCTCTGAGCAGAGAAATGTTTGGGCATTTTTATTTTCTTTTTAATTAACTCTTTTTCTCCCTCCTCCTGCCCTGCTTCTTACCATTCCCAGCGCTCATTGGCAAGTCTGGAAAATATCAATCATGAGCAGTGTGAGCTTCCCTCCAAGTGCTGCCAGCAGAGCCCTCCTTCAGCACCTCATACGCTGTGGGGTCAGATCCTTCCCTGGCTGACCCTGGGAGTCAAACACACCGTAGCCAAAGCTGTTTCTCCCCGACAGAGTGGGGCTGTCCAGGGAGAATCAGACCCCGTCGCCTTCACCGAAACACCAAGTCCCGAAAGCGATTGTACCGCATGATGGGAAATATTAGGGGAAGAGGGGGAGTGGGCTGAATTAAAAGCACCCGTCTGGATCTCCGGAGGGTTTGATTTCACCCAGAAGGAATGAACCAACGCGGATCGCTCTGACTCTCGAATGTCCGAGGCGTAATCTAATTTCTCAATGTAGTCAACCAGCTGAAAATTTGCAAAATATGGACTCTGTTGGGAATCTGGCTGAGCTGTGTCTGATTAGCGTGTGCAACTGTTCGGTGGCAGGTTTTTCTGAGCATTTAGTCTCTGCTTTAAACAGAATCATCACCAGCTGGTTATTTTTTACTGTTATTAGGTTAGAAAATAGCACTGAGGTATACAACAGTAATCACGAAGCTGTGATGCCAGGGAAAAAATAATCACGTTAAATTGACCTTCATGAATAAAGAGTAAGGTTCCATTTCGCCTCATTTCTGTTCATTTTAAAACCAGCATTAGCTTTTCTGGCACATAATTTTTCATTGTTTGCTGAGCATGGCTCGATTAGAATGATTCACTGTCTTTAATATTAGTGATTATGGTCCATTTCAATTACACAATGTGTTATAGTTTGTTGTATTACTCTCCTGCCATCTCTCTGTTCTGACTTCCTTTGGGGGAAGCAAAAAGAGAGAAAGAATGAGATGCTGAATGCAAGAGCTGGGCAAATGACCCCCCTTTCTCTAAATGGGATCTCAGCAGGCGTGTGGCAATGTCTGCTGCCCGTGCTTAACGGTTAAATGATGAGCTTCAAACCCAGACTAAGTTCCATTTTCCAACCCTCCACTTGAGGTTCCGCCTGTTGGTCAGTTATCTGTCTGTCTGTGTATTTAGAGAAAGAAAGCAAGGCAATGAACGCCGTGAGCATATACCTTGGACTAAGGCAGGATTGAGGAGATTTATACAGATGATGGATTACTGGTTGTCCCTTTATGCTGTGGATGTCTGTTGAACCCTGGACTTCAATGTACCAGCATCTTCAGGACATCACAGTCCCAGCAGAACTAGTCGTCCCTCTTCCCAGCTAAACTTGTGAGGACTTGGTCTTACTGGAGCAGAGGGCTCTGTTGCCTGCCACACTCAGATGCTGAAGCCTCATGGAAGGTGTGTGTCTAACTGTTGGATCAGTGATGGGGCTCAAAAGGCAAGAGGAAAGGGGTCATACAAGGGTTAAAGATTGATTGGACTTTCTGCGGTGCCCCACTGCACTGAGGGAGGGGACCCTCATTCTGCTCTGTCAGTGGACCATGGGCAGTGGGGGGGCTGCTCCAGCTTGCCCCTGTCTGACTGATCCCAGTGGCCTGACTCGGTGTTTCCTGAGCTTTTGCAACATGTAGCTGGGATGTGAAGAGAATGCAGCTTGGGCTTTCGAAATTTGAGCTTCATCACTGAGCTTCCAAAAATACAGAGAGATGTGTGAACGCAGGATTTGGCAGAGTCACCGTTCATAGCATCGTGGATTCATGGAACGGTTCATGTGTTTCAATAAAGAGAGGAATGGGGAAAGGCTGATGCTGGGGAAGGTGCATGAGCTCAGGAGAGAAAGGTGAATAACTGACCTCTATTTTTAGGTGTACCTCCAAGCTCTACCAGTCACCTAAACCCAGAAGCATGAGGTGTCTCTGTAGATCAAATTCAGAACCTTTTTCACAAGAAGATGCAATTACTCCTCTATTATTTCACCATTCTTTACCTACAGAAGTATTTCCATTCAAAGTCAGAACTGGGTCCTCTATGAGATTAAATCAGCAAGGCTCTACTGAAACCAGTAACTACAAAAAAAGGGCTAAGATTTTGCTTCCTTTTTTTCAGGGCAGAATCTGTTGCATTTAAAACATCATTACAGAGTACTTGTTACTCATTCAAGCATGGGAATTTGAGTGACAGGGGAAGGCATGCCCTCTTCATAGAACATCCTTCTTTTCACCTTTTGATTCCGTTACACTTTCTCACTTGCCAAGGAAATTGGATGCGTGTGGAGGAAAGGAGGAAGGGATTTGACACATTTAATGGACATTTTATAAATGCAAAGCATTCATTATGGTAGTAAAGGAATTAACTAATTATAGGTGACCATTAAATTGTGGCTGCACTCAGAGAAGAAACTCTGTGAAATTCAGTTTTATTCCACTGATCTGCTCTCTTGACCAAACCATGTTTCCAGCAGTGTTGATGTAAATGCAGAGTAATTTCTCTGATTTGATGAAGCTGGTCTCCTTGCTCTCTGAGGTAGCCCAGTCTGGCTAACTTCCATGCCTTGAGATCCCAAGTGCTTACTTAGCTAGTGAAAACATGTCATTGTTCTCTTAATACCACACAGCCAATGAAGTTGTGGGCAAAGAGCTGGAGACAGCCTGTCTTTTTAATCAACAATAAAGTTATCAATTAGGTTCTAGCCATAAAAGCTTAATTACTGAGGATGATGAAAGAGGCAGGATAGACCCAGTTCAATAGGCACATTCCAGATGGAGAACGCAGCACTGGATCTAAGGGGAAAAACAATGATGCTTTAAGCTTGGAAATCGTATCCAAAGATTAAATAGGAAGAGCTCATGACATCAGGTGCCTGGTATCTTTCACAGAATCACAGAATTTCTGAGGATGGAATAGACCTCCAAGATCATCAAGTCCAGCCTATGACCCAACACCATGACATCAGCTTAGTAATCACAGTTCTTTACTGCAAGTGGTTACACCTCATTCAGACTGGAGCTCTAAAACAGCTACACATTAGAAAAGGAGGGGAAACTGATTATTCTTGGGGCTTTAGGAAGGCTTGAATCTGGAACTGTTACAGCTCATACAGTGAGATTCTCATTTGCTGAAGGCAAAGAATGAAGTCCATGTACTGACAGCCATAGTAAGTCTACTCACTTTTGATACAGAGGAGCTGTACTGGGAAACACAGACTCCTCCTTCACTCTTAGGGGTTGCAGATGACCTAAAACCCCATTGCTGAATAACATGGTATTGTGGCTGGAAACAAAGTGGGGGGTGGAGGGAGTGTGGCATGAAGAGGAGAGATCCTTTTGCAGAACCATTTTCCCTTTGGAGCTTTGCTCTTATTTGCAACAATCCTGGCAGAGCTTTGCCCTTGCTGAGGATCTCTCAGTTCAGCCCTCACAATGTCAGTGTCTGGGCTTAGCTGTAACACTTCTTCTCCACTCAATACAAACTGAAATAAGGTGATAAAATTCATTATAGAAGCCTATTCTAAAAAAAAAAATATATATATAAACCAACACACTAAAAATGACAGAATCTGTAAAGATCAACATGGCCCAAAATACAAACAGCAAGAGCTTTTAACTGAGACAAAGACTGTGAGCAGTGGGGAGAAATGAAGAGACAGAGAACTTATGAATGGGAATTAATAAATGTTGGCTTCAGATGAGTTCTCCAGCTCAGTAGCAGAAAAGACAAACCTATGGCTCTGACTAGAGACATCTTGCTGTGTCCCTGTCTGTGACCACATCCCAGTAACGCATATGAAGTCACTTCAGTGGGAATGGCACCAGTGCTACTGATGGTTAGCATTGCACATAGCTAGGAACAGAGCCTCTGATGTCAGCAATGCTCATGCTTGGTAGGGGGATACGTGTCTGCCATAACACTGTGAAGTCACTTCCTTGGAACAGGGTTGTCCACTCAGAAACAAAAATAAAGAGGGATCGTCGAGGAGAGGGAAATGCCCACTGTCTCTGATTGAAATCTATTTTCATCTTCTGAAAAATATCTTAATTTTCACTTATATTCCATGCCTGTAGCTAAGGGCCATTAAAACTAATAAAAGTAAATCATTTGTGACAGATCTTAGAAAACAGTTTCTGCAATGCACCGCACTCTCAAATGCTCATTAGAAATAGTGGTTTTCTTTTCGGAAGAATGCTCACTGAATGCTTAAAACGTGTTGCCTCCAACTTTTGACAACTAGCACAGGCTATGAGAAGCTTTGAAGCAAATGTTTGACATAAAAAAGATGGTCTGATGCTATATCAAATAAGATTGGGGAGGAAGCATCAAAGCAGAAAGCATTAGGATGAAATGCAGTTGGAGGAAAGAAAATCAACACACTCATTTCTGATTTTACATTGTCTGGCATCACTATAAACAACTGATTTGCATTTGCTAAGGACACTGGATTCAATTCTTAACAAATTAGCATTAAACAGAGCCTCCTCCCCCAAATCCTTTCTGATACTATAGGGTAAGGCCAGGAAAAAAAAACCAAAATCACAGCTTCCACAGTGATGGTTCCCAGGAAGAAAACTGGAGTCCCCCTGATAGTGGGACGACAGCAGTTTTCCTCCTTTAGCCTCCATCTTGAGTGAAAGCCAAGAATATCCCTTTATAACACAGTTTCATGGTCCAGTCTGCAAAAAATCCTTGTTGGAAACCAGCATGGGTTGAAAAAAAAATCCCACCACATTGTAAAGTAACAAGTATGTCAAGCATCTTGGCTTAACTCCTTAGAGGGTTAGTGAAATAAATGTTTCATTTGTTTTACATGGTATTTTTGTTAAATACGCTTTGAAGTGTCTTGTACATTGATCTAACCAGTGCGTTGTGATCTTAACCTCCAGAACAGAGGTGAGCCACTGTCAATAAAGCTGGATTACTTGGAATACCCCTGAATCCTGTCAGCAAGGTTACACCTACTACTTCTCCTAAGGGGACAGCCAACTAGTTGGAATAAAAGCCATGAAAACCAGGTCCTGTCCAAGCAGTTCTTCAGCTGGGAAGGTGTATGCACAGGATTCACAGCTCTAATGTTCAGGGAGGTGTTCCTGGAGAAGTGCTCCTCAGTTACTCCTTTCTGGCTCTAATTTGCTCACACACGGCAACACTTGGATACGGCTCAGGAGGAGAACTCCAGATGGTCTTCTGTTCAGGCACTGTACTAGTGGTGTAAAGGAGGGGTTTGGTTTAGAGCTGGTTCCTAAATTTGGGAGCCTGAGAAAATGGGCAGTAGGATCTTCAGTGAAAAAGTTACCAGAACGTACAAGAACAGTCTTGTGTAGGTGAAGGTAAGAGGCTCCTATAGCCTAGTCAGACAGCATGTTTGCAGCCTTGTGCAGCTGCAATACAAAGGAATTTACGGTGTATTTTATTAATTCCACTTCACTCATAGTCTGCACAGAGCAAACTCACCCAGAAATACCACAGAGCAAACTAACACAGCGAGGACTAACAGAGAGCAAACTAATGCAGCTGAGCATCTTGGAATTCCTGCATCTTACATTTCCCATCCATATTTTATTCCTTCTGTCTCCCCTTTGGCCCACAGTCTCTCTCCATCGCTCGATCAGTTTTCATGGTCATTCAAGTCATAGGGGTGATTTGTTCAGGTAAAATGGAAAATTGAAACGGAACGGGTGCTGGATACAACATCATCCGCTTTTTCTATTTTGTCAAAGTGCCGTGGCTGTTCATTTTTTCATGGTCATGAGTTGAAATAAATTAAACTTCCCAGAGGCAAAACTTCTCTAAGATCAAATTGGAATATATTGATTAGGCTCTTTGAGGGCTGATGGATTGGACTCTTATGCTTTATAAACACATTTACCAACACGCGCTCAGAAACAGTTGCTTAGCACTGGGCAAACTGATCGTGTTTATTTAAAACTGTGACAGTGGCATACACCTGTAGCCCTCATTCTGGCCAATAAAGTCTCACTTCCTGATTGATGGAGACAAGTTGAGCTGTCTGGCTGCCTGAGTCCTAGGACTGGTCCCAAAGGTTGCTAGGCTGATGGAGTCCAGCATAATACATCAATGTCAGTAAAACAACTTAGCATGTCATTGAGAAGATCTGATCAGCAAGCACCCAGGAGGGAGGATGAAAGCAGTAAACTGGAAGAATTTTTGAGTGCTTATGATGGCAAAGGGGACAGGGAGTCCCAGAGCAAGGGAGTTTTGAAAGAGCATGTATACTAACAGCTTTAGATGCACAACTCAGGAGATGAATGAATGCTGTTACTGGCCAAAAATGTCCAGATACAAGAGTCCCAGAAAGCAAAGCTTGGATGTAACTCTCACTCATATGAATAGCTGGGAATAGAATTGTGGATTTCACACAATTAGAGAGAAATGCAGAACTGAGAGCTGCGCCCCATCAGCCAGGTCCAAGATGCGAGCAGTGCATGATCCAGAATGACCCCAGCCTGCTTTCCTTTTCCAGTCTACATCTGCTGCTGTGATTTAGGAATGGTCTTCATAATAAGAAATCTAAGAGAAACATAAGGAGAGGATGGCAATGAAGGACAAAGATAGGGAGGTAAGAACTGTGAACTGGAACTTCACCAGATAGAGATCAGGGTTTAGACTCTGGATTTGTGGAGAGGAAGTCTGGATTTGTGTCAGGAAGTCTAATCATCCTAGGAGGAAAATTAGTTTTCTTATTCCTTCTGAGAAAGAAAAAAAGTGCAGGCTTTTAAACAAAAAAAAATATGGTCTACTGCTTTATCAGAAAGAAGCAGTACATAGAATCAAAGGAGAAACCTTTAAATGAAAGAAGGCATCTTGCTCCCATCATTCTCTAAAGGTATCTGTAGCATTTCCAATCTCAGTTGCTAGTCAGAAAGTGTGGGTGGCACTTGAGCACTTCCCTTCCAGTCTCTCATTGAATCTGCGTGGATTAGACCATGTGGGATGCCATCCTGCTCAGGCACATCTCCGTGACATCTAACAGGCTGTTTTATGCCATAGCCCAGAGCAGCGTGGGAGAGAGCGTTAAGGGAACGTAAGTCAAAGAGCAGAATTCTGCCTTCAGGTTCCTGCCGACAAACAACTTGACAGGGTGTGTGCTTTCCAACAGGGAATAAGCAACCACTCCAGGGAGACAGTGACGTATAGAACTTCCCCCTGCTCGTCCTGTGTAACAACCAGGATTTGTGGTCTGCTTCGCTATCCCACTATCCTGCCAGCCAGCGTGCAGATATGCGCTCTAAATGTACACGGAGCTATTCTCTGAATTATCAAGGCACAAGGAGTCAGTGTGGAAGAGTTTCAGTAGGTCAGCATCTTCCACCCAGTCTAACAAAGCGTTCTTTACTGCGTTATGGTCTGAAGTGCTTCATTTCAGTCTTGCTTAAAATGACTCAAAGCCGTACATTTTTCACCAACTATCTTTATAGACTGTCTCCCTAAATCATGCGTTTTGCTCTTTAAAGTTTGCACCGTCTTCCTTTGAGACTATTCCCCAGGCTAATAGCTTCGGAGACAACTTCTCAGCCTGACTTTGCTCTTTCATTCCTGTTAGTTGGCCTAAATTTTCCCTTTGCTTAATACAACCCAATTATTTCCAGTGATACCCACTGGAGCACCCTTAACATTTTCTTTTTCCTTTATGGTGTTTTAGCTCTTCAAAGGCTTGCAGACATTTGTCCTAATGGAGAGCAGATAGAGAGTTATCTGACGTGTCGGGGAGGAGAGGTTGCTCTGTTCCGATTCCATTACAGCAGGAAACACGCTGGATATCAAAGAGAAATTTATGTAATGTATTCCTGCATTGTTCACAATACAGCATCATGTTTTATGCAAGCAAAAGGAGCGTGAGGAGAGAGTGGAAGAAAACTCCCTTTAACTGGCAGTGAAACGACAATAAAACAACAAATGGGGAAACTGGCAGGAGATAAACCTTATCTTTTATGGGCAGATTCCTCAGTCGCTATCATGAGTGGAAGGCCATTGAGCACATCCGAGGGTGATGAGGAGGAACAGAGTGATGCTGGGAGGGACCAAAGGCTCTGGGGTGGATTTGGGGGTTACACACAACTCAGAACTGCACAAGGACCTGTCCCTGAGCTGTACAGTGGGTGCGGGGACAGGGGCCAGAATGATCTCTTGCATCACAGACCTGTCTCTCAAGCACAGCTCTCATCCTTGCACATTTCTCAGTAATAACCTGAGCAAGGTTCAGAATAATCATGTAAAACAGAGATGTAGTTATACAAATGCAGTGCCAGATGTTGTGGTTGTGGCATTTTGGTCCTGGTAGTTTTGGTCACTGGCATAACCTGGAAGCAGAACAATGCCTGTAAAAATAGGAACTGCATTACCCTTTAGCCCCCGAGCTGTACTTGCCACCTTTCCACAGCTCTCTTCTTTACCCTGCCCCAAAATAAATTGGTCATCAGAAATAGAAAATTCAGATGCTTTCTTCTGAAGGTTAAGGTCCAGTTTCAGTGTGCCCAAGGAGCCATCTCTACGTCTCAATGAAGACAGGGGTGTTTATTTTCCAGGAAAGTGATACAGTCTGGGGGGAACCTGAGGTTTTGATTGCATCATTGATTTTAAAGTGAACTCTTGATCAGTGGTGACAAGGTAAAAGGATGAAGCAGCAGAAACAAAGATATTGAGCATGGCAGGACCAAAGAGGTGATAGTCACAGTCATAGGGAGATGTTTGATTTGCTCTTTTGGGTCAGCAGATCGCCTTCTGTTCATCAAGTTTCCAGTCTACTGGGACAATTAGATGTTAGTACCCTCTGTTAAAAGGCTGTTAATCTGATGGCCTAAATACTAATATTCACTTAAATCAAACCCTTGTGAAGTTTTTGCTTTGATGTGGGAGTTTAAAGTACTAAAAAAAACTTCACAGGGTGAGAGGGTGGCTCAGGTTAGGAAACCTGCCATGAGATCTAATTCCTCATATTATTTTTTGCTGCTGAAAGAAATACACATACATACACATATATATAAATAAGCGAACAGACTTTCAGAGACAAAAGAACATTTCCATTTTGCAGCAATGATCACAATGTAAAAAGGCTCCATCACCATGGAAACGGCCCTAAGCCTCATCATATCTAATGGTGATTTTCCAAAGAAGTCCTTGAAACATCTTTTGTTTCTTGCTTTGAAGTCAAAAGAAATGGTTGAGTGCCAAGAAGAGGGCTATCAGCTCCAGACCTCCAATCACAGGCCTGGTCTCAGCTCTGCAGGCAACTCGCCCGCCCCGTACGCTAAGGAAGCCTCACTTACCTAATTGCCAGACAGAAGTTAGCGAGGGGAGGAAAGCAAGAGGAAAACAGAAAAAAATATACACATACATATAAAATGCATGTGGCTTATGGAGAAAAAATTTCTTAACAAGTGTGAAACACTAGATTTCCATTCCCCAGACAGGCTCCTCCACGGACGGGCTGTTAGATGGGCACACAAAGAGCTGAGAAGTGAACGTGGTGTTCCACGCTGAGCCCGCTTTCTCCCCATGGCAGGGACGTTTACGCTGCCGTGGCAGCAGCTTTGGTCTGCTTGATTTAAGAATTAATGACCTAATTAGGAGCACCGGAGATGGGGGAGGGAAGGAAAAGGAGACACTACGGAGTATGTTGAAGAGCTCTGCTACTGCTAATNGCGCTGCCACTGCTGATGGAGTTTCTCCCTGCCTGAGGAGGACTCACTGAGGGATTTGAGCCAATGCTTCCCATCCCATTTTCAGAGCTGATGGAGGTTGTAAGTGCCCTGGGAGGGGAAACAAGCAGCTTGAAAAGGGAAAGAGGAGATGCTTCTAGAAACGTGCTCATCTCCCCTCTTTATGGCCATTATACCGACTCAACCCTCAGTCATGTCCCAGATGCCTTGTTGTCTGGATGACAATGACAGAATGGGGGTGGAAGAGCCATGACCAGTGGGACAATAAGGGCAGGAGATGGTGGTCTGGGCTATTCCATGCAGGATCACAGGAGGGCAGGAAGAATAGGGTGATATAGCCACAACAAGCCTATCAAATACAGTGCTGTCACTAATGTGATGGGATACTTCCAGGTGCTGCAGATATAGAAATAACTGGAACCACTGGAAATGGAAATAGCTCAGCTACACCAAAAATTAGACGTGTGAGGTCTAATTTTTGTCTTTACAGGTCTCTACAGTAGTAGGCAGACTCCTTTAAAGAAGTGACCTAGACTCTATTTTCACTTTGTATGAAAGGCAACTTCTCAGGAAGGCTGTGGAATTGAAAGTTCTGGTGCCTGGAAGAGCTGGAGAAGCCCCTGCAAATAGTGACTAGGACTAGCTTGTCTCAGTCTTGACCTCTGGTTATTCAGCTGGGACTATGTACAGAATTTGCTTTCTGTGCCTGAGTCATTGCTCCTCCACTAAAGCAGAATTTGCCGTCGAAGGAGTTGAGGAGTGGATGCTCTTTCCAGCCAAAACTAGTGTAAGAATATCATCAGCTCCCTTCATGGAGACCATCAGCCCGTTCTTTGTCTTCAGCTGGCTTTGCACCATTGGCCTGGAGGCAAAAGATTTTTTGTTTCATTACCAATCCCCCGAGACCTCTGAGGCAACACTCATGTCTCCTGAGGCCAAGTGCTTTGCCCTTTTTCTTTGCTAAAGTAGCTATCTGTCCTCTTTCCCACCTGGTCTGCCTTCCTGGGTTACTTCCTGCAGAAATTAATTTTCCTTTAGACATTCAGGTGCAAATAATCCTGACCTGAGAAGATTGTCACTAATAACTTGTAAACCATCCCTCAGTGAAAGGAAAGCTTTTTTTTTTTCTTCATTTCCTCTTCCCTTTTTAAGATTTTTTTTTTTTAGGACAGGGTATTGTTTATAACCACAGGAAGAAAAATAAAATCAGCCCTTACAGATAAGTAAGCATATATTTTAAAGTCATGCATGTATCTATAGACTGTAGGTATGCATGTGATTTTTTTTTTATTACAAGTTCTAGCATCCTCAAATCTAAATAAGCAATGTTCCTCTGTTGCTTAAAGTGGAAAAGAACTTCATCCATTAAATAAATCCCAGTTGCCAACTCTTGGCTCAGATCCATGGAGGCTTTGTTATTCGAGAAACAAGGACTTCAAATCTCAGAGACAGCACTTCATGCAGCAACTTTACACGGAACAAATAATAACAAAAATAGTAATATAGAAATAAAAGATGCCAAGGTGCAGAGCAGCAGGGATCCTACAGACAGCTCCCAGGATGCTTTTCTTTCAAGAAACGAACAGATGCAAGATGCACCCACATGGCAGCGGATGCTGATACCACCGTTTTTCATTAGCTGAACATGAACATTCTTCACCTGTGACTCGGGATGCAGGGAGTGGGCTGTTGCAGCATTTCCATCTGGGAGATACAATCTCCCATGTACTGTTCTGAAGGCTTCAAACGCTTGGCAGGCAGGCCCAGCCCTTTCACTTCACAGGGAGGACAGACCCTTTGCCAAGAAAAGGATTCAGAACTGGATAAACATTAAACAAATACTTCAGGGAGCTTTATTTTGTTTGTGATACATCTTTAGATTTTGCATTTGAACTCTCTGTGGAGGATTAAACTTTTGATGTGCTTGCCCCTTCTTCTACCTCTCCCTCCTCCTCTTCCCCACTATCTCAGGGAATGGTTGTGAGTCAGGAAGGCAGGATCAGCTTGACAGGGAAGTTACAGGAGGTTTCAACCCTCAAGGGCTTCCCTTGAAGCAGAAGGTTACTCACCACAGGTACTTGAGTGACCTTCATTTCCAGCAGGAAGGAAGTACTACCCTGAGTCCTCCAGAACTGCTACTTTACCTTGACTGAAGGCTTACAAGGAAGCTCAGCCTCACACTGACCCATGGGCAATGCTGAAACATCCTCTTGCTCTTTTTCCAGACACTCCCATCCGCAAATCACATGGTATCAAAACTCCAAACTGCCCTAGAGAAACCAAACTGGTTCACTCTCTGACTGCTGACAGCCTGACCCAGCTCCTGATCTCTAGAAGTGTGTGCCGCCTTTGCACAGGTCCATACCTGCTACACTTCTTGATCATCCACCCAACCTTGCTTGCTCCCAAACCCACACAACACATGCCAGTGGTGTGGGCTGAACCACACCATGAAGTACTTCAGGAAACACAAGCCATCTCACATCAGTGAGATGCAGCACAAGTTCCTACAGATGCCCTAGTCCTCTATTATGTACTTTTCATTTTCTACAAGAAGAGTGAAAGAGAAGGGCAAACTTCCTTAAACAACCTGGGTAGGTGTTTTCTAAGGAAGTTTAAGGTAGGTGTAACACATGGACAACTACTGTTGAGTGCTGAGGTCATAGGTACATGGCATGGGATGGTGAGAACTAAGAAGAATTTGTGCCTTAGGTGAGAGGAGGCACAGAAAGGTATGTGTAGTTCTTAGCCAATACAGAAATCATCCTTTAGATACAGGGAGAAAAATCATGACTAGTTTTCCATGACAGATATACACCAAAGATAAAACAACAGCAGTCTGTGGCATAGAAGCAGATTCAGGGGTGAGGAATCCTTTTCCTAATTTTCCTACTTCTCAGTTTCTTTGCCTCAGCATAAAATTTCATCCAGTTAGATGGGAAGGCAGAGTAATCAAACATAGATTACTGGCAGTTGTGTCACAAAGGAGCAGCTCAATAGAAGTGGGATAGGAAAAAATGTGGTTGCTGAGGGATAGGAGTAATTACTATTCTTAGAAGCATCAGAGACTCTACACTGACTCCCATACCCAAGATCCACATCCATAGGAAGACTAGCCTTTTAAATACCTGTTATTCAGGGTCCCAAGCTTTTCCTGGTTCCTAATGCAGGACCTGATTTTCTGACCTGAAGGTGGCTTCTCTTGGTTGGGGAGGATAACCTGGGTCCTCTCACCAGCTGCATCCAAAAAAGCACTGCTGCCTGTGCAGCTCTTTGGTATTCACAACACATTCGCAAAAATTCCAGGCAGTAGAAGGAAGATGGACGTGAACAGAGCATGTGAGGAAGAGGGAAAATAGAAGTACTAATGCATTTTCAGCTGGTGGGATTTTTTTTGTAGATGTTCTGTTCTCTCTCACCTTGCTGCCTCATTTCACCTGCTTGCTGCCACAGGCGATTGGCCAGCGTGGTTGTGCTCCACGGGAAACGATGAACAAGAAATTACAATAACAAAGTACATCAGCAGCTTCCAGGCTCTGATCAGCTGTAGGATCTTTGGCAGCTGCTAACACTCCCATCTACACAGGGGGAAGGAGATGCTATACAAAGGCACTCCTCTTACTGTCCTTGACCAGTGAAAGAGAAACCAGTAATAGCTAGGCTTGTTTATCTTGGGATGTGCCCTATCTGGTTCAATTTTTAAAGCTCCCTATGTTCTTTGGCTGAGCATGAAATGGGAGGATTGTGCAGGCAGCCTGTGTGCTGTTCTGCAGAGATTTAAGCAAGAAGGGAACTGCAGCATCTGGAGCTCAGCTGAGCGCATGTGATGGGTCCTACATGCCCGGTTCTGGAGTTCAGTTCCAGTTGAAGACAGCAGCATCCTGGCCTTCACCTCCTTGGATCACCAGGAAAAGAAGCCAGCACCCTTTTGCAGGCGAAGGTCTGACATCAACAAAGGCCCAGGACACTCAGTTCAGAGCTAGCGCGGTAGGTCAGTGTAGCTCTAGGGAAGGATTAGGTCCTGTCTCTTTACAGTTGCTACACACCTGCTTCCTCCATCTTTAGGCCTTTTTCTGTTCTGAGAAACAGAAGATGAATAAGCTAGGATCTACCTCAGCCCCTCATCTTCTTCCTTGTCATTACAGTGATAAACATTTTCTGTACAAGCCATCTTAAGTCTCACAAGTGATGGAGCAATGCTACCTCCCTGGGAGGCCAGCCTTTTCTTCAATCATTTTCTCTTTCCCTCCCCTCCCAGTGGCAAATGACTGATGCACATCCCTTCCACCTCAGCTTTGATTTCCTGCCACAACCCAGCTCCTCTTGGTTGTCATTATAAGCAGGGCACAGGTCACTTTGGAGACCGTGGATTTCTGGTATGTGAGAGGTCAGTTATACAAGATCAGGCTGCTTCTGAGATTTCTAACTGGTTTATTTTCCACTATCTAGAAATCTTTGGTCTTTATTCTAAGGTGAGTTGTCTTCCAGACAACAAAAACTTCATGATCTCAACAGGTAACTCGGTACAGTTGGACAACAGAGCATCTCTGGCTGCAGTTCAAGGGAGTCACCACAAATATTCAGACCTTTAGCATCCCCTGTCACCAATTCCTCTTCTGCACACGCAAAATATTTCCAGCTGCAGTTTGAAAATCATGCCAACTTGCAACTGACTTGTCTTAGGAAGAGAAATTAAAATAAAATCAAAGAGAGACCAAGGAGAGCATAGGTGTTAATGCTGCCCTAAGTAGATAGAGTACCTCCCAAAGGGCTTTGGAGCCTGTCCACTCCCATGGCACCAAGGGTCTGTGATAGATGCTTGGAACCTGGGACTCAGTTTTTATTGTAGAAGTGTGTTAAAGTGACAGCGGGAATACCTCTAATCACTCATTTGAGCTCTTTAAGACACCTCTGTAGAGATGGATTAGAAGAAGGACCCTTATAATGAACATGAAGCTGTATCCCACTGGGGCAAACTGGTACAGTTAGTATCGTGCGGAGGATCACATTTCAGATACAGGAGTTTTGATCTCTGTAGGAAGTTTGTAAAATCAAACCCGCAGGAACCATGATTCATCTGCAAAGGTAAAATGAACATCTCTGTTGCCTAACAGAAAATCTGAGCTAACTCCCACTGGGGATCTTTCTGTTGCTTTTGATAGGGTTCAGAGTAAGCTGTCATTTAACACTGTAATAATTCAGAAATGGTGCTCTCTGGGCCCAATCCTGCTGCTCTTCCCCAGACAATTCTCCCATTTGGGTTATTGGGCCTTTTTGCCATCACTTCCAAAGATAATGGGAGAACAGCTATAAGAGGACAACATCTTGACACCCTGAGCTGGAAGGAGGAAAGGCACTGGATTTACATATTTTCGTGACATCAAATCGTGGCCCAGGGCTCACTCAGGTCAATAGAAAGATTCCTGTTTATTCTAACTGGCTCTCAGTCAATCTCTAAGGATAAATTTAATCATACTTGACATTAGCTGTCTAAAACCTGGTCAGCTTAAATCCAGGCTGAGCAGCTGGACTCCTATAAAAGCAGCTGCAGGGATGGGTACTTCTGGGAATTCTTCTGACCTATCTTGAACACGTACCATCAAGTGGGATGAAATACACAGCCCTCTCCACTGGCTACAGAAGGAGTCTTAACTGTCTTAGACTAACTGCCTAACTTTTAGATGGACTAAATCTGACTAGATCAACACCACCTTAAATTGTTCTATACGACCCTTGACTGTTCAGCAGAATGTCCTTTGACATCCAAAGAGATCTTTGACAGGAGAAGAACTAATAAATGCAGATTTGATCCTTTATTATTCCTTTTTCTTTAGAAAGAGTGCTGCTATTTCTGCAGCCTTGGTTTAATAAGAGATGCTAATGTGTAACGAGTTCTGGGAGCTCCAGAGTGAACCCATGTTGGTAACAGGCTTAGCCTCAGAAATGATAAATCACAAGGGGGAGAAGAGATATGAAAATTCTTTGCAGCCTTGTAAATGAAAAGATGATGTGATTTAGAGCATGTTTGGGATGTATGAGTGGGGTTCCTATAATTGATCATCCTATTTTGCTTAGCATCTGTTTGAAGGCAATCAGGAAGGTGTATTGTTTTCTCCATGTAAAAATGCTTACAGCATCTTCTGTCTGAAGTTCTCTATCTTAGCTATTTTATAGGAACCCTCATTTTATAGCACGGGAGTCCCTGGCAGACTTCAGAGAGACCTGATGCATGATATCTAAACCAGAAAGTAATAGGAGTCCCATTTTACTGATTTGAGCAAACAGACTTTTTCAAAAGCAAGCCAGACACCACAAATAGAGCCCAGCAGTCTCCTCTCCCAGCTAGCATCTGAGCCACAGGAGCAGCTTCCATGTACTAGCTCCCTAGATGGCTTTTCTTATCCTCATAAAGTACATTGAGTGTCCTACTTAAGGACATTTTTTGAAAGGAAATTTCTCCATTTGGTAAACTTCTCCTAGCACAGTAGGGTGATTATCAGTGTTTCACTTTGAGTCTTCCAGTAAATAATCAGCCCAATCACACAAAACAACCCCAACAACAACAAAATCCAGTAACATTATTTTTATAGTCCCATCTTCACAGGGTAGGAACAGGCTGCTGAGATTTGTCTTGTCCCTGTCCCTGTGACAAGGCAGCAGCAGCCACACTGGTGTCACTTCTGATGTCTGACAAACCCACTCATGGTTCTCCTGCAAGGGACATCCCCCAGACACCCCATCCCAGCCTCTCAATCCTTCCTATGAGAAGGAAAAAAAATGCAAATATTGAATGAAAAATAATTGTCCAAACCCTTACTGACATCAGGGTCTACCACCTCTGCTGAGCTTTCTTTATCCACAAGGCCTGTAGCCCCACCACAGAGGAAAATTAGACTGGCTATCACATTTTTTGTGCATGAAAAAACCCATGATGGTTGTGACCAGTTTCTCTCCCAGCTTCTCAGTGGTTATTTGACTGGAATGTGCCCCTTGGACATGTGAGCAGGACTGCCCATACAAAATGAGCTGGAGTTAGGATTTCTGGTGGTCCACCCAGTGCATTCCCAGCACAGGGGCCAGGAGAAGCAGCCCACAGAACTGCTTTGGCAGGACAGGACAAATGGCCTAGGCATGTAAACCTATCTCAAACTTGTACCTGCCCTCCTCAGAGTATTAAGCTTGTGCTCCTAGCAATTAATGTACTCCCCCCCCTCCCCAGTCAAAGGGTCTAACTGCCATCTCAGCTTATTTCAGCTTCCAATGGGATACAAAGGTACAAATGATGGACAAATGATCACAATCAGGCCCAGGATGCCCGAGATGGGAAGAGCTGCCACAGTTCCCTTGTATTTTATGAAGTGCTGAGCCTGGTAAAACAATATTCCTCCTTTATTGCTCTGAAATATTGAATCACCACCCCTCCTTTTTTCCTCATCTTCTTGTTCACTAATGATGCCAGCACTTGCTTTTCATATATATACTATATATGACGAATATATGGATGTATATCCCTCATAATTCCTGCCATACACAATAATGTCATGAAGACTCACCAGAGTCATCTTTATTTTGTGCTAAGGAATATTTGTTCATCTACAGGTATTTGGCTGCAAAGCTCTTGCAGTCATTTTGTACAGCGTCTGTGGTTTTGCTCTGCGCTGTCTCTCCCTAAGGTACCGTCAGTTTCTGACAAGTTTGAGTTGGCTTTATTTGCTTTTAAGTCCTGGGCAGAATCTTTACAGAGATTGGAAAACTCAGTCTCGCTAAAGGGCTGATGTAGGGTCACTCCAACCAGTCTGCATCCTACTCTCCAAGGGGGAGCACAAAGCCAGTGGAAGTGCCTCAACCTGAGTTCGGTTGTGCTGATGCTCATCCAAATTTGGAGCAGCTCTGTTGATTCCAAGTTGCTAAACCAAGCTGTCTGTGTGCACATGTAGTTTTCTTTCCCATTTTGAGTTCATTCTCTGTCCTGGCTGTAACTTCACACCCTATAAATTCACAGTTCAGAGCCCTACCCCCAGGCTATTTTGCTTGCTGTGTTTGTTCACATTCACCAGGATCCCTGCACTTGGCTACGTGTCAAGAGTGCGAAGACACTCAGGCAGACACTCACATTAATAAACACCCAGGGCCTGACTCTGCTCAGACCCCAGCCAGCCAGTCATCACAGCAGTGCAGAGGAGGAGTGAAAAGCTGCCAGAAGTTCCACAAGATATTGCTGATAAGCACAAATTTCTCCTACACACATCTTCGAAGGTGACTTTTTGCTCCCTGTGTTTCACTCACTAAATCCCCTTTCCTGCCCACATTGCCGTTGTGGACCCAACACAGACCCCATCCTCTCCCATCTCCAGACTGACAGCTGCTCTGCTTGTCTCTGCTCACAACCAGCCCATGTCTAACTGCTGCTTCACAGGTACAAGCACTTCCCTATATCATCAACAATTTCTCTTTGCAAAAGCAGGTGTAAAAACAACCCCCTGAATTAGCAAAACAGGACAGAATTTGATCACAAAACCTGATTAAAGGAGTTGCACGAAAGACCAGCATACATTGCATGAAAAGAGGAGAAGTTGCTTCCCCTTCAGCCTTCATACTGAAGAGAGATTATTGTCTGACATCTCAGCAGCCTCCTCCTTTGTTTGTGCAACAAAAGGGCAATAGAAACATATCCTGAAATATTTATTTATTTTCAAGGGATCCAAGTTTTCCTAGGCTTCACATCCAACCAGAATTGTCTCCAAATTATTAGAGAAGCTGTGAGACCCTCTCCCTGGTGGTGGCTTATTCTATAATCATCTCTGAGGGTTTGCTACCCCACTCCTGCTGATGAGGAACCTCCCTGGGACCACAAAGGACCCTGGTAATGGTGTGGGGTTCAGGGGAAGGACACTGCAATGCCCTGAAGTGAGCAGGGCTCTGCTTTGCCACATGTGCTCCATGCACCTTTTCCTCCCCATCCCTGAGAGCTTGAAATGGGGAGTTACCCCAGCAGGAATCCCACTGTGCAAGCTCCAGAGCAGATGGATGCTCCCATAGAGAAGTCAGATTTTCTTTGTTGGCAGGCATTGGCATCTTCCTTTTTTCTATGAAGAAAAGCTGACTCTTTCCCTCAGCAAGATCATGGAAACCCACCCCTTCGCTGAGCAGGGCTCAGCCCTGCAGTGGGTGGCAGGATGAGCATCTTCGCTGCGCTTGGTCTCTCTGGTGCTGCACAGACAGAGCTGAAAAGCACTGCAGGAGGCCCAGCCACGCGCTGCAAAGGCTTCAGCTGCACACTTTGATAGAGTAAAGCAACTGCACAGAGGCAGATCCTCCCAACAGCTTCAAATTAGGGTCAGGCTGATTTTACAGCTCCTTCTCTTTCACTCCTAAGACGATGGTCGCTTAGCAGAAAGAACTTTCTCGTTGCCCTCTGACTAAGACATGAGGCCCTTGAGATCCCCCCCAGACTGCTCCTCTCCTGCAGGCTCTGAACCCCGCTTGGTAAGCTGCCAGGGGATGATGGCAACTCTGGGCATGGGTTGCTCTAGTTTGTCTCGGGTGTGATAAGCCACAACCAACCCCGGAGTGGCAAAAAGTAGGAAAATACGGGCTTGCTTCCTTCCCTGAGGTTGTGTAGTTTATGTAAAGGTTTCTGGGACTCAGTTACAAGTATGGGCACCAGTTTTAAAGGATTGCTGAGCACTCACTGACATCTTCCACGAACTGTATGAGGGTAAAGCTTCAGTGCCTACCCTATCTGTGATTTTTTTTTTTTCTTCACATTTACACTAATAACTTAATATATCTGCTGTATTTACAAGGCATCTCTCAACCTCAGTATCTAAGTGATGCTACTAAATTACCCATCGTACAAGGGAAGTACAGAGACAAATTGAGTCCTGGATCCTCAACAAACAGGCTCTGAAATGTACTGAGCTGTTTCAGGTTTTATTTCATCATGCACATCTCTGGCAGGCATGAAAAGCTGAAATAGTGCGAGGTGGGAGGGAGCCAGGACCCTGCTGGGTGGATCAACAACGCTGCACCCCAGTTCCCATGAGCTGGCATCCTGGCTCCTCCAGCAGCCCCAGCCTTGGCTGACCTACAGCACCCTGGCTGGTGGCTGCACATCTGATAAACCACTGCCCTCAGTGGGCTTGGGGCAAGGGATAGAAAACATCTCACCATTTCAAGTCGGTTATTTATCAAAGGAAATAATGCAAATTTCAAGGTTATATTTGTTTAACAGTCTTGTTGTTTGAGTTAGATCACAGCAGAATGTGTTTGCTTGCATGTCAATGCATGTGTGCTTAAATAGAATCACAGAATAATAGACTCATTAAGGTTGGAAAAGACCTCTAAGATCATCACATCCAACCATGGCCACTAAACCACATCCCCAAGTGCTACTTCTACATGTGAAACTCTGTTTCAGCAGCACCAGCTAGAATTTGCCCGACCCCATTTTCCCAAATGCTAAGATAAGAAATAGGTGGAAAATAGGAATTAAGTCCAGAAAATGCTGCCAAATCCAGCTCCTCAGGAGGAAATCTGTGCATCAGAAATGTTCCCCGGAGTTTCTTCATAAGCCCTTGTCCCACTGGAGCTTGAGTGCCGCAGACTCCAGCAGGGACAAGGGTTCAGCTGAAGTGGTTATTTTGCATTAAATAATCTTGGCTGTCAGATGTGTGCTTTTTCAAGAAGCCATTTCCAGGTGACTAAGCCCAGTCCTGGGTCTGCTTTTAAGCTTTACTTCAAGACTCCTTAAAGGCAGAGTATAATGGAAAAAATCTCCACCGGATATCAGAATCACCATTGATTTGGTGACAGTTGCTGGGAGTAGGTCAGGTCTGCAGCCTGTCAAAAGGATGATGAGGAAACTGATGCACGCAGGAGCTGAGCATCTGTGGCCAGGCCAGATCCAAAGGCCTTTCAAAGCAATGTACCTTACTCATGTTCAGTGGCCACTTCTGAGGGATTTCTGGACACCACCTGCAGTTCAAATGATGAGAAATCCTGAGTTTTGTCAGCCTACTGTTCAGTGTGCACTGGGGTTTTGTGAGGAAGGGGAAGATATCATAGTTAGAGCAAGAAGCCACTGCCCTGGCTCAGTATACTCAGCACAACAAAGCAGAAGGGCAGCTGGACTTTTGTATTTTAAATAAATAAACCTTTCTGATCCTTCGGGCAGAGCCTACAGTTCTGCAATGTATTCTGGTGAGCTGTTTTACTGTAAATATCTTTTGCTATATTAAATCATACATCACTACCCACAGTAGCTAATTTTCCATTCACATTGACACTCGTGGGCAATATCCTCCTGCCCCGATGTCCCATAAAGCACCCAAGCAGCATCCCTCAGTCATGTCTCATTTGCATACCGGGTGAGCATCTTAGTGAAAGAAAGGAAAATGAAATATTTACTTTTTGTTAAAACATGCCAGTAGTGAAAAGACATTGATGTGGTGAGGATAGGACATTAAAATCAAAATTATGTTGGGAATAAAAATCAAGGCATAAATTAGCACTGTTTGCTTCATCTGTGTTTTCAGAGAGCTAGCATTACCCCAGTGCCATATAACATGCCAAGGATATTTGGGGAAATCGGCAGCACTGTATTTCAAGAAAGCATTAGAGCCAAGATGACATTACTAAAGGCCACAGCAGAATTAATGAATGGCCACCAAAAAGCCTTTGCCAAGGGCTGACTGCGAGGATGCCACGTGAGGATGTGGAGAGAAAGGAGAAAAGCAAGCTCCTGACGGCCTGTCAAGACAAAAGGATAGAGACCAGTGAGAGAGGAAATGTGATTCATGCTTCTCTTCTGTTGTCATCCTTCAGCTGCTGGTTTTCTCTGTAGCACACCGTCCTGCTGTATGCGCTGTTTCCAGGGGATACAGGCCACCATCCTGCAGACCTTGCACCTGGCTTGACACATAGATGCTCAAGGCTTTGGGTTGTCTGCACTCATTGTAAACTGGAGGGATTTTCCACTGTCTTGGTTCATCCTTCAGTCCAGCTGAACAAGGTTTTAGCATATAAGGCAGCAATAACACCAAAGGAGTTAACTACACTGTCTGTTTTCCAGCTATGCTGCTTTAACCACCAAGGGCAGCATCCTTGCTTAACTCTTAGAAACATTGGGACAAAAAGGTGAAAGAAATCTCTTGTGCTATCAAATCCAGTTCTCTCCCATCTCAGGCAATCACAGACATAACCCTGATCTGAAACATATCGAACATCAACTTATAGGCAGCTCAATTTCTATCCCCTTTCCATTATTTGAAGAGTTACTCCACGTATAGCAAGAGCGCTTGTGACATTTTATATTCAAAAACTACTGTGCTACCAGCATTGCTTAAACTAAATAGCTTTTCACTCTCCTGCATTTTTATACCCTCCCCATTTTACTTGGAGAATGCAATTGCATCTCCTTTCTGGTTCGCTGGATTCCCTCAGTCCTCAACCCTTAGGAGGAAACTGACCTAACTGAAAAGTATTTTTACTTAAAAAAAAACCCAACACGTTCATGTGTAGAAGACTGCAAAGTCTCCATACTGTAGTTCTCCTTTTGAGGTGCCAGGGAGGGGTAAGGATGTGTCCTGGAAGTCTATGGTTCACACAAGTGCTTAGATACCTGCTGTGGTGCAGATCACACACACACACACAGAGTGGATAAAAAACCCCATGCCCAAACCTCAACATACAAGAGCTAGAAAAGGGGAAGAAGGGGAAAAGAAAACCACCCACCTGAAAATCAAACAATTCATGAAGCATAAGATGGCATGGAAACATTCTGGCTTAGTATGACAGGCAGAGGAACGAGACCTGATCGAAGAGCCTCATTTCTACAGACATGCTCTTTGAAGCTAAAGAGGGGCTGCTGAAGTTAATGGACCTACTCGCACATGTAAAGACTACTGGATGAGACCATCAATTTTCTATAGGTCACTGGGACCAGACACAAATTCAGAAGGAATGAGAGAGCAAAGAAGTAGAGCTATTAGCACAAAGCCTGTCACCTTTTTCATTAAAATCAGAACTCATGCCAGAGGGCTGAAAAGTGGCCAGTGCTGTATCCATCTTTAAATAAAGGTGTGAAAGGAGATGAAGGAATTACAGGCTGGCAAGCCTTACTTCAATTGAAGAAAAGATAAGAGAAAAATCATTGAAGACAGAGTTACAATGCCCCCAGATGCTTGGGACAAACCAGCATGGAGGCTGCACAGTAAATCGTTGCGATTCTCCATCTATTTTAATGCATTTCAAAATGTTAACAAAAATAATGGATACCTCTGAACAAGCAGAGGCGATTTATTTAGGTTTTCAAAAGATTTTTGGAGAAAAGCCCTTGCAAGGAGCTATTAAGGAAAGCTTAGTGGGTTACCTTCAGGTAAGAGGTAAAAGTTCTTTCATGGATTGAAAACAAGTTATGACATAAAAATCAAAGAGCTGTAATAAAAAGTCCAATTCTCAGCATGGAAAGAGGTTAATAGTGGGAGGTGCTCCAGGGACTACTCCTAGGACAAGCATTGTTATAGATATGTATTAAGAGCCCGAGGATGGGGTGGTATAGTAAAAAAGGGCAACACTTGTTCAAAGAACAAAATTTCCTCCCTCCCCCGTCTTCTTCATAGGTCACTTAGGTCTGGAGAAGATGAGAAGAAATTAATTTAAGAGAGACCTCGGAGAAGAATGTAAGTGGGCCATACAACAGCAAACGGAATCCTGCTGAGGCCATTGCTTGCCTAACATGCTTTGGGAAGAACGATTGAAACTATTCATATACAAATGAATCGTAACCTCCAGGGGATAAGAAGATGTAGGCTGCTGTGGGGAGCTCAGCAGAAGACACGTGTTCAATGCACAGTCGTCATCAAAGACCTGAATGAAATGTAAAGTTGTTTGGAGAGATGCAATATTTCCTCCCCTGCTCTCTAACATCGGCTGCGTGGTTTTGCCCTGGAAAACGTGATCATTTGGGATCAGCAACTTAAGGAAAGCATTGCAAAAATAGACAGGGGCCAAAGGAGGTAAGAAAAGAATGAGAATTTCTGAAGATAAGGGAGGCGATCTTAAGGATCATAGAATTGGTTCAGCTTCAGTAGATATTTAAGATCCTCAAATCCAACCATTAACCTAACACTGCCAAGCCCACTGCTAAACCATGTCCCTCAGCACCTCATCTACACATCTTTTAAATATTTCCAGGCGTGGGGATTCTACCACCTCCCTGGGCCAGGACTTAATCCTTTCAGTGAAGAATTTTTTCCTGCTGTCCAACTTAAACTTGCCCTGGTGCAACCTGAGGCCATTTCCTCTGGTCCTTGTCATACATAGGAAAAATGTCAATACCAGGGTCTTAGCATCTTGCATGGGTATCTAGGTGGTAGAAGTGCTAGAGAAAGAAAAGGTAAAGAACCAAACAGTGGTCTTTTTTATTATTATTATTTTGTTTATGCTGAAGCAAATAGGCTGAAATCCCAGAGAAGGCAGTTGAACCGTGAGTACCTGGAGCTCAACAACCAAGAATAAAAGATATCCAGGTCAATCAGCTGTTCTGTTTGCTCTTTTGAGCATTAAATGGAGAAAAGGTCACTTGAGCAAATTAAGAAGAAAACAGAGTAAATAAAAGGAAACAATTTCTCTCTTTAAACATAACTAACCTGTGCCATTTCCAGCTGCTTGTTTGCTTTGAGGCAAATAACAACAAGAGTTTCCTGAATTTCTCTGAGGAAGAAAGCACGGGCAGTAATGACAACCTTAAACCTTAAACCTTAATCACAGTCACTTCTCACTGAGCTAGCTCTGCACACACACCATGGGAACGGGACAAGACTTTCCTTAAAGAGGACACGTCTAAGACTGAAGACTCACAACAGTGGGGAAATTGGGAAGGAAAATTTCCAGGTGATTTGAGGAGATGAAGCATTTGGAGCAGGATTTCTGCACACAGCCAAAACTCTCCTGTAGACCCCTCTAACCTCACTGGTTTCTGACTCTGATCCTCACTTCTCCTACATGCTTCAGAACACCACTTTGGCATTACATATTGTCATGGGGGATATATATCGAAGAACGAGTACTTGTTAAGTGAGCTATTAGAATTAACTTAGCAGCCAAGTGATTTAAGGTCTTCTTTCAGAGCCTACAGAGGACCCTGGTATGCCAGGTGCCTACCACCATCAGAAAGCTGATCTTGGAGATTATTTTAAATCTTTGTTTGCTGAAAGCTTCCGGGCTTATGCTGGAGAAAGCACAAATCAATGAACCCAATTCTGATCTCACATGGACTCAAAACAGGCATGACAGGAGGATTACACAAGCAAAAAAAAAAAAGTTACCAGGATCAGGCCCAATATGTGAAATACGCATCAGTTGCCATGGCAGACTCCCTCCCATCGATCACACGTGCTGTCAGGACACGGTGCAATTGACTGTAGATACCAGTGCAATACATTTGCTAAAATATAAACACGCGAGAAGACACGAGAGGATTTGCTCTTTGTGGGAAGGATGCAAATCCATTTGAATTCTCATGTGAGAGGGTCTGATGGGATCTATCCCCCTGCTCGTATAAATGTGTGTTGCTTTGTGACTCTCATCAAACCTGGCCCTGGGGACCACTGATTTCTGCTGCAGCAAGGAGGTGTCTGTGCAATTTTAAGTATCATCAGTTGACTTCCAGGTGACAGACTGTTCTTTCCGGTGTCAGATGCCAAAGATACTAAAAATCTTAGCCAAAATTTGGGATTGCTGCACAACAAGGAGAGGTACTAATCCCAAAACAGCCCCACTTCCCCCAGGTTCCCTCAGTCCTAGGAGAATCCCAAACACAAACCAGGCTGTGATGGACACAAAAACCATCAGTAGGCATCTAAATTTTGATGTAGATTCCCAGAACATAAACACACCCTGCAGGCGCAGACTGAGGCACTACTGGCATCTGATTTGACAGGGATACCCATGGGAAGGCGATACTTTCAGCCCCAGAGCACATCGTGGCCTGGAGATTGGTCACATTGCACAGTCCTTCTCCACAGGCTTCCTAGTTCTACCATCTCCCTGTCCCTCCTCCCTCTCCCAAGTAGTAATCTGCCTGGGAAAAGTCTTAAGAGCTGTTTGGCAGGATGACCTGTGCCTGACAGCCACTATCTGAGGGGGAGAAGAAAGAATCAGCAGGGAAATGTCAGCAGCTACTTGTAGTTTTGCTTGTGTTAGCTGTTATCTCACCATGATAAGCAGGTGGAGTGGGGGGTAAAAAAGCATCTTATTCTCAAAGTTAATGTCCTTGTCTCCTTCCCACAGCACCCTGTCCTGCAAGTTGAGAGCTGTCAAAGTCTGACATGTCCTTTCTGCGAACAGCCAAGCTGGCTCTTCCCAAGGGCAGCATCTTCCTCAAGGGTACACACTGTGCTGTGGGCAGGACTCAGGAGCTCTCTGAAGGAGATGCTCTGAAGGGTATCCTTGCAGAGCAAAGGTAGAAGGGTGGTGTGCCTCAGAATATGTTATAGCTAAATTTGAAGTGGTGTTAAATGGGGTTCCCATGTGTTGTTATCCGTAGGAATCATCACTGGATATTCCTTCCCTGCTGCTGTGATGCAACCTGTGATGCTGACAGGACAAAGTTTCATTTCACTCTTCCCTCTCAAACCTGCTGTCTGTCTTCTCCATCTCTGCTCCAGCCCTCAACCACTCCCTGGGCACCATCAGGCTCCAAGTCACCCTTCCAGCAGGGGAAGAATGCAAGAGAGTCAGCAGGGCAGAGAGAGGTACCTGCCTTTTAACAGTAGATGAATTTCTGCACTTTTGTAGCCTGGATAAGAAAGAATTCCTCTGTCTCCAATTCCTTCCACAAAAATCTCCAAGCTTTTTACAAATATTAAATGTTGGATCCTTAGCCCCTTGCTCATGATGAATAATGCTTTATTCAAGCACTCAAATCGAAGGGATTACTCACGACAGAAATGCTACTGACTGTCAGTGTAGATATCCCAATACAATTTATTAATTTTGCTTTCCAACATATTTGTGAGGCTTAACAGATGGGAATATTGACATTAGAAGTTCATGCGATTGGCTGAAGGTCAGAAAGTGACAGGGCTGGGAACTTAGCCAAAGCCTTGATTTTCTTTCCTCTCATTTCAGTCACGAGATCAAAGATTTAAAATATAGAAACCTGCAGCACCAGCAACTCAGGAACTCTTCAGCTTGCAAAAAAAGGAACTGTCAGCTTGAAGGAACAGCCCCTCACATGGCAGTGCAGGCAACCAATGCGAGGATGTGGAGAAAAGATAAATATATCGAGGAGCTGGGAAGAGGAAGGAAAGAAAGTCAGGTGCTGATTTTTTTTTTCTTCCCTCCCCTTTTTTCATCACCAACACTTGGTAAAAAAGGCTGAGATCATGCGTGGGATGATGGTCAGGGAAATGCATTCTTCTATGTGCTGTACTTTAGGACAAATTTTTTTTAAAGCCTCTAAAGCAAGTGAGAATAGAATCCTCTTTGCTCTTATCAGGAGACATCACACTATCGTATTTGACCCTTTAAGACTGGAGCCCCACTGCCTGAAGGGACAGCCCCCTGTTTGAGTCTGTCTGGGCAATCTTCCTGTTCTGGAGGTCTGCTTAAGTCTAAGACTTCCCCATGATCACAGAGGCTTCCTGTGATACTTTCTGGCTCAAGAAGGCATCACTTTCTCATGCTCACTCCTCTGTCATCCTTTTCCCTCTTCATTTCTTGCTTCTAAGACGATAAAAATGATCTCATCTCTCAAAGAGCACTTTTCTTTCCACCCCTTGAAGACCTTCTTAAACACACTGATACTCCAGCCATCCCCTGCATTCAGCAAGGTCTCCATCCTCAGTGTTTTCAAAACTCTGTGGCACCTGCTCAAACACCTGCTCTGGGGGAACCAGCCAAATAACTAGCACCATTTTTCTAATGACCAATTTGTAGCTGATGAGGCAAAGCAAGCAGAGCAGGGAAGGTGTCCATGAGCCCTTGCTGGGCCGTAACTGCAGGATTTGCCCCTCACTCAATCTCCCATTCATTTCTAATTCACCAGGCTCCTGGTGAGACCTTCATCCTCCCCGTGAGAGACCTAGAAGATCCCCTGCTTCCATTGTGTGCCAGACACACGCTTGTCTCTGGTGGCATGACGGCCAGGTTGTCATTTCACTAAGCGGCAGCGAACAGAAGGATCCAAATGTAGCTCAGAAAAATCCTCAATCTGGCATTAATCACCTGCTTGGAGCTGCCGGCAGGCAGTGACATTTTCCGAGTGGCACACAACCAGACATCTGCTGAACGATCCAGCAGCTTGATCCAAGGGGAGGTGGCTGCCTTTTTGTCTCCTCCCTGTAGGGAAGGAAAGGTCATGGCAGTCCCAGGGCTTGCATTGGAAAAGAAAGGTTAACAGTGGAGTCAGAGTCCCTGGGCAGCACGAGGTCAGTGCATGGGGAGCCCAGGACATCTGTGTGCACCACTTGCTGCGCGTGGATGTAGATCAATGTCACCTCTAAAGTTGTTAAGAAAATCAGATTTAAATACAGAAATTCAGAAAAGTGAATAGCTTTCCTATTGGGAGCAAAGAGGGGAAATCACTCTGACCAGGACCAAACACACCACGGTCTCAAGGAGACTATTAAGGAAGCTTCAGCTTCACTGTGGCTGTTGACCATGGGCTGGGGAGGAAATTCACCCAGAGGAGGTAACTCCATTCCCGTGCTTCTTGCGATGGATTCTGGAGTGACCTCTCTGCTGTACTGTCAAATGCAAAATATGAATCTAATCGAACTATGGATCTGAGCCAGCATAGTAATTTACCTGTTTCTGAGGCTGCATTGCAAAATACATTTCTCTGAAATATAACACTGATCAAAAATGAAGTAAGAATAGGACAGACAGATTTTTTTTTCTATTGGAAAATGCTGATTTATGGAAACCAAGATGCTTCAAAGGGATGCACTGATTTCTTTAAAAAGTTTGAGGACTTCCAGTGAAAGTTACAGGATGCCATGTGGGACAAAACAAGGAGCCAAATTTAACTCCTTAGTATAATTTGAGTTGAGCTTGAAGAATAATATCAAAATTACAGTTCTGAAGGAGGTTTGAAAATGGTGATTTTTCATTTCCAAATCCAGACTACTGCATCTCGCACACTGGCAAACTTGTGATCACATCAACATTTAGCACTTCTGTAGTGTCTTCAGCTGAAGACATAGAAAGCTTCTTTTCCAGGGAAAAAAACCTACAAAACAGCATTATAAATGCTTGCCAGCGCTGGTGCTTTGTTGCTTTGCAGGCGCTGGTGCTACGCAGGTCCATTAAGACAGGAATGGAAATGGTATGGAATGACTCAAAGTCTTTCCATCATTGGGCTTTTCCCCAAATCAATATGGTCTATCAGCTGACCTGACACCACTTGCTAAAGAGGACTGTTTCACCTTGGCTCCTGGCTTTATATCATCCAGTCTTAGTTTTGATTTTTAAGGGACATTCTTGTTGATTTTTTTTATTTTTTTAAATCAGTTTCACATACAGATAAAGATCATGCCAAACGTCAGCCCTAGCCAAAGCAAACCTTTTTATTGGCAGGGTTTGTGGATTTCTATCATTCTTGCTCTGTTGAACTGATCAGATTAGATAGGATAGGGCCAAGATTTCTCTTGGCTGTAGTACTTTCAAATCACTCAGTGCACTGCTGCGGAAGGCAGCGTAAGGGATGGGATGCAGAGCGTGCCAGATGAAAGCTGCTGCCTCTAGGATGGCCTGAGATGGCTTTAATGAAAAGCAGCAATGTCCCGCACGCTGGGTGCAACCCTAATGACCTCTAAAAAAGGATTTTGGATCGACAGCATTCCTCCCTTCCTCGAGGGACTTTGCAAAATGTATACGATGGACAGTAAAGCAAAGAGGAGCTTCTTTGTGTGCAGCCATCTTCAAGAGCCAGAAGAGGGGTGATGGTAGTGACAGTGTCAGGCATTGGGGTGCAAAAGAAAGAGTGACAAATGTCTTTATCCATTGCAAATTGCATGAGAAGTTTGAAGACCCAGATGGTTATAACACAAGTTAAAATTTAGCTGGCACAACAGCATTACCAGTGCCTGTTCTTGGGAGCAGAGCAAGCATTTCCTTGGTAGTTACACTTGGTTGAGACTTTGATGTTCTCTCTTTCCCAAAAGGGTAAAGTCAGGTGACTTTGGGGAGAGTCAGGTGACATTTAAAGCAAGATGGATCACAAACACATGAGAATGAAACCTCGTGATCCCACCCATGAGAAATATATGAATAAATAAGTGTGTGTATATTTAACTATATATAAAAATAAATATATATCTATGAATCACAGAGGTGAAAACCTTGGATTCATTTCAGACTCCTGGCTGCTTTCCAGCAACACTTTAGAAATACAGGACTAAATTTACATTGGTTTCAGTAATGCAAGCCTAGAATTTCCCCCTGGAGATCCCATCTGCTCCTCACTTACATGAATCCCCTAAACTGGGGAACAGCAGGGCAGACATCATATTAAATCACTGGCTTTATCCTACCCATTCAGGCTTTTTTTCCCCTGGATCTGATGATCTGCCAGGGCAGAATGCTGCATCATTTGCTTTAGCAAGAAGTAGAACATGGCATGCACTAATCCAGGCAGCAGTTGAGGTGCTAGGCTCAAAGGCTGGTTGCTGAAGGATGCAACCCCTGTAAACTCTTAAATGCCGAGTTCCTGGGAGCTGGGACACTGGGTCTCCATTGTGATAGCTGGGCATTAGCAAATTAACTATTTGAACTAGCTGGGAAGAGGAGAAGTAGCTCAGAAGATTTTCTGGAAGTTAGTGGAGGCAAAATTAATGAAAAATAAGAGTCAGGAGTGACATGTGGCTGCTCTTTCATAGAAACTGGAGAAACAGAGGAAGCCAAGGTGATGTGAGTTGTATGAGGCTCATTCATGCCCCACACATATGCTTACAGACTCTAAATAATTATGTATTTTATCCACGACTATTACAAGGCATCCAAAGACATTTTCTAGACACAAGCTGTATTTAAACTGCCATTAAAATACTGTGCAACTGGCACCATGCACAGCTAGCAGCAAAGAAGTAAGAATCAGAAAATGGAAAATGTTTTTCTGTGCATGTCTTAGTGAGGAGACCACAGCAAGGCAGGGATACATGGGGTGGTAGAGACAGAAAGGCTCTTTTTCATTCACTAGAAGACTAGAGGAGGGTCAAACGATGACAGAGGACATCTGTATGAGCAATCCAAAGGAGCGCCACAAAGATGATCCAGGGGCTGGAGCACCTCTGCTGTGAGGACAGGCTGAGGGAGCTGGGATTGTTCAGCCTGGAGAGCAGGACACTCTTTGGGGACTGTAACTTCCTCCCAATACCTGAAGGGAACCTATGGGAAGGCTGGAGAGGGACTTTTCACGAGGTTGTCCAGCGACAGAACAAGGGGAAATGGGTTGAAACTGAAGGAGAATAGGTTTAGACTGGATCTTAGGAAGAAGTTCTTCCGTATGACTGTGGTGAGACTCTGGAACAGGTTGCCCAGCAGAGTTGTGGCTGCCCCCTCCCTGGAGCTGTTCGAGGCCAGGTTGGAGGAGACCTCGAGCAACCTGCTCTAGTCGAGAGGCTTCCCTGGCCACGGCAGGGAGGTTGGATTAGCNCCCGCTCCATTTCTCGCCTCAGCTGAGCACCCAGCGCGGCTGTCCAGGGGCAGGCTGGGTGCCTGTCTGCCTGGGGCTGACACATCACCGGTGCTGCACCTTTACAGCCTTCTCCTTGCAAGATACCCGGTAGGGTTTGCCCGGAGCACAGGGTGATGGTCACTCGGCTGTACTCCCCCTGCACAGCAGCGGTAAGGGGTACAGGACCAAGGCTGGCTCAGACAACTTAGACCATCCTCGTCAAGATCATGGTTGACAATGGGACATGAGGACCTTCGAGATCTTCTCCAGCCTTAATGATCTGTGATTACTTTTTGGAGTAAAACCACATGCCCATGGCCAGCCATTCAGGGAGCCTGACCAAGGCTGTGAAACTTTCAGGAGGGTTTTGCTGCTCTAAGAGCTGCAGTGATCCTATCTAGCTCTGTCTGGCATCTGCAGAGGGACAGGTGAGGGGAGAAAGGNTGGATTAGCTGATCTGCGAGGTCCCTTCCCGCCTAAGCCATTCTGTGACTCTGCGAATCCCTTCCCGGGGCTCCAGGGGGCAGCTGCGATCCACGGCAGCTCTGCCGCAGGCTGGGCCGGGCAGGCGGCCGCTGCCGCCGCGTTTTGGCGCGAAGGCTCCGCGCTCCCCCTCACCTTCCCCGGCAGCAGGGGGAGAGGAACCGATCCTCTAGGCGAGGCTTTACCCGAGGATAAA
>VWZY01012412.1:260625-275030 GCA_013399075.1 Chloroceryle aenea
GTAGGGTTTGCCCGGAGCACAGGGTGATGGTCACTCGGCTGTACTCCCCCTGCACAGCAGCGGTAAGGGGTACAGGACCAAGGCTGGCTCAGACAACTTAGACCATCCTCGTCAAGATCATGGTTGACAATGGGACATGAGGACCTTCGAGATCTTCTCCAGCCTTAATGATCTGTGATTACTTTTTGGAGTAAAACCACATGCCCATGGCCAGCCATTCAGGGAGCCTGACCAAGGCTGTGAAACTTTCAGGAGGGTTTTGCTGCTCTAAGAGCTGCAGTGATCCTATCTAGCTCTGTCTGGCATCTGCAGAGGGACAGGTGAGGGGAGAAAGGCCCTCTCCCCCTCCTCCCTGCTGCAGCACTCATACATGGGAAAATTAAACACGTAAGAACATTTGGGGAGCAGCAGGCGGGAAGGGCTCAGCTGCACATTTGGGTCATTTCAGACAAATTCTTGCTCAAACTGACATCAGGCCTTTTTCTACACAGACACAGCAGCAAAACTGAGAGAAGAGGGAGGGCAGGAGAGGACCAGACAAGCAGCAAGGGTACAGGGCTGGGGCAGAAGGCTGCATCCTCCTCCCAGAGTCTGTGCCCACCATGGAAACGTGCAAGCAACAGGAATACATGCCAGGCCAGGGGAAAATGTGGATTTGAATCCACATGAAAGTCCTGGACATTATCCCAGCTCTGAATCTTCCTACTGCAGAAGCCATCAGACAACCCTTTGCAAATATATTTTCCATGTCACGTTAGAAAAATTCACAACATTGCCTAAAATAATCCAAAGGCACAATAGTTAGAAATACAGCCTTATAAGAGGTGATGTATACAAAGAGCACAGAGTGCCTACACGTGAGTTTGGTTCTGCTGCCTGTCCTACCACATGTTGATGTCTGACCTTGACTAAGTTGCTTAACTTCTGTGTCTTCAATAAAACCTGTGTCATAAAATCTGGATAATAGCATTAAACTTATCTACATCAGATGAAGGTTTTTGATGCTTAATCAATAATGATTCATAAAAAGCTCTGAGATGCTCTTAAAATAGGAAAGGTCCACAAGAGGTTTCAGCATTGTCCAAGACTAATGAGTGAGAGGAGATACAAGCTGCCACACTGACATGTTGGTGCAGAAGTGTGTGGGTGTTGAAGGATATCAGTGGAGAGGCAGCCTTGGCAATGCCATGGCAAAGGAGAGCACATCTGGGTTACAAAGGTCTTGGATGGAAATGGCTGTCAAGCTCCCAGTGCAAGCCTTACACCAAGCAAGGGCTTCTACTTCTGACAGGTTTTCTGATCAGCTGCTTCTAATTTCAGAGACACCAAAGACTGTTTATTTCCAAATTCACATTTCACCCCTTCCTTCCTTTCCTTTGCCCCCTCAGGCTCTGGCAATTTGCTGTTGCCCAGTAGAGTGGAAGAAATTATTTCTTCAGCAGCATAATAGCACCACCAAAGCTTGATTCAGTGCTGGGTGATCAATAGAATATAATGTATGTAAGAATGTATTAATATTGTGTTTACTCAAGCACATTTTGAGAGCTATCCCTGACTTTTTAACTTTGAAAATAACAAAGAACTGAAGAGACAGAATCACTTTCAAATCTCAAATCTAAGCAGAAAAAAAAACCGTATCTGCAGAGGGGAGAAAAAGTCTATTCTTACCGTGTCTCTTGTCTGAGCAGAATTAGGAGATCTCAAGGAAGATAGCATCCTGCTGAGAGCTATTTCAACTCATTCTGAGATACTCTGCTGAATTTTCTAGTACAGAGAGCTTCTGATAAAATAATCTGAATTAAACCTAATCTTCCAAACCTTCCTTTGAGAGGCACATGTCACTGTATCTGTGTGTCGTCCCCGAAAGGCCATGGTCACTGGTCAGTTCTCTGCCTTGGACTCATCTTGAGTCAGCTCCCCTCAGAGCTCTAGCTCTTTAAGTTCAAGAATGAACAATTTTCTCCTGCAATATTCAACTCCAATATTTTCTTGGAGGTGTAAGAAATAGGCAGGTGATGTCCTCTTATTCTTCAAACAAATGAGTCCTAGATCTGCGTAACCTTCCTGACAGCAGCCAAGTAAGCTCTGCACACTCTAATTCCCAAAGATGAGCTGGGGATTCGCATGTTACTTACTGAGGTATTACATGGAATTTTAATAGGCCTTTAACAGGACTCCTGTGAGTTCAACAGCTGATCCAAACAAGATCTCTGCTCTGAGGCCTAATCCCATTATAGCCTAAAAGGATCTCCTTCAGAGAAATTGTTTTGTCTTCAGGCAGTGCTGAAAAGAAAGAGGAAGAAAGAGATGGATCGAAAGAAGAGAAGGAGAAACAAGTTTAAAGAAAAAGTTATCTTAGCAGAGAAAAGTGATGTTAATGCAGGTAGAAAATTCGGGGGGGAGTTGGGGGAAGAAAGGGAAAAAAGTATACAGCTTTTTTTTTAATCTCATTAGTTAGCACTTTATGTCAAAATCCCCTCATCTTAACAATCACTAGAACTAAGTGAATAATTTAAAAGGAATAATTTATTCAAAGAACGTGGCATACTGATGCATATTCACATATTGTCTGAAGAGATCACAAAGTTCTCCAAATTTCATATGTTATTCAGATCTATTTGCCAGTTCCTTCAGCTGACAATTCTTTCCTTCCAGATACTTTACAACTTAACCCATGAAAGGAACTCATTTATTCTAAGCACAGACTTCTTTTGTTTGCATAGAAAACCTCCAAAATTAATCATTACCTCAATAACCGCTCAAGTGATGCTGCTGTACAGTCAGGACTTTCTCACAAGTACCCCAGTCCATCTTTTCTCCTGCAGAGGTTACAAGCACCTGAATTCCATGCAAGCCCATACACACATTTACTTGCCCACATGTGATTCACATCACTGGCTCCTATTTGCTGAGCCCTATAGAAATAAACAGTGCAACTACATTTCTCACCCATGGAGCAACCAAAGCCATCCAAGGATTTGCACAGAACTTGTCACCGGTGATTAAAGACGGCACAAGTGTAAATAGGCATTAGATGTCATTGGCAAGCTCCTGCACGTTGTTTCTTTGCAGTTCTTAGCCAACCTGATGAAGCCAGGGCAGCATCAGGGCAGCCATTCAGAGCTGATGAACATATGTCTTTCCTACATTTCCAAGGGCTGAGGAGCCAGGAGCTTTGCTCTGATGATCAGGCCAGTTGTCCAGTAGGCAGTCCAGACAGATTAGGCGTAACAATGTCTTCATTTTCATTACAAGAAGACATTTCATTAAAGAGAAAGAATTAGAACAGCAATTATAGACCTGAACCCATAGGAAAAGTCTTGGATCTGAATAAAAATTCACATATGGCTCAGGTTTGGGCTGGAAGTGATGTTCTGCACCCCTAATGTTCACAGATTTCATCACTCCCCTCCTTGCCTGTGCTACCACAAATAAGCAAGTGGCATCAGCAGCCAACTGCCTCTGAACTGTCCTTCCTCAGTGGTGCAGCTCCAGCACATCAGAGCTGGCGCTTCTGTGCCATTTAGGACTAGTGAAATGTACAGGTCACAAGCTGAAAACTATTAAGAAACCATTTGCTTCCACTGATTTGTTTGAGGTCTTCCCTGCATGGTGCGTCATCGCTGCTATTCCACGAGCAAGCTCACTCCACCCCCTCTGGGGCAGAGCTAATTATCCCTGGTGAATTAGAGACCCTTGGCTGCTGTTCTGGAGATACCTGGTGGGCCTAATACATATATATATAGCACACCAGTAATTGTGGATGTATTTCTAGCAGAATCCTTGTGCCCTGCTTTTTGCCCTCCCTACAATATGTTTCAATTACAGTGTTCACTAAATTAGCACTTACAGAAGAATTCCTGGTTTTTTTTTCTTCATCATAGCCAATTGCCTTCAGAGCCCTTCTTCATGTAGGTTGCTGAACACCAATTGCATTAATGCTGTGGGGAAATATTCCACAAGCATGTGCTTGCCCAAAGCTACAGAGCAGAACAGATCCTCCTTTGTCCTTTTTTTCCTTGCCGTCTGCACCCTAGGTCCGTGAAGTCTACAGATCATCTCCCATGATGAGTCCCACTTTCTGCTTCCCTCTCCACAGACACAAAGCCATCAAAAGCTTCTACTTACTGCACCTCCAAGGTGGCAGCAGGACAACTGATACATATCAATCTTAAACTGGCACCTATCCCATTGTGTATCTCTAAGGGAGAGCATTTTGTGCAGTATTTTGTACTGGCACTGCAGATTGTGGTTTGTAATGACGCACATGGGAACATGGGCTGCACATGGTTTACCAGATGTTTCCACTCCTACAAAAGCTCTCCTGCCTGCACAAGCCTCAGTGCTCAGTACTGTAGAAAGTAGACCTGGAAGGATCTTTAAGGAATCACCTAAGGCAGGATCACCTCTATCTTCACCATGCCCAGCAGACGTTCATTATTTAAAGGCCACCAATGAAGAAGGCCACTTCAGTCTCCCTGTACACACAGACTGCATGCTGGAAATGGGCATCAGAAGGCAGAAGAAATGTCACCTTCACTTACAAGTGCATTTGCTATTCTTAGGATATAGTTAAAACTCCCTTAGGGATCATTCCATATATTCACAGATTAAAATAAACTGGAATATTTTGGCTTGCTGGATTAACCCATTCACAAACCTGCGGCTGAAGGCTGAGCCTTAAGGGAGCGATAACCAAACTGAGTGCACTCGTCCAGATTTCTGTCTACAGCAAAAAACCTGCAAACCCACCCAAGTGAACCCTGCTATGGTGATTCAGGATGCCACTCCTATGTTTCTTTTGTTCTCTTCATTCCTAGTGAAAAATAAGCCGAGAAGTCCACCGGTGTCACAGGAGGTATGATTTTGTTTAGCGGGGAGCAGAGGAAGAGGAGAGATTCAGGAGCCTGTGAATTGAGCAGCAGATGGGCTTCTCATTAAGAGGAGTTCCAAAACCTAATGAAATCAGTCAGAGCCTTTTCTACTGGCTTTGGTGAACGTTGGAGGAGACCCTAATTTTAGGCACCTCGCTGCAGGGACACAATTACAGCCCTTGATCATGGTGGTGGACGTTAACAAGCGCTTCTGTCACACTTGCTGGTGCTGACAGAAATTTGGGCATCATTTTCGAGATGATTTTAGTTCTGAGATTGGCCTGAGCTTTGAACTCCAGCCTCAGGGCAATGCATACAGATAATGGATTTCCCTTCATCTGATATATAGATATTGCCGCTCATTTACTGTGGTATTTGGTTGCTACAGTGTCCAACCATAATGTTTACAGATTGCAGCTGTACTGAACATGACCAAAAAGATGCTGTCTAAGGCTGTTTTGGAGTGTTACTATGATCTGTGAGCTTTATTTTGTTTTACTGGAGCTAAAACCAGTCGTAAAATTAGTCTAGCTTCCTAAATAACCACATTTAAATATAACTGAATTTAAGAAAGTGCAGAAAAAGCTCCATCATTGTCATATTACTCCCACTGGCATTCCTGAACAAAAAATGGATTTACACTTTCAGTTTTGAAATCCTAACTTATAACATTAAAAAAAAACAACACAGCAAGGAAGCAGGGATGAAGGTCAACATTGATGTGAAATGCAAAGCAAAATATGATCAAGTTCATATATCTTGATCATCTATAACCTATCTCTCACCCCCACTGCAGACCTTTTTGTTCATGATCGAGGTTAAATTGTTGAATTTTTAATCTCCAATATTTTTTTTTGTTTAGAAGAGTTTCCTAGAAATGCACCAACAATTTCTCTGCCCTCCTAATTCAGCTACCACTTGACCTTTTGACATCTTCACACCCTGAAGCCTCAAACTGAAATTCTGTTGGAATAACAACAGCCACTCTGGAGATGATGATGGCCAGGGAAGGAAGACAACAGAAGAGGGAGGCTGAAAATAGACTGAGAAGACCTTGTTGCTTCAAGCAAACAATGTGCTTTGTCAGAAACATGAATTTGTGTTATATTTTCATAAAAGCCACAACCATCATAGACGCTAGACCTGATTTTTTCCGACTTGTAGGAAGACTGGAAAACAAAGCAAAACCAAAAACCTGCCACACCACAGTAACACAGTAATTGCATGGTGCAAAATATTGTTTGAAAAGAAAATCAGCAATAGCAACAGAGTGAAGTTGTCCATAGTCCCTCCTGTTCACTCAGCCACTAAAGAGAGAAATAGAAAGAAGAAAACTAACAAAAAGCCTATAAAATATCCCCAAACTGCCAACACATTCCACTAGGTATAATTTCTTGCCTGAAGTTAACACAAGATGGATGTTCACTGTGTGTCATCACCTCCCCATCAGCCCTTCTTTTGTCTGGCACAATATCTCAGGACCTAGGGACCAGGACTGACACGTCCCAACAGCTGTTGTATTGATTTTAATTCCGAGTCCAGCTCCCAGTTACATACCTGATTCTACTGTAATATTAATTACAAAGTCTCCCTCTGCTCAAGCCCCGCCGAGTCGTTTGTTATCAAAACGCAGCCACGCAAGTGACTGTCGCCTCAAACCCATTTTTCATTAACACGAGTGACCAGCCCTATGTTAAGCATCTCCGGGTTCTGGATGACATTCGTTAAACACCGTCTGGTAGATCGTAAATCACTGTGGTGTTAGAAAGAATTCCTACACTGAGCTGCAGAGAGCTAATCTGTGTCTGCAGGTTTTTAATTGAGTAAAACAAGTGACTATGAAACTCTCTTTAGATGCACTTGAGCCCTTTCCCTTGGATTAAAATGAGCGGAACCCTTTATCTTTGGGACCACATGCTGGCTAGTGAGGGAGGGTGAGATCAGTTAAGGAGGGGAATATTGCAATAATCCTTTTCTTTTCATCACCACTGCCTGTTCAAAGGCGCAGCAGATGGTTAGAGATTGAGTAGGAACAGTACCAAAAAACTTTGAACAGACAACTCTGAGGAGACAGTCCTTTCAGGCACCATGCTCTTAGGAGACACATGATGGATCTCTTCCATGTGCTTTCTGAGAGTCCTTGTCCCCATAGCTCTGAGTCCCTTAAGGACATGTGGTCATTATTCTTTCTGAAGTACTATCTGCTAGCAGCACGTAGGGAATTTCATGTTAGTCACTAAAAACCAGTGCCTCTGCCAGACTGTCGCTATACAGAAAATGAAGAACTAAAGGAATTTAAGTGTCCAACAGAAAAAAAACCTGGGAGATGAGGCCACCAAGCTCCTCTTATGCCTTTAAAGTGTGGTCACATCCACAACACCACACATTGACTTCTCTCTGGCCCAGTTTAGACTTGAGCACAAACTTCCATGCCCATGCTGGAAAGACACATTTCTGAAGAGCAGCATACACTGGAGGAGGACAAGGTTTAGATGAGAAGTAGGCAGAGCTTGGCTGAAGTAAGGATGGGGATGAAGCTTTATTTATGAAAAACATGACCATCAGGTAGCCCTGCCCTACACTTTCAAGTTGACATTTAAAGCAAAAAAATCAAACTACATTCCTTGCCGTCATTCTGCATTTCCAGAGCCACCATGTTACCATGTGACTCAGTAATCACAGAATGTTTGGGGTTGGAAGGGACCTCGAAAGTTCATCAAGTCCAACCCGCCTGCCAGAGCAGGGTCACCTAGAGCAGGTCACACAGGAACACGTCCGGGGGGGTTTGAAAGTCTCCAGAGAAGGAGACTCCACCACCTCCCTGGGCAGCCTGTTCCAGTTCTGTCACCCTCACCATGAAAAAGCTTCTCCTCATGTTTACATGGAACCTCCTGTGTTCCAGCTTGCAGCCATTGCCCCGTGTGCTATCATTAGGCATCACTGAGAAAAGCCTGGCTCCATCCTCCTGGCACTCACCCTTCACATATTTACAAACATTAATGAGGTTCCCCCCTCAGTCTCCTCCGGCTAAAGAGACCCAGCTCCCTCAGCCTTTCCTCATAAGGGAGATGTTCCACTCGGGCTCCTTCAAAGCCAGACAGAAAATCATTGAGACCAGCAGGTAAAAATACATTCCACGCACTGAGAGAAGCCCACAAAAGAAAAAGGGTTAGATCCCTCAATGACCCTCAATTATTTAGCTGACTAGAGTGTAAAAAAGTTTGCAGTACAGAGGGATCAGCATCTCCACAGCAGCTCAGCTGAGGGGCCAGTCCCTGGGTGGACCATGTCAGGGCCAGAGAAGGTGCTGGGGGATCTCAGACACCCTGCTCCTGCTTTATCCACCCACTTTGTCGTGGTCCAGGACCATCAGCTGAGCCCCATGTGGACCCCTGTGGGAGGGGGATGGACAACCCCAAGAAAAAGTGAAAACCCCGTGGGGTTTGATGGGGATAGTTCAACAGAATAGCACAAGGAGTGAAGAAAACCCCGTAATAACACTTTAACACTGATGAGGTAACATCTAACCCAAGGGGTAAGAAACACAGGAGCTCACCCGCAGAACCTGCCGATGCCCAGCTGCTGACCATGCAACCTACACCTTTCCATTGCCCCCCTGCCCCTTCTTTTATGCTGATGTCACAATGGTCCAGTTTGGTTGGCTCTGCCGGCTGGGTCCCTCCCAGCTGCTGGTGAAAATTAACCCTGTCCTGGCTGACCCCAGCACCCACACTCAGCTCTGGCTTCGCTCTGCTCTTCAGTCCCTGCCCGCAGCTCCTGGGCATGCACTGGCCACCCCCTTGGGTTCCATTTCCCCTTTGCTGGCCAGCGATGGGGTCAGCAGCTTGTCAGGAGCTCATTAGCACGGCTTGTGAGAAGAAGGCTTGTGCTTAATTGTGCCCAATGGGAAAAGACTGATCCCAACCTTTGCAGGACTCAGAATCACAGACTAGTAGGGGTTGGAGGGACATCTGGGGATCAAAACTCCAGTTTGTGCCTGTTGCCCCTTGTCCTTTCACTGGGCACCACTGACAAGAGTCTGGCCCCATCCTCTTACCCCCCAGGGGCCCTTCCTTTAGCTCTTGATCAGCACTGATCAGATCCTCTCTCAGGCTGAGCTGATCAGATCCCGTCTCTTCTCCAGCTGAACAACCCCAGGGCTCTCAGCCTTTCCTGGTAACAGAAATGCTCCTGTCCTTTAATCACCCTCATAGTTGGGACACTCTCCAGTAGTTCCCTTAACTCTCCTTACTTTGAGGTCCCTCAGGTCTCCAACACATGAGAAAAGCAGAAGGTGGTTTCCAAGAAGTTAGTAGTTGAGAAAACCCCCCACTCTGAAAGGGGATACCCATCCTAATGAAGTCATACACAAAGTCATTAGATTTTTTTCTAGGCATGTTGCTTCTGCAACAGTGATACAGCAATAGATCCTACCGAAAAAAATAAAGAAGTATGTTTGGCTTTCTAATTATTTTATTGATATAAATGTGGACTGGAATAATCCCATGTGGGGAACCCTGAGCATATTTCCCAACTGGGTAAGATGAAGTTTTAAGTCAGGAAATTATGATGGTAGGTTGTTGCTTTATTTTAAGCTTTGAATCCCATGTTCAGAGATGCATAGCAGAGCTCCTTTTTATGATATAATTAATCATCATTCCATTCAATGTAGTAAGAGGATCTAATGGGATACATTGTCCCATTTTAATGATAAGCACGTCAGATAACATAAATAGGTCAATTGACGTAATTGCAGTAAATACAGAAAAAAACCCTCAATATTTCAAGATGAATTATGTAATTTACATAATTACATCTAAAAATGGCATGTCACCACTAAGTGTGCTCATCTAGCCCTACCCTCTGCTTTCCTCCTTCCCGTTCAGCAGGAGCCGTTGTTAGACATTGTCATACGTGACTGGAAATTTCTCCAGGTTCTCCAGCTTTGTCAGGGACATTTAGTGTTACTCAGATGAGCGCGTTAGCTTGACTTGCTGGGTGCAGGAAAATGGCAGAGTCCTCAGCTGAGCTCTCAGTTGCCTTGCGTTGCATCTGGGGGCTGCGTGCAGGCGGTGGCTGTCCAAAGCATGAAGGTGGCACGTTAGAGGTTGCTAATCAGGGATGGCACAGGGCTCAGCCAAGAAATGGATCTCCTTAGAGTACCTGAAACAGCAGAGCTCTTGTAACATTTTAATTTTTTCCAAGCCGTGCTGATGGGTGCTGAAGGAAGATGGTGTCAGAGAAGCCCAGAGTGGCCTCAGCCCATGGCTGAGCCCTGCAGCAGGACTCACTGTCTTCTCCTCACAGGGTGAAGGTTTCTGTAGGAAAAATTGTGCATTTATGTTTGCTAGAAAGAAAAAAACCACAAATGACTGATCCCAAGATGCCCAGCAGGAAAAGTTTCATTACAGCCTCTTTGTTGACAATGTTTAGGCAGCTATCAACAAGCTTGGGGTGCTGCCAGCCTGGTCAGTCCCAGCCCTGTCAGCTTCTTCATGATATGTGATCTCGATGATCTCAAGGGTCTATTCCAACCTAAATGGCCCCCTGGAGGAAACAGGAAAAACCTGCTCCAAACTTCAGCATGTCTCCATCCAGATGAAATTGCCTTGCACAGAACAGGGAGAAAAAGGCTGGTGAATTTTTCAGTGTCTACTTTTATTAGGACAAGTATTTTACTGGGATATTTCACACCAGTTGAACAGTACCCAGTGCAATGCCTCTAGTACCCTGTTAAGCCTGGGTTTGTCTCCTTCTCCTGCCTGAGTTATATGAAGAGGATTGACTCCCATGGATGTATTTTAGCTCAGGTACATCCATCCAGAGATCCAGGTTTTGGTCTAATGGAAGACTCTAAGGGGAGCAAGGGGAAATTTGTTACATGTGTAAGGATGAGGATAATGTGTTCCAGATCTCAAACTATTTAGAAAATTTGTCATTTGGGGGAAAAAAAATAATAAAAAACCATGTTTAAAGTTTAGGCAGGCAGGTTAACACAGGCTGGCTCCTGTAGCATGTACAGCTGCAGTCTCAAGGCTGGGGGAGGAGAGGGGGTAAATCAAGCCAGCAGCCATTCCCCCTCCCTGTTTGCTGTTCCTTTCACTCCCTTTCTCCTGACAGTCTCTGGGCTTGTCGTTGCTCAGTAAGCTGTGCAGAGAAAGCCATTTTCATTGCCCCTGTACATTTTACCCAGCCACGGCTGAAAATCAGGAGAGAGAACTCCAGCTGCTGAAGTGCACAATTTGCTCTTAGCTACAGTCCAGTAATTGAAAACTGTCATTCTGCGGGAAAATGGCAACGCTGTGCAAGAGCAGAAGCAGGCTGGAGTTTGTCACACTGCATCTTGAGATTTTGTAACTAGTTTCGGCTGAACTTTTCCCCCTCTGGGCTCTGATAGCTTGCCTGCTATTTACCAGCCCCTAGGAGAAGTGCTTTAGTTATTTTGCTATTGAAATACTTTGGAGGTTGTTATGTTTGTTTACACTTTTTCTTCTTTCCAGGGCCAAGGCAGGGGGAGGAGGGGATGGTGAAGCTGGGTTTGAAGGTAGGGAATTTGGGCTTGTTCGGGATCACCATGAACTTCATTTGTTTCTGAGTGCAAAGGGACACTGGAGGCACCAACAAGGTATAATACAGATTTCAGTTATATTCATTAGTTTTGTTGTTTGAGTGACAAAGATTGTATAATAATACTACAGCATAATAAGGTTGGGGTAGCAGAGAGTTCTGGGAAGTGCAATAGCACCAAGGAACGTGAGGGATGGAGATGTGGGTCCTGCACATTCACAGCTGAGCAGCTCTGTGCTCCCCTCCTGTGCTGAACAGCAGGAAAATACATCTTCACCAGCAAAATATGCAGCTCTTCCTTCTTGCTTGCTCTGAGGAGCAGAAGGTCTCATGTCTGATTATTTTTCCTAGGATGTTAGGCCAAAATGTCTTTCTCGGCTTCAGACCAGAATCTGTAGATGGTGGGAATTAGGCTGGTGATCTAATAGAGTGACAAGTCCTCCTGCATCTCTTAGAGCTATACTCTTCCCTTAGCCACCACTGCTGACCGCTGCCCACGAAAGATCCTGAGCTGGGCCTTCTCTCTAACCTGCTACAGGTCTTCTAACACTTCTACAACCTGCAGCCTATGAAGTCTGGGGATCCACGATGACCCTGTCTGACCCTGGAGGTGTCCTAACATCCTTCTGCTTCTTCTAAGGGATCCTTTCTCCTCTAAAAAGGCTTTCACCATAAAAAAAAAAAAGAGTTTCTCCACAAGCTCGCTACATTCTTGAAGATGTTGACATGTTTCCTTCGTGATTGTCCTGCCACGCTGCTGCTGTGCTGTTGCACATCTTACCTCTTCTCGCCAAGTCAGTTATGCCATGAAGAAGATTTGGGTCTCCTGGCCACCAGCTGGACTTCCTGGCATGATAATTAAAAAAACACTGCAGCTGGATGACCCTGTGCTTGCCAGAGCACATCCATTTAAACAAGAAGGTCACATTCTTCTGCATTATACACAACACCTTGTAAAAAATCCTATAAATAGTATCCACAAATTAAAAGTTACTAATTCCAAGATGAGCTGGAGCAGCTTTATTTTTTGCCCTTTTTTTTTTTAATAAATTAGGAAGGGGTTGTGTGGATTTTTATTTTTGTCTGGAATTTTGTTTTGCAGCAAAGTTTGACTTTGAGAATTTATTTTTTCAAAGTGAAATAAATATATATATATATTTAAAAAGCTTTGAAATGAACATCTTTGCTGACTTTAAAGATAACTAGCCACCTATCTGGACAGCTGCCAAGCTATGACAGCAAATGCCAGGTGATGTCTGTTCAATTCCATGCCACACTCATAATAATGTCATTGCTCCTGGCTGAAGTATTGATCACAATTGACATTTCTTACAACTTTTCTTCCTTTTTTGATTAAAAAGCAGAAATTTATTATCTGATCCAGATTTTTAAACAGACTTTTTTTTTTTTTTAACTCTGGCAAAGAAGTGGATAAATAATTTTCTTCCCTGCATTTTTCTGAAACTGCCTCAGCCCTTGTTTATGATAACATCATGGGTTTTAGTCAAACAGAGTGGCTGGTCACCTTTGTCATAGGAATTTGTCTCAGTCCCAAACTGCATGGCGAATATTTTAACTAAATAATGAATAGTCAATATTGACCTTCTGGGATCTCTTCTCACAAGAATACTCTTTGTGTTCTCCACAGCCTTTCCAGAGTGGGGCTGCCCCTTTGGTTCAGCCACCCTTTGAGATATAACCATCTGCTCTGCTCCTATCAGAAGCAGCTTTGCAAAATGCATGGAAGCAAACAAAACAGCCCCCCAAAACAAGACATGAACTACTGCCTGCAGGATGAGAAGTTAAGCAAGGATTACAGGCCCCCTGTACACAAGCTGCTCAAAGCTGTGCAGTTTGTCAGATCATTACCAGTAGTGCACAAGAGCTTCTGCCCCATGGAGGGAACAGATCTAAGGCTGAGCTCAGCTACATGGTGCCTCGGGCTGTGGAGGGTTGGAAGCCTGGAGGAGCCGTGAAGATTTTGCGCTATCAAAAATATTCCTTCTAGGCCAGCTGTATCAAAATCTGGGCTGCTGGAGTTCCTCACATTTTTTTTCCTAACACTCAATAACTGTTTTCTCCTTGCTTTAGTCACGCTAAGCCTCTCAGAGTGCACTCATGGCAGATAGGACTAGGACCAACAGGTTGCCTTCTGAAGTGTCATTCACTGTGAAGGAGAGATGTGGCTGGCTGATGTGTGAGAGCTCTTCTCTGACAGAAGAAAAAGGCCTCACCAACTTGATAAGCAAGGATCAGGGAAAAGAGATTTTGTACAGCCTTTAAAAGGTCCTATCTTGAGAACTAAAAGGGTCTTGGTTGCTATCTCCATCCCCCAAATCTTGCTACCAAGGGTAAAGATTTGTCACTGCTCAGTTCTGCCTGCATGCAGGTGAGTGGTTTCTCCTCTATAAACACTTCCTTTCCTGCAAACCTGAAGTGGTCCTTCTGTTCTCCCGCGGGACACAAAGTAATTAGGTGAAGGAGGCGAGACAAAGGGAAATATTCTGTCAGGAGCCTCCCAGGAACAGAAGGTGTTGTATTTTGACAGATGTCTTTTGTGATCCTGTTTGTTAAACTCTGCTACTTCCTTTTGTTCAATTCCCCAACTTGCCTGTGCGCTCCTGACATCTGCATGGCCCAGGCAAGACAGCCGTTCTTCGGAGGAGAAACGGACTCAACTCCTCACACTCACCTCACCATCTCATTGCAGTAGCTGAGCTCATGCAAACTTCCAACACCCCTCCCTTCCTCATCATTATCTTGTGTGGTCTACAGCTAGATAGACATCCCCCAAATTATGATACAGAGCTCACTTTCTTAAAATGCCCTCTTCTATACATGTTGGGCTATTTAGTTGTACACCTGTTCTCTTCAGAAGTTTTACCTCCATGTATTTTCTTGCATGCTATGTCTCTTTTTGAGCTCTATTACCTTTAGCTCTGAGGAAGTCCAGAGCCTCTTGCT
>VWZY01012412.1:291105-320331 GCA_013399075.1 Chloroceryle aenea
CCAGAGAGGTTGTGGAGTCTCCTGCTCTGGAGATTCTCAAAACCCACCTGGATGCGTTCCTGTGTGGCCTGTGATGGATTGGATGGTCCTGCTCTGGTGGGGGTGGACTCAAAGATCTCCGAGCTCCCTTCCAGCCCCTCACATCCTGTGAGCCAACTGTGAGTCTGATCTACTTCATTTTGACACTAGCACTGAATCCAAGCCTCTCATCTATCCCATTAGAGCACAAAGAGAAGACCCCCAGAAAGTAGAAGTTGAAAAGTAAAAGCCTCTGAAATCGAAAACTCAGAAAAGACAAATCCATAGCATGTGAACCATGGATTAGAAATAAGCTTCTTCATGATATTTAATGGCTTAGTTCAGACACTTCATTCTGAACACAGGTTTCCCAGGCAACATTGGCCGGATCAGACGGGCGTGCATGCTACCTGGACATGATTAGCTCTCCTCTCCTCAGGAGAGTCTACATGTAGGACAGTTTCCTATTACACACAAATATAGAACCTGGCAGAAATTTTTTTTTCCTCAGATAACACTTCCAGAAAGCACTGGCTTGAGGAAGTGTTAGCAAGAATTTTCAGTGCTTTGTAGAATAGTTTATGTATTCCCCAAGTCTTGCAGCTCTGCAATCACACCTTTTTCATAGTCTGATAGTTCTCATTTTTAAAGAGAACTGGTATTGTAGTAACATTTTTTTCCTTTTCCTCACTTCAGCAATTTTAAATACTTCTTGTCACAGGCCAAATATTTTCCCCATTCTACTTCTTCAGTAATTTGACAGATCTGTGGGGAATTTTGCCCTCAAGTCAGATTATTTGTCCTAGGAGTGAGAAATAGAACTAGAAAACACCTTTGAACAAAACTCATTTTTTTCCTTGCTGGTTCATGAAAGTTCACTGTATCAGAGTACAAAAAGCTTCATTTCTAACCACACATTTTAGAGTGCTTCCATAATAACCTCATAGCATATTAATACTGGTAAAAAGACTACAGATAACAGCTAATACAAGTTTACCATTATATTTCTATGCAGAATTACTCACACCTTAGACTACAAGAATTACTAACCTAGCTTTCAAAGAATAAGATGCCTGGAACCTTGCCATACAGATTTTCACTAGCAAAATGATAATAGTAGTCTGCATAATTAACTTAAAGAAGAGATCAACTCTCTTTAAGAAAAAATATTATTTCCCTCTTGCTCAAGAGCACGGAGGTAGCCTCACCTGCCACCAATCCTTTCCCAGGCTGCCTAAAAAAAAAGATGCTTCTGGTTCATGCTTTTATTGGAAGCAGCCTTTCCCAGCAGGCACCTCTTCTGATCATCAACCCCTTAAATTCAGGTGAGATGGGCAGCAATTGCCTATGCAGTCTTTATGTTAAAGGTATAGGGATTAGTTGGGTCCTTTCTTGAGGAGGGGGGCTTTTAAATCTAGTGTTTGTTAAGGTATTATTTTTGTGTTTGTCTATTGTTAAGACTTCTATTTTCTGAGAGTGTTAAGTTTATGACTTTGAAGATCTTTCTGTACCTTTTAAAAGAGCTTGGGCTGACTTTTAGGAAGTTTATTTCTTTTACATTAACAAAATGTGGGGATTTTATCTGGGAAATAAAAAAATACCCCAGATTTTCTGTATAATTTGCTTTTTCAAGGCAATAAAAATGTAGGATTCCCTAGGAGAAGATACTGAGGAGAAAGTAGTTGGGAAAAGTAGTTCATATTTGTTTTTATTTTCTTTGCTTATTGTGGAGACTCTGGTGAAGATGAGCAGAAAGCTTTGTTAGTGTCATAATAGGTGACTCTTGTTAGCAGTTATGCTGGAGTAGAGACATTGCTAGTCTTTGTTCTGAGCCTATCACTAGCAGAGGCTACTGCCTTTCCTAGGATTTGGGATGCTTTTAGTATCTCCTTTGTGTTCTTTGGGCCATTAGGTTATGGACTAGAAGCACTTCCCAAAGTATAGCTCCTCCTCCTTGGGAGGTGGCCATCGGTCTGCTTCCAGGCAGGAATGTGGGGCAGTGCATGACTCTGGAGATGTGCTTCTGTGATGGGGTTTTATTTTCTGGGCCTTTTCAAGAAAGGCCAAGATTATGTGCCACCCATCTTAAAATAATGTTCCTATCCCAAATTGCTGGTGTTTAAGAAAACTCTCTCAAAACTGTAATGAAGAGAGGAGGAGGCTGTGGCACAATCTAGCCAAATTATATTGATAATATGTAGTAATTATATAGCACTTCACATGATCAGAGCACTTTACAAACATTAACTAATTTACAGCATTTACTGAAAACAGATGCGCTTTTTGTGGGGAAAAAGAGAAATACTGACTGTGCTGGCAGCAAAGAGTGATGGTCAGGTTGTAGAATCCAGTTTGTGAAGAAGCTGGAGGGTGGTGCAGGGCTCCATGGAGGGACCTACTGGGTGTCTTGTAACTGCTTGTACCTCTAAATAAGCTATGTCAAAAGGCAGAGCTACTTTCTTCTGCTTTCCTGGTTTCTGAACAGGAAGGGTGATTTTAGCTAGCCAGGTGATCTTTAATGGCCAAGAGGACCATGGACTGCAGGTGAAGACAAGTCAACCACTCTGCTCTTGTGACCATCAACCTCTAACACCTGGAGCATGACAGCTGATGACAGCAGCACCTGACCCCTGCGGAGCAGCAGCAGAGGTATGGTTGCCTGGGTAGACCTAAGGCTGTTGTATGGAGTCTTGCTTTTTCTTCCTCCTTTCTGTTTAACAAGCTCTGCACACCTGGCTAGCCTTGCTTGCTGGTAACACCACCAGTTCCTCTCACACGGTACCTTGTATTAAGTAACCGTTTTTACCATACTGCTGTATGCAGTGGTAAATTATTTTATACTAGATGTCCTTTAGAGGCAGAATAAGGAGGTTACTTTGACTCTTCACCATGTGTAGCCTGTTTGGTCACCAAAATTAGTAACTTCTACCCTGAATCATTTATGGCTTCTTAGAAGGTACTGGAAGAAAAATGCCTACCAGGCAGGGGACTAAGAGCACAAATAACTGGAGTTCCTGTGATAACTTTCTCTTCCCCTTCCTGTCTGTCATCAGCAACTGTTTTCTTTGCCTCCTACTTGCTTTGCAGGGTAATTAAAAAAAAGTTTACTTGGCTAAGTATTTTGCTATCAATACCACATATATTAACCTTATAAATTAGCCTTTTATGTGGTACTGTATCAAAAGGCTCTTGAAGTCCGATTGAATTATGCTTTACTTCTTCACCCTGTCCCTTGTCATTGTCACCTCCACAAAGAAATTAATCAGGTTTGTTAGGCATGACCTCCCTTTAGTAAATACAGGATGACTCTCTAAACAATCTGTACTTGCCAAGTGTGCTCCAATATTGTGCCCAAGAGGTGAGAACAGACTTGAGCACAGCTTTGTAAGGTCTGCATTTGTGCAGAAGTGGTGGAGGGAGGGTGGAATCATGGGACAGCAAAGCAGGATCTGGTAGGGGTCAGGGGCATATTGGGGTAGGAAGCAAATCCTTGTAATACTGCAAGTATGCACTAATGAGGATAAAATATGGTCCAAAATAAAAGCGATGCTTCAGCGGTGTTGCAAACTGATATTGAATGGAAAAGGGGAGGTTTAATGCTCCAGGGCTTGGCTGTGCCACAGAGAACTGGAGGGAGGTGGCAGAGGTTTTCTGCAATGCTGCAGTAAAAAAAAGCTCAACCCTGGAGCAGAGATGTGGGAGCCCAGGGAGGCTACTGAGCTGCTGCAGCACAGGGCTGGGCAGCAGAGCAGGGCAGGCTGCAGTGCTCCAGCCTGAGGGCTGCAGTGTAGGAGAGAGCAGGGGAAGGAGCTGGGAAAGGGGGTTTCTGGTAATGCTGCAGTGCAGAGGAGTTGTGCAGAGACGGGGGAGGGAATGCAGGGAGCTCTGTGTAATGATGCAGTGCAGAGCAAGGAAGAGGGGAAGCTGGGCTGCAGCTCCTAGAGCTCAGGTAGGATTTGGGGGAAGAGCAAGGGCTGTCTGGATGCTGTACTGCAGCAGTGCTACAGCTCCAGGCATTCACTTGCCTCCACTGTTCAGAGCAGCAGGGAGGCAACATTTCTTAGAGCAGACTCAAAAATCGTTCATTTTATAAACTAGTTTTCATTTGAGTCTTTTAATGATTGCTTTTTTCCTCCTTGAGAGGGTGAAACTTTATTTGACAGGTGATTCTTGTGTCATCATACGACTCCAGGAGCTGGGGCTTTAGGAAAAAGATGAATGATGGGATCTGCAGATCTGAGATTAGGAAGCAGAGTCACAGTGACAGCAGGAGCAGAACTGTGCTCACTTGATACTTGAGTGATTGCTTTCTTTTAATCTCAGTTTTTCACTTGCATTGCATGGTTTGCTCAAGGAACTCTTTTTGCTTAAAATCGCTTTCACCCAGTCTTGTATAATATTCTTCTTGGTGTGGTGATATAATGGATTTACTGGACAAGGAAATGTTAGTTTTGCTACAGAAATACACGAAGCCCTTATCAAGCAGATTATTTTTCCAATTAAATACGTATTTGTTTTGCTTGTTTTAAGTGCCTGGTACTAATAATGCTGGTGAGGAACTCCAGCAGAACTTGTAGTAAACCTACTTGAAGTCAGGAGAATGTAATTATTTTTTTCCACTTGGTTTCTGCTTCCTTTGAAGTCTCTACAGGGCTTTTTCTGCATTTAAAGACTAATGGGTTACAAATTTCAGTTTAGGAGAGGAAGGCTATACTTGAGGGACTAGAACAGATGAAGCACAAGAGTGTTTCTTCCTCCCATAACACTTGTCACAAATCAAGAAATTCACTGAACAAAAAATGCTGAGGCTTGGAAGTTACTTTTCATTTTAAGTTTAGAGGAGAAATGAGGAGCACATTTAAAACTATTGCATGAGATCAGTGTGAGGATGTCCAGTTGTGCGGTGGGTAGGGGCTCCATGGAGGATGCAGAAAGACAACATCTTGTCTTTGTCAGCAGTTCTGCTGATGGAGCCAGGACTGTGAGCATCACTTCCAGAGTGGCAGGTGAATGCACAGCACTGAAAGGATTTGGCTTTTCCACATGTGCCAGTAAATGGCAACCCATCCCAGAAATCCCAGCCTGCCCCTGAAATATTCCACAAGATTTCAGTGGAAGTATCTTGCCTTCCTGAGTATATTTCTGGAAATGAAAGGGAATTTCCCCTAATGAATTCTGATGCTTTTAAGTTCTAGTTAGTGTGCCCATGGCTGAGACACTTTCACCAGGAATACAGGTGTAGCTTTACTCAAGCAACATCCTCAAAAGCAAACCTATGTGTTGTCTGGGAGCAGGTCTCCGTGCTGTTTGCTACCATCTCCTTGATGTTGCTGCTGGAACTGTTGTTACTCCCTGGTACAGTGTCCTAGATTGTCAATGAGGGACAACTCCTCCAGAGCTCTAAGGCTTCAAGGAATTAGAGGACTTTTTTTGCATCAGGTTGTTGTGTGAATCACTGTCATCTTACTCAGCCCCTCCTGAAGGGGAGCAAAACACAGAAGGAAATGCTTAGCTGATTATCTGTTTGCTTTGGGGGGAAAAGCAGGGAGGTTGATCTCTTGGTTGATTATTCACTGATTTAAACCTTTCCTAGGTCTTTCCTCTATTCAGCTGCCTGCCTTCCTTGTTCTTTCCTCACCAGGATTAGCAGATAAGAAGATGGAGAGCTCAGTGAAAAGTGAGAGGTTTTGTTAGTAGATCTGTTCATCTATCAAAGTCCAGACTGCAGCCTTTTGTAAATTGACTCTGCTCCTTTCCTTCTTTCATAAATTACTTGAAAAAATAGAGACAAAAGGCTGCCAACTGTGTTAGCTCCTGGAAGAATACTTCTGCTTAACATACAACTCTTGAGACACATTTAAAAGTGAGATGCAGCCATGTGTGAATGGCTGCGTATGCATCGAGATGCTGTACCACATGATGAATTTCAACATCTCATCTGGTGACTCTGGAGGTTCCATTTTTTTCCAAAAGCAACCTGTTTTGGGGAGGTGTTTGTGGTCAGCCCTCTGGGAATAAGGCTCTTCAGTCAGCCACACTGATTGTACCATCTAGGGTGATGCTGGTACCTGAATCACCTGTCTCTTCCCAGTTGTTTCAGCTTGGTTGGGCGCAGGAGATTTGCAGATACTTTACAGTGTATCTCTGGTTTGTGGGCTTTGTTATAAAGGCCAAGAATCTGAATTCCTTTTCATATTTATTGTCGTTTCCTAGGAGCACTTCCTAGGTCTTAGGAATCCTGCAGAAGAGCTGCTTGTTCTCCTGTTTCTAACCACAGTGCATGCCTCTGCAAAGTCCTGGGGCAATGGACAATTGCATGAAACAAGCTTGTGATTATAGCACTTGAGGTTTGGGTTTGTTGCTGTACTTCAGGTAATTTATAAAGTGATAGATGCAGGAAGTTCAGCTGGAGGTTCATATGACAAACAGTGTTGGTCGGAGCATGGTAAGGCTGGAGGTTCACTGATAGTGAAATCACAACTCCTGCATGTCCATGTGAATGGTTCTAACCTCCAAAATATGAATGAAATTTGTACTATCACTTCACAGGAGTGTGTTTTCCTGATATTTCCTTTCTGCCTTCCCCACTGTTAAGTCACTGCTGTCGAAGCACCCACAGGGAGATCAGAGTACTGAATAACTCATCTCTTTTCTGAAACAAGTGGTAATTCACATCTTAAAAAAAATTACTTGGGGGCTGGAGGGGATTTTGAGGTTTTTACCTTCAACTGACTACTTCTGGTTTGCCTTTCTCTGCCAGAGAAGTTTTCATACCTCATTTTCCTATTACAAATCTCTATTCAGTGTCATGGCATAACCTCTTAATCTTTTGGCTTAACATATTAAGTGTCTTTATCTGCTCTGAAAATACTCCTTTAAGTGAGCACGATGACCACTCTGTGCCTTCTCCATTTGCTGCTGGGCATTAGCATGATGCCAGCATCTGTCAAAGCATCAGGCATTTGTGATACAAGGTTGAGAATCTCCAATGAGGGCAGGGGTGAACAGAAACAAAAGGCCAAGCCAAAGCATTTTCCACTCCTGATTTCTAATGACATACGGAGTATGGGAAGCTGCTAACTAGAGGGATGCAGAAACAAGCATACTTGGTGCAAACACTTAAAATTCCTTCAGTCTCTGGAAGGGCTCGTCCTAGGACACCAGTCTGACTCTTACTCTGCTGTGCATAAAAGCAGTTCCCTCAGTTGAGCTATGGCTACACATTAACTTAGATGCTCTTGAAAAGTTGAGGGGTGGGGGCAGAGTCTGAACCAAGAGATACCATCTGGACCAGCAGCTTATGTCTTTGTGGGCACCAGCTTTGCCCCAGGACTTCAGCAGCAGTGAAAGGACTTGGCCAAGTTTGCTGCTTTTTGTTCTGTCCCCTACAAGGTGCAGCCCTGCTTGGCTGCCCTGCTGCAGCTGTGGAAAGGAAGCAGTGTTTGGAGTTGCCTGTGTTCTCATTTGGGACTGCAGAGCAGAATGAATAAGGCAAAAGAATATCAAGTATTAAAGGTGGCCAAATGAGTGGAGAGTAGTCAATAAAAAGCAACAGATGGGAAGAGAATTCAGGACAACATCTTGCCTTAAGGGTAATAACTTGAGGGAATTGAGTGTTTGTTCCCTCAACTTTGCTTTCATTAAAAACCACTGTTTGAGAGAACAAAATAAAGAATAAATCTGCAATAGATGTACAAGAAGAAAAGATTGACATTCAAACTGACTGAAGAGTTGGCAACTGTTTGACACCCAACTCTTGCAGACTCTCCTTGTGAACACTTCATAAAGAGGCTGAGGTTTTCCTCTTCACAAAATAGTTTTATCCTTCAAAGCTGGTCTGTGCACTTGGAGCCAGCTCCCTTCAGCCACGGCTGCCCAGGCTCCTTGCTGCCAAGCTTCCCTCTGTGATCACTTTGCAAGATTGGTCCCCTCAATCACACGGTGCCATTTCACCCTGCTCCCTGCTGCTGCTGAGGAGTGACGTCTGCCTGGGATGAATTTTGTCACAAATCTTGATTGTATTTTATGCTCCAGTGCATTCTGTTTACAAGGGCAAAAGCCTCTTCTCTTGGCACTTTACACCAGGCAACCTTCCCTTACACAAATGGGTTTTCTAACAGGAATAAGCAGATGCAAAGCAAAAGTTGTTTTCTATGCAAGTAAATATTTTGCCTCACTACTTGACCAGCCCAGGATGACAGACTGGCAGAACTCTGAAAATGTTTGTCAGATGGTTTTGCAGAATATTTCTTTTCACTAAACACTGAAAAAACCCTGTAAAGGTGAGCATCAGAGTGGGGGGGTTGTCTGTTACCAGTGAGGAAGATTCATACTGCTTAGTTGTCATGAAGTTTGCAAAGTTGCTCGTGTCTGCTGTGGTATCATTGTCAGGCGACTTAGTTCCAGCTGAGCTCTTCCATTTAAGCTGTTAAACAAATGAAAAGCAAAATTGTCACTTTTAAATAGAGTCCACACATAATCACATTTTGAAACAGTCCGCAGTGGTGGGAGCAGAAGTTGTGTGCATTATAATATTGAATTTTAAATAATATATTACACAAAATAGTTTCCAATTTGATTTGGGGGGGGATATATTTTCATGAATTATTGAGTATTTGATTATTGTCGAAAGCCTTTGCTGGTATGCACTGAAACTGTCACTCTCCCAGGCCTATGATATATGAGTTTGGTTATCAATATTTAAAGTTACGGTCAGCCTGTGTGCACGGCTGCTGATACTGGAGCCACGGACTAATCAGCAGTAATGTATATGTGCCTCCTGTCTCTTGTTTGCCAGGCAGAGCTGGAGCAAATTGAGTGTAGAAGATTCCCAAGTGATTTGTGGACTGGTTTGTCATTCTGAGCAGAAGCCCCTTTGACACCACTGCATAGAAATAAGGTGAAGAAAAGTTTGCTCTGCTTTCAGGAGAGGTATGTGAAGCTCAGCAGGCAGCAGATATGAGGCTTCCTTTTCTTCTGTGGTGATAAGAGGCAGGCTGAGTAGCAGTTTACAGATACGAGTGTTTAATGTAAAAAAGAGAAATTGGAAAGCATCAAGGGAGTCCGTGATGACTGGGAAGGAAAAGCTTACTGGCATCTACCAAAATGTTCTGAGTTGTTGTGTAGGAGCTCAAGCCTCTAAGAGCATTGTTAACCCAAGAGACCTTGTGTGTAAGTAGGACGTGGACTGGGACTTTTTTATTCTTCAAGAAACCCCATATCTGCATATGGAGAAGCAGCAATTTCATTGAGTACCCACCTGCACCGTGTTGAGGGCAGTGACTGGTAGAAAAGCTCACAATGCACTTTTAAAGCAGGGTGCAAAGCAAACCTTAGGCAGTGAGGAAGCAGTTAATCTGTTGCTGAAAACACAGGAAAGCAAAGACCCGGTGCTGTGTGACCTCTGCCTCTTGTTCTGGCTGGTGTGGAAACGAAGATGATTGCACAGGGGTTCATCAGAGCAGGCCCACACTGATGGACTGGTGGTACTGCTGCAGGGTGAAATTTCACCCAGAAGTGCTTTGCTGTAGGGAAGGTCTTGAGAGAACTGAAATAAAAACAGCAAGATTGCAGCTAACGTGCTCACTTGTACTTGTCTAATTGAGGCTGGATGTGCCAGTGGGTAACAACAAAGCAAACGGCAAATATTGTGCTAGCTGTCACTCCATGGCATCCCTTTGTGAATTGAGGAGCACTGTGGTTTGGTGACCTGCTTTGCAAACTGGTATTTAGTTTTAATTCAATGATTTGGCTGAGATCAGAGGCCAGAGGAGAACCTAATAATTCCATCTCTTATATAAGACTGGTTCTCCCTTTTATTTTCAAAAGGGAAGACAGGTAGGAAGGAGAGAGCTGCTGCACAAGAGTTTAAAAAGGCAAAAAGAACAATCCAACTTTGATTCTTGAAGCAGGAGGCAACTCATGTTATGGAACAGGAAGCCAAAGAAGACCCTTTGCTTGTCCTTGTGTTGCTCGTGTATTTAGTAGGTGTGTATTAATCATAATCAACCGTATACTGCAGCACACAACCACCCACCCCAAGGCCTGTGTGTCCTTGAGGATCTGTTAAATATAGCCTAATCAAAAAGGCAGACTCCAGTAATTACTGGAGAAGTTGCACTTTGGCAGCTGCTGAAAGGTAGCAAAGATGTCATAAACCACATCAAAATCACAGTTGGTGGAGTTTGCCTTTTTGAACATCTTTCATTCCCCAGGTCTGTACAGACAGGAAAAAAAGGGAAGGTCTCAGAAGGTTGTGATCCTACATTTGTGGTCAAGTTGGGAACTGGAACAGCGTGGCAGAAGCAGCATGGTCTAGTGGATACTGATGGCTCAGAAGGGCAAACAGTCCCTGCTATGCCTCCATTTCCCCTTTGCTTTCCTCATTTCCCTTTTGTGTCTCCCCTGGCCCTTCCCTGGGAGAAGGGAACAATTGTTGGTAGAGCTGTAACAGCTTTATCCTTTCTGCTGACTCTGCCTTTCCCCAGAGATGTTTTTGCTCTCGCCACTGATTGCAGTGAAGTTCACACAAGTTAAACATGATGCAGATTGGGATGCTTAATGAATCAGAAAATCTTGGTGTGGACAGAGGAAGGATTCTCAGGGCATGCTGCACTATATATGCTTCTCTATAAACTGCACACCTCCCTAGCCCAGACCCCTCCTTCACCCCCTCCTTCCTTACAGAAGATGAATTTATTCTGTGTCTGGGGTCACTGCTGCCAGCTTTTATTTGGTCCATTTGCATAAGCCTGCAGTAAGTGAAGGAGCTGACAGGGAGATGCTCCTTTCTGTTGCTCTTACTCGTGATTCAGCTCCTAGCTGTGCTTGGCCTTTGTGGACAGCACATTTCCAGCTGATGTGCTGTAATAACATGCACACAGGTTTCATATTTAAAAATGCACAGAAGCTGAATAATTGTAGCATCCTGCCTAGCAGTATGTTTGGTGATGTCCTGAAGGGCCTTGCTGACCTGAGGTGTTTTAGAGACCAGGGAAGGGCAAAGGTGCTGTGAGCCTTTGTTTCCTATTAACTTTGTGGACTCAGAAAAGGCAAGGTTGTGTCCCCAGGTGACTGCCACAGGCACAGTAAAATCTAGCATTGCTCAGTTTCCTTCCTCCTGTCCCTTATCTTCACAAAGGTTTTAAATAAGACCACCTACATTTTATAACCTGCTGTGGTTTCTGCAGGGCTTCATCAATAATATATTTCTACTTACTTTCCTGACTTTGGGGAAATGTGAGATTTGCCTCTTGAATGCTTGAGATTGGACTCATCTTTGGCTCCTAGACAAGTTCTGGGACAGCTTTTATCTTTACTTCATTACAAGGGTTGTCCATTCGTGCCTGAAAAGTGACAAAGCTGTCCCTTTCCCTTCAGCTATGGCTGGCCTCTGCTGTCAGAGCTTGCCCTGAGCAAATCAGCAACTTATGTTCGGGGATGCTTTTCTCCCATGTTGCTCTAAATATTTTTAAGAAGTCTTCCTCTCCTGCTGCAGTTTCTGAGGTGTGCTGGGACTACTGAGGCTGGTAAAGTTTCAAGAACATCTGAGCAGAATCTTAGTCCTCAAGTCATGTGCAAGGACAACTTAGAGCTCCTACAGCATCGAGGGACTCCCTTGCTTCTACTTAGAAACAGCCAGGTTAAAAGGGCATCCCTTGATGTTTCTTGGAAGGAGACTTCATAAAGTTGTATCAGAAACATAAATCCATTAAGAATTTGAATACATACACATACAGCCCAGTAATGTGCTGATGTTGCTAGATATTATGCTTTGTCTCGGAATATTGGAGAACTTGAGCAGTGACTTTGTGCAAATAATGTCTCCTAGTATTGTTCTAACCATTCATGTGCATTCAGCTTACTCAGTCCTGTATCTATAAATATTTTAGCCCTGTTGCTCTTAACTAGGTTCATTAAGCAGTTAAAGGCTCATAACCAAAGCAGCAGTGGTGGAGGCAGACCCTCATGCTCTGCAGAGCACTGGAACTTCTGTGCTGCACTCCAGCACTTAGGAAATGCTGTGCAGGGGTGTGGAGATGGCAGTGGTTGAGGAGTGTTTAGAACATCTTAACTCGATTTCTGTGCTTAATTAGATCTTGCTTTAGTGAACAATTTCTTGCTGCCTTCAGAGGATTTTTCTGCTGTTCCTTTTATCTGGCATATGCACAACCTTAACTACTGCTTAACAGAGGCTTTTGGGCTATCTGGCTGGGTACCCAGCTCTATTCTTTTTCTGCACATGATATCCCTATAGAGATTTAAACACTGAAGTATCAGACATGTTTTAAGGCTCAAGGACCATTTCCTGGCAATTAAGAGGGAGAACTGAAGGCATGAGACTTTTCCTACAGGCTGTTAACCACAGCTGCCCTATGGCTATTTGGGAGGCAGGCTGAGGTTGATGCTACTGCTATTTTAACACAGCTGTAAAGGACAGATGTGCTAAAACAAGTAAAATAAATACTCATAGTTCCTAAAATGCCTTTTCTTCATGGGTGGAAGTATGCAGTGATGTACTTATGTAGGCTCAAGAATAGGTGTTATCAGGGACTGGTCCTGGAGCAGGAATTTCCCATGTTGCACTCGAGGTTGAGGTTATTGCTGGATAAACCTTTATGGATAGTAGCTCATTGCTGATGACTTCAATGAAGGAAAAGAATTCTGGGACAAAACAGCCATAAACCCTAGCTGTGTTGCAGGGATAACATGGGATCTTCTCCAGTGAAGAGTTTCCTGATGAATCCCCTCTTGGTGCTGGATCTGCTTTTGAGAGACCAGGAGCATGCCTGATACTTTCTCTTTGAGAAGAGACAGTCCACTGATGGCACAAAGTGAGGAGAGCTTTATTCACTGGGAAAGTGCTGACTGTGCTATCAATCAGCCCTCATATGAGCCTTGAGTTATTAATAAAAAGCCTGGTAATCTAACACCTGCTCTCAATCTTTCTTTCTGAGGGCATAAAAAGCCACAAGATCAGCCTCAGCAGTTTTGTGCATCTCCAGGACTTGTTAAATCTCTTTCACTTCCTTTAACCCACTTCCTGAAATCTTAAGCATCAATGCTTTATGCTCTGGCTTGTAAATGAAGCCTGTTATTATCATTGAGATAGTGTTTTTATGGCATAAATAATGAGCTGAAACAGGGGAAGAGGCGTTGTGTGGAATTACTGCCTGAACTGAGATGGAAATAATCAATATGGCCTCACTTACAAATCTCATCTGCATGTCGACTCCATCTCCCTGGCTGTCTCACTACCAATTCATTGCACAGGAGGCCCAATAAAACATGCTGGTGTCATTGATCTGCTTTATTCATAGCTGAAGACAGAAATACATCATTCAAAATTAATGGAAGGGCTTCTCCTTACTGCCCCATCCAGATGGAACTCTCCTGCAACCCAGCGTGGTTAGAAGATAGAGGTGGGATTGAAGCAAGCAGCAGCATGTTCAGATCCATCACAAGATGCATGTGCCTTGGAGTTAACCTCTGGTGTTTGGAACTTGTTCTGTCACCCTGTTAGGATGTATCATGTGGTAGAGAAAAAAAAAGGCTTTTTTATTGTGTTGCTTTATCATACTCATCACTTCCCATTTCTGAGAAGTTTGTGAAGCTGTGTCTGCAGCTTCAGTAGGTTTGTCTGGAGATGCTTGAGAGGTGGTGTTAGAGGGTAACAATGTAATTAGGGTATTTGTAGTATCTGTGGGGAAGAATTGATTTGTGATGTATTGATCACATAAAAACACATGGACATGGAACATGGTATTGAAGTGTTTATCAAATAGCAGGAATTGTGGCAGATTATCTGTTCTACAGGGACAAAGGGAGGGAAAACCACTAAAAATCTTACCTATGGAAGATGACACTTGGATCTCAACACCTCTGGACCTATGAGAAGGGTCTTATTCGGTTTGTGCATGAACATCTGGAAGAAGTCAGTAGTTTGTCTTCCTCTATTGATAACAAAAGCAGAAAAGGAGTGTGGAAAATGTGCTCTGGACAACCTAATGACACTGGCAAAAATCCTTGCCTAGAGACCTTGGAGAAACACTTGTGTTCCTGCCATGTAAGTCTCTTGAAGAGCAAGTATATGTCCGATTGAAGTTCAGCTGGTTGAAAATAATTATTTGGGATTTGTCTCCAGTGGTTACTTAAACAGATTTAGGGAAAAGTGTAATTAAAAGGAAAAGCAACTAAGCTAGTTTTCCCTTCCTTACCCAGTCAAAATGAGTGATCAGCCTGTGATGCTGCTGCTTGTCCTCTTTAGGTTCTTTGGTAAAGAAATTGCCAATTATTTGCTGAGGAGGAAATATTCCTTTGAAAGCAGTTTTCTTTTCCAGGTGTCTCTGTTGTGACCTAGTTAAAGCTTGCCTATGGGTTTTGGAGGTGAAAAGAAAAGGAAATAGAAAAAGGAAAAGAAAAAAGGCTGCCTCTGAAGGGAAGGAAGTTTGGTTAGTAGACATGGCTCTGGAAGAGTTTCCACTCTTGCTTGCTTTGTCATCTCTTCTGCTGTCCTCAGCTCTGGCCAGCATGACTGCTGAATTCCAGGGAGCCTTTTACTGGGATAATCCAATATTTATCCAGAGAAAACATGGTCCTGGGGTAGGTAAGATCTTCACTCATTACTTTGCCCTTTGCAGACAGTCTTGAGAAGTTGCAAATCCAAACCTGTGCAGATACAGGATTTTTACAAATGGAGTAAAGGAAAAAAAATCAAGGAAAAATGGCTGAGGAAAAGCCAGTTATCTTTTAATGATATGGGTGCTGGAAACCATTCAAGTTACTCTTCCATCTGGAAGAGCACAAGACCTGAAAATGGTGCATGGACCTAAGGACTTAAGTCAGATTTATAGGACTAAGCTGTCTGCCAACAGACTGTAATGGAGTAAAGTCTAATTGCATCTGCAAACAATGTAGCCCACTGATGAGCGCCAAGAGGACACAAGTAGTTCGCTCCCAGCCTGATGTGCCACCACAGCTCCACTCAGCTTCAGATTTACTGTGGCTCACTGCAGAGAAGCAAGTCAAACCCTCTGGCTTATTGAAAAAAATCTGCTTTTTGGATACAAACTGAGTTCAATAATTGCTCAACAAATTGTTCTGGTTTTGAATTTGCTGCATCCAGTTCCAGTACATATATAGGGGATTTTAAGAGCTTCTCTCTAGCATCTGTCTTGGTGGGAGACAAATCATTGGACTATGATAGATCTTAAGCCCGAATAAAGCAAGTGACACAGTTCAGCTGGCTTCATGGTGTACTTGGTATATGAAGCTGATAAAATACTTTGGTACATGGATAAGTTCTTGTTTTTTAAATTTCAATGTTTTCTAGTTTAACCTCATCTCCTTCAAGCTCTGCTGACTTTGATTTCCACCAAACTTTAAAATTAAAGCAGAAAACTAAGGCTGAGGACTAGCACTGAGAACAACTTCCCCATCCCCAGTGCCTGAGAGCTTCAGTCCAGCAATACAAGGGGAAGACAGAGCAGAGAAAGGAAAGAAATAACTGTTAATCGCAAAGTTTGTTCTTTCCTTGTTTTTATTTTGGTACTTGTCAGAGTAAATCAGCGCCTTTGCTAGGTCTGCTGGAAGGCAGCCCTCTTGGCTAGAGCTTGGCTCTACTGCTGCTCCCTGCAGAGTGCACAGGATCCATTAAGGAAGTGAAGGACATGTTTTGAGGGAAGCTTCATCCTTTTACATGTTTAATATTTTTGTCAGTCTGATAGGAAAGCTGAATTGGAAAGCTTGCTACACATGTTCTTTCTTGAGCTATTTTCTCTCTCATTCCCATGTTGAGACTAAATTAATCTCTCATCCAGAATGAGGCCCACTACCAGCTGTGACTTCATCACATCAAGTGTGCATGTGTTATGGTTTTGAGGGGTCTTAGCAGAGGTGAACTGTGGCTAAACACCAGCTTTAGCCTACTGGGCTGGCTCTGTGTTCCAGCCTCCGCTGTGCTATACACCTGACACTGTGTGCTTCAGTCCAAGACTATTTTGCCAGAATGATGGCTCTTGAAACAGTGAATTTCACCCTTTTATTTTGTTGAGCTTATAATTAACAATGTAGAGTATTCATTCCAACCAATCCTGGGTTTAGTTTTTACAAATTCCAAGTTTGTTTTAAATATTTGGGAAAAATGAAGGCTGGCAGGAGAAAATGTAAGATGCTAGTTTGGATAGAACAATTAATCCTGTGTATTTCAGAATTCTTCAGTGTGAAGAAACAATTTTGAAAGCAAATCTTTTTTAGGCATTTCCCACTTTCCCTTAAGATCATTTTTAGTATTAAGAAAACTGCCTTTTATAAATGTTTAAGCATCAGAAAACATCAGGTGGGGTTGTGCAGATATTTTAAGTATAATCCTTTGGGTTGTATTTTGCTTCTGTGAAGCTATCATAACCCCTGTAAATGTCAGTGGAAATTAGGCATTTATATTAATGGAAGCTCCCCCTCCCCTCCTTGTTCTTAAAGGTGGGATTTTTGCATTGCATCAGTGATTCAGGAGCAAGACTGAATTTCATCAGCCTTTCCTCCGAAGGAGGTTTTGCTTGTTTGAGAGATCTGCTGGCAAGCAGCAATTGTTTAGAGGGGCTCTTTAGAATCTAATTTGCAATGAAACAAATTCAAATAATATGCAAAAGTAAAATTAAAAAGTGTATCAATTAACATACAAAAGTAGAACTACAACACATGTTCAGCTTAACAACTCCTTGGAGGGTACAGCAACCCATAGAAGGAAAACAACACTAAGCATGCAAAGTGAGCAGCTCCTTGGGGGTGAGAAATGTGAAAATAAACTCAGGGTTCCTATTAGAGAGACAAAAACAAACAAGATTTTACAGTGAACTTTGTGGGTGAGGGGCAAAATCAACCTCACAATCTTTCAAAACTATCCTGTGCTTGAAAACAAACTTGTCTATGGATTGCTTTGGATTGGATAAACAGAATGTGGTACCAGGTGTCTGGGGTTGTTACAAGGGATCAGTATTGTCTTAGCAGCTGAAGATCACAGCTGAGCATAGAACCCATTGTTTGGTGGTGTACATCATCAAAGACATGGTTATTGCATTGAGCAATTTGAATTTTTATATATTTTCTAAAAGACAACACGAGAATTCTTGCTAATATTGCCCTATTGTACAGAGCAAGGCAAATGAAGTGTTTTGCCCAGAGCACAGATGCCATCTCAACTCTTGCCAGTCCTGAATTGCCTTCCTCTCATCTAAGTCTACACCTTACCATGGTGCACAAGGCAGGAATACAGCATTCTTCTGCAGCCCTAGAAGAGAAAGGCAGACCTCTGCTTCTGGGTGTATTCCCTCAGAAAACATGGTGATGTGATGGTGCTGGCTGTCACCAGCTCTATAAAGCACATCTACTTGCCATAGCCCCAAGGCTATAGAGGGCACTTTGGAAAGGAGGGGGAGGATTTTGGGTGATATTTAAATGTGGGATATCCATGGAAGTGTGGTTATCTTGGTGTAAATTCAGCTCTGTGCCTCCTTATTCCAAAATGAACTGAACCCACCTCTGGGGGGGTTCATCCAGTTGGTGAAAAAAGCAGCTGCTGAATTCAGAAGGAGCATGGGAGCACACAGGGGGTTGGCTTTGCAAAGTCTGGGAGGGGGAAGGAAAAGGGGAAGATTTTTTTCCATTGTGTAGTGAAGCCCCAAAGGAAGCCCATCAGTGCTTGTCTGAATCTTAAGCGTGTGATTAGCCACGTTGCTGAATCAAAGCTTAAATCATTACTGTATGTGGGGATTGTGCCCCTGTTTTTATCTCTACACAACAGTTTAATACATTCACGTGTTCTCTCAAATAAATGTCAACAGATTTTTATTGGGTGTTTTGGTATTATAGGAGAGTTGCTAGGGATCTGAAATGTCTTGTATGCCATTAATGTTGTCACTATGGAATATATACAGAGAACTTAAATTCTGAGTGATAATTAAAAACTGTGCTACAATTGCATTTTCTGCAGACCCCACAAACTGTCCTCTTGCCAGATCTTCGAGCAAGGCTGAGCTAGGTTGGTGCTTAGGAGAGGGGTCCCAAAGAGGTCTGTAGGCAGGGGAGGGGGAAATAGATGTTTTGGGTCCTTTCTCCCCTCCTGGGNATGTTTTGGGTCCCTCTTGGGGTAGTACTTACTGCCTGTGTGACTGCATGGCAGGGATTAACATGTCCCTGCAGGTGAGAGGCTGACTGGGGTAAGGTGGTTCTGAGTCTGTTCTATGGCTGCCAGATCCAAGCCAGGGCTTGGGGAGCTCTAGTGACTCATGCACAGCAGGTTGTGATAGTCATCCTGGGAGCCAGAAGAACAAGGACTGTCTGTGTCCAGCAACTTCAACAGAAAATTCTCTTTGCATTAATCACTGCTCAGCCCTGTGTCTTGTCTGCCTTGACAGACCCTACGCTGACCACTTTGGACGATTAACGACCCAATACACTTTTTTAAGGCTGAGGGAGCATCACACTCAATGTCAAATTTCAGCTCGGGCCATTTGTTTTATTCATTTCTCCCATTTCTCCCAGTATTTCAACTCCAATCACACTTTCCTCTCCCCTTTTCCTGCACGCTGTGCATTGTAGCTGGTACAGAAATGGGGTTCCTGTTCTACTCGCAGGTGCCTGCAATTCACTGAATGACTGAAGTGGTCCTTATATAAAAGGTTTGCAGTGGGCTTTAGGATCTGTCTGCTTGAGAAGCACTATGTATAATGTGTTGTTATTAATATTGCTCATCATGCTGAAATAGTTACCTTTTCCAGATGAATCATCACCGGCACGGCATTATTCAGTATATTGAAACTACCAGAAAATAGTGTTTTTCTAGGAGTAATATTCCCTCAGCACATTAGTTAGTAAATGTCACACACAAATTGCTCATGATTTCCCTTAGATCAAAGGAATATTTCATAACAGGTGCAATATGATTTTTTTTTTGCCTTCAAAAGAGAATGTGAGAGTCAGCATGAGATACATCCTATGGAAGAAGCTGTCTGGGATAAATCAGGTTGTTATGAGGGATGTGTAAAAGGAAGGACATTTTCTATTTGAGATCACGAGTGTTGTTCATGGTCTTGAAAGATGAAATATTCTGCTCTGGTGTATGGCACTCGAAGGGCAGCTGAATGCAGTGTCTGCAGGCGGTCTTGCTAGCAACTCGGGGAAAACTACTTTCTACTTCATACCCAGGCACACACCAACATAAGACTGATTATGCCATTGCCTTTTCCTTTCCCTTTTCCTCCCACCTCATCAACAAGCAAGGCTGAACTGCTTGCCACACTGTATTGTAAGGTGCAACTGGGAGAATAAAAAGGATTTTTGTGGGTTTAGTAGTGGGAGTGGAGCTGGGTACTGCTGTGTCAAAAGGTCTTTAAAGCTGAGGATTTATGAGATGGTTGTAGATGCCATGTCTCTGGAAAATTCTGGAATACTTCAACACCAGGGTTGGAAAGAAAGAACAATATGGTGTCTGGGTAAAGCTACCTCGTGTTTGACTTGTAGCAAGGCTAGACGGTCCCATAAAGAAAAGGTTCAGTAGTGTGTTTCAGATGCTGAAAAATGAGATGTAGAAGTTCTGCAGGTGATACCTGGCTTAAGCTTCAGCAGGAGGACAGGTCCACCGGGAGTAGGGTTTTCTGACGTTTGCTCTGGATGTGAATCTTGGCATTTTGAAGTTTGGGGTTATTGCTGCCAAGAAGTGTGACTTGCAATCCAGCAGGGCAACTTGTGTCCTTATGAACAAACAGCAGTGAAAATAGTTAATCTCATCATCATTTGGGTTTCAGATGTGGAGAAATAAAACCACTTCAATTAAGACTTATGGAAGGATGCATAGTGAATGTATGGCAGAGTGAAATGGAGCCAGCACTTTCTGAGACCCAGATCAGCTCCTTCCTCCCACAGCAAAAATCCTCTTCCCACACAGGTCTTGAAGTTATTAGCAGCTGTTTCCAAACTGAAAGCTGCTTTCTGAAATTGGAGCATAAAAATAATCTTTCTCCTTCTACTCAAGCCTAACACAAACCTCCACAGATAGAGCGGAATGGAGAATTAGGGAAAGTAAAATATTCCTTTTTATTTAATCCTGTAGCAAACCCACATCCTTCTTAAAACCATCCAACAAACAGCAAACCTGTGCTGCTATAGATCTTGTTACTAAAAAGGAGTCTATCCAAGCAATCTGTCCGCCTGCTTTTCTTGCTGTGCTGGTACTTTTCTGAAACTGTTGAGTCTGCATTTTTATTCCTCCTCACACTCTGTATCCAGAGTAAATTATGCCAGACTCTATCAGCTATCTGGACATCTTTCCCATACCATTTTCAATCTTGGCTGGGGGGGAGAGGAGGTGGAAGTTATCTGCTTCAGTTTAAACACTCTGGAGCAAAACAACTGTCTGCAAGGAAGCACTTGAGAAAACCTGAATGTTACATACCTTGAGGATCATTTACCAGCCTAAAATGCAGGTAAAGCAAAGAAACTTCATTTGAAAGCCTGGAAGCAAGCATGATCACTTAGCTTAAGGTCTTCCTCCATCCCCCTTCCTTCTATCTTCTCTTGGGTTGTGAAATCCTGACAATGTGACTGTTCATAGCATCTCTTTTATTAAGGAAAAAAAGTCCCAACTCAACCCTGAGCAGGGCCTGGAAGGTGTGTCTATTATAAGTAGTCATGAAATGCCAGCTGGACAGGTCATAGAAAGCAAAATTTGTCTTCTCTCTCCAGGGGATTCTCCAGCCATGACAGAGCAAATAAGAGATCCTAAAAAAAATAAAGGCTAACTCACTTGAATTCTTAGCAGACAGAGGCAGAAGGTGAAGTGCTGTGCATCATGTGAAGTATTATAGAACTATTGGATATAAATAGTGGTTTATGTTCACCTAGCACTATGTCATCTGAGCCTCCTCACCATCGGATCACCTACAGATTCCTTAAACAGCTGGGATACCACAAACCATTGTCTTGCCTCATTCTGACATCAAAAAGTAGGACCCTGGTATTTACTGAAAGGAGAAAAGACACTGCACTTTCCTTCATTTGTAAGTAACTTTGGATAACATTGCTTTCTTTGGAGACAAAAGGTTCTTGAACATGCCAATCTGAGCCCAGCATGCTTTCATAGCAAGCAGAGCCTCTTTGTCTGTGTCACCTGAAGATTTAGTTGTTACTTTCCTGGTGTCTATTAGGGAAGGAATTCATAGAGCTCAATTAGTGGCTACACAGCCCCAGAAGTTAGGAAACAAGGGGTAACTCCCAGCTAGAACAGCTTGTTTCTTAAGTTCATGTTGTATTTCTTTAGGCTTTGAACAGCTACTGGGATTTTATTCAAGATGGGTCTCATCTTCGTGGGCAAGACTTAAATGGAATCCTCCTGAAAATCAAGACCATATTCCCATCCCCTTTCACACTGGGAAATGTTACTTGTGATGCTTCAGGTCTTAACAATTTATGTGTCAATCCAAATAAAATAGAAGTATCCAAATAATGTTTTCCTGTCTGTTAGTGGGAGATAAAAGGTTCTCCCTCCTCTTTAGAAACAGCAATTTCATTCTATTTTTAGAGGTGGAGACATCTCTGTCTATCTGTATTGAGAGTTCTCCTTTGCCCAACCCATCTAAATACCAGCCAGCATTACTGTGAAACCAGAACAAAGCCTCCCAAGCCCTGCACAACTGGGACACTTCCCGAGCAGTGACAAAGCCCTGTGGTAAACAGTGTTTTCTTCTTCAGGCACAAGGACTTGGTCCTGTGCAAGGCACTCGGTGCATCTGTCGTCTGAGCTTTCCATCCTGTGCCCCAGCAAACAGGCAGCCCTTGTAGTCATTCAGCTCACGCCACTTCGCTGTCTGGGAGTTCCTCATTTAGCGATTTATGGGCCATGTCAGTGTAATTTAGTGTCTTAATACTGCTGGTCAAGGACCATCAGCGTCTTCTAAACCTCCGTTGTCCTTGGTAGGGAATGGAAGCAGAACTCGCTCGGAGTCAGCTTTCTGGGCAGTTGAGGGACGGTTGCGTCGAAGGCAGAGCTGATATACATCCTTGGAGATAAACTTATTTCTCTTCTGACAAAATTGGCTTAAAAACCAGCATAAAAACAAGTAGTGAGGAAAGAGTGAGGTTTGAGAGATCCCCTTGGTGCGTCTCTGCTTTTCTCCGAAGGCAGCAGTGCTGGGGTGGGGCAGATGAGCAGGTGGCAGCTCTCTAGTGGGGTTGTCCTTGGACCTTGCTCACTGGCCAGCCATCCCAACTGGACAATCACTTCCATACTCAAGGACAGGGAAAGAAACTGAATGCTGAAGTGGTTCCAGCAGCACCTGCACTTTGGGGTAAAATAGTAATGGTTTGATATTTGCAATGAGCCCTGCTTTCAAGGAGAAAAGTCGTTTAAGTGATGCCAGCTTTCTTCATCTGTGCACAAGCCTTTCCCAACTTGCTCCAATCTAGTCTGGCTTGTGTAGTATAGCAATAAAAAAAAATTCTTGTGTAATTAAAAGGTCCACTCACTAGGAAAAGTGCTAGAGGTGGCTTTCTACTCACACAAAGAGAGACTAGAAGAAGGAACTGTCCAAAACCATGCGTTAAAAGAGAGTAATCCATTAAATAGGAGATTTGTAAGCAAAAAGTAAGAACAGAGTGGACAGGGGATTATCTTGAGTGTATGTCTTCTCTGGAGTGTTGCAGGGGGAAATGACATTATCTTTCTAAAGGATTTGGGGGAAGGTTTATATCCATTTTCTCTCACAGAAAGTAGTGTGTGTACTCTGCTGTTAAAGGTTTGTGCTGCTGGATTGGGTCCTCTAGCCCTTGCTGTCAAGTTCCCCATAGGAAGCTCTTCCCTCTCAGTGAGTATTTACTCCTTTGTTTTTCTAAGTGGACTTTTGTTCCATTTAGATGCTGAGTAGGTTCTGTGGGGGCCCCGGAGGGAATCACTTTGCAGGTTTTCAGGTAAGGTTTTTCTCCTGTTGAGCCTTGCTCCTCTTCTGTTGGCTTTTTGCAGAGAGTCCAGGCCAAGGACACAGAGACTTGAAGGACCCATAGCATCACTGAGCCCTGGTCCTTGCAGGACTACCTAAAACTAAACCACATGAGTAAGAGCATTATGCAGATGCTCCTTGAACTCTGCACACAGGTTGAACCATGCCTTATGTCAGAGACTTCCACTGAGTTCTTCAAATGCAAAACCATTACCACAGCATTTTTTTCTTTATTTTCTTATTTTGTTTTTGTTTGTTCGTTTGTTGGTTTGTTTAATAATCTGGTAAGCTTGAGCAAAAAGGGAAAGAAAGTAAGATACTGTTTCTTTAAATAATTAGTCAAATCACCTACAAATTGAAAGCTCAGTTTCATTTGCACCTAATCTTTTTGGGGGGAGGGGAGGGGTAGGCAGCAGGGAGGAAAAAAGCCAACAACTTTGGCTTTGAAATTCCCCATTGCAGTGACAGCAAGGGCTTGTTGGGGCTTTTTTTTTTTGTATTTTTCTTCCAATAAAACATTTTTCAAGGAAAGGAGTGAGGAACATTTTATCTTGCTGATAGGAGAATATTAAAAACACAGGAGGATGCTGTGAGAATGTGTAACCTTCATTGCTCTGAATCGAAAGAGAGGCAAGAGATAAAGTGCCAGTGCCTTTGTCCTATTAGCTGGTCCTGTTTACTCTACTGTGTAAGTCTGTTGAGGTGTTTAATGACTTTTCACATCACCATGGGGACACTGAGACAAGAGAAGCATTCATTTCCAGTCTTCTCTCTTTCTCCTCCTTTTTTTCACTCCTCTGCTGCACTTTTGATATTCTTCCACAGTGTCTTGGCTGTCCCCTCTCACATGTAACGTTCCTATTCACTGTATTTGTCGTAGGCACGATGTCGGGGGCAATGGTGCAGGCAGCAGTGAGCGAGCAAAGGAATTGGCTCGGGTTTGTGTCAAGAGAGCACAGGGAAAGCTTCAGGCGGTGTTGGTCCAGAGAGGTGCACAGGCAGCGCATTCCCAGTTTCCCAGGGCTTCTCCATTCCCGGTGCTGCCACATTCCCAGTGAGCGTCCTGCGTCTGGTGGTGAGAGCCCCTGGCTGAGCTGCTTTGCCGTTTACAAACAGCTCTACGTTCAAAAGTTCACCAGGATTTATTAGGGCGCTGGCGCTGCCTGAGTCACCAGCGCTGGGCGCTGACCTCGCGGACATCGCCGTCTAAATCCAAAAGCTGCTACAGCCTGAGGTAAAAGGCCACTTCTGCGAGACGAAGGTTGCAGGAGAGTCATAAAGCAATCCGTGTGCCCCTCTCCCCGCTGGGGAGGGTGGCAGAGATGCCCTGTGCCATGGGGAGATGTGGGGGGCTCCGCCTGCCCCCCAGAGCAGCGGCTGCTGCACTGCCCACGGTCAGTCCTCTGTGCTCTGCAAGCTCCTGGGGCAAAGCAGTGACCGGGAGGGGGGAGGAGGGGACCAAAAGCACCCCAGAGGAAAACTGGGAATGAGGATGAGAGGTAGGTACTGTGGCAGGTCCTGTGGTGGGTGCAGTGGCTGGAGCTAAAACCCTGGGGTTCTTGTCGCTGCACCCAGACAGGGCTTGCTCACTGCACTGCGTGCAGGGGGTGCAGGCAGGAGAAGCTCTGTCACAGAGGTGACAAGTGACTTTAACTGCTTTCTGGCTACTGACTCTTTAACCGGTACGGGCAACATGGATGTGTGTGCTCACTCCCTTTATCCACAAGCCCCTCGCTTTAGGTCTGCAGATGAGGCTTTAATAGCAAATACTGAGAAGGTTTTGCTACAAAAGAGATTTTCTCCTGAGAGCTCCGCGCTCACGCTGCCTCAAAACCACCAGCACTAGGGGCATGGAGGCAGGCTGCTCCAGAGTTCAGCAGCAGCAGCTTGTAGCCTTTAAGCTGTGTGGATTCTACTGCTTTTTCTGCCTTCTGGATTCTGCTGGTGTCCCTGTGAAGCTTGCCTGAGAGAAGCTTCTCTAGGCACCATCTTCTGCATCCTTGCACTTTTTGCAAGTGGGACTATTTGGACATACAGGAGAAACACTGTGAATGCGCTTTTTGGGAGTCAGGTGTGTGCAACCTTCTCCACTCCCACCTGGAGTCCCACTGCCTTACAGGCACCAAGTGGCTGTGGTGGTGAGAGGTGTTCAGAGTAAGGATTTCTTATGTTCCTGTGTTCCAGTTCCCACCTTGAGAAAAGTCCTTCAGCTTGGAACTTAATCTCCTTTTTGGTAGTTGACTCCCAGGAGCACAGTGGTAAGAGTTCTGAGCAAGACATTGCAGATGCTTGTGGAGAACAAGGGGTTGGTTTGACATAAGACTGGTGGGAAAACAAGAAAAAAGCCTTCTCATGTCCCTCCCTGCACCTGAAACGGCAAGGTTTGCAGCTTTGTTTTCATTCTAATGAGCTGGGAAGATGGAGAATTGCTTTGTGGAGGAATGTGAACTTCACCTGTTTACTGCTCAGTGGTGAACCATCTCCACAGCTGCACATACTTACATTCCTGCTGCACTGGTGCTGGTTGCTTCTCACGTGTTTCAGATGACTGATGAGTCTACCAGGCTGTTGCTGGCTCTAGAAGTCCCACCCTTAATTTGATGAACCAGAATTTTCCAATGGGAAAAACGACAAGGTCTGCAAGAACCAAGTCATGGTGGAGTTCCTCAGGGGTCCTCAACCCATGGAGCAGAATGTCATGGAGGTCTTGGTAGTGCCAACCTACATTATATCAGTCTTACTGAACCAAATAGATTTGACCCCATCAGAGTTCAGACCATGGGCAGTATTAGAGATACAGAGTCAAAGACATCAAAAACATCTTGAGAAAATAGGATGTGTTCCAAAAACTGTGGTTTTGTCAAAACCAAAACATTTGCTGGATGGAGTCTGTTTCAATGATAGTTCCAGCTGGGAAGAATTGAAACAAATAATTTAGATTTTGTTTTGATATCACTTCACTATTTTGATAAAATAAGAAGTGCCAACTGCATTTATTGTGACAGTTCACGCTATAATGACTACAAATCTCTGTGGCCATTGTTTTGTAATATATTATGCTAGCTTGTAACCAAAACGGACCATTTTCCTATTAAAATGTAGTGCTGCAACATGATTTAAATAAAATATTTTAAGTAACAAATCATCTCTAAAACTTTAATTCAATGAGAAATATAAAAATCTCAACTTTTTTTCCTGAGTCAGTTATAAAAAGACAGACAATTTTCTCTATAATTCATTCTCTCACCCAAGTAATTTTGATTCGGAGAAAGAGGTGAGAAATAACCTACTTGACAATTCTGAAATAACTTATTCAACAGATTAGAAACTGATGGAACTTGTTCTTCTGCAAAATTAAGTGATAGGATAAGGCCACATATGTGCGTGTGAATATGGGAATGAACGTGTATATTATCACTCCTAGCATTTGACATCGGGCTCAGACCCCTTCTGTGCTAAATATTGCACATTCCCACAACTTAAAATCCGAGGAGTTGAGGCAAAGGGAAGATAGAGTGAGATAGAGCTACTACTCCCATGCCTTTGTAAAAGCCCAGACTCGGTGTGTATATACACGAACCCAGCTGATGTTACTCAAACCTGAGTGTGTTTTGTCAAGTAAGTTGTTTGAAAGACAAAACCCGTGAGTTATTTATGCATACACAAAACGAATCCTCAAGTGATTAGCTCCAGAATGCATGTCCTGTGAGTAAATTGTTGGTAGCATTTTAATAGCGAGAAGCGAAGTCAGGAGAAAATTCTGCTCTTCATTGTTCTGTTGGAGAATGTGGCTGCTGGTAATGAAGTAATAATTAATTCACTGAGTTATACATTTGCTTTATTTATGGGTGTACCCTTTACTTATATGTGGGTTTATTACTTAGTATTTCAAATTCACTAAGGGCACGTAAGATGCAATAGCAGAGCCCTTGTGCTTCTCAAATCCCATGCCATGATGCTGGGGAAAGACACCAGCAGCTCAATCTGCAGAAGGGGGCAGCCCCCCAAGTTCTAGTACCTGTTCAGCTGTCTGGGTGGGAACGACGGTGAAGTTTTGGATCCCAGTGGAGTCAGGAAATGGCTGGAATATATATAGCTCTAAACCAGGCTGTCTGGCTGGACTGACAGTGACGCAGCCCTGCTGCACCACTGCCAATCCCAGGCGTAAGAAAATCGTGGTGTAAAACATCAAAATCATGCAATGTACCAAAGAAAATAGCAGCATATGGAAGATTACTTTTATTTGGCATGCTCACTGTTGAAAATTTAGGAGCTGCATTTTTAAGCTTTCCCCCCTCCTCTTCTTGAAGCACGGAGGGTTAGAATTTTGCTCTTAATTATTTTTGCAAAAGAGATGTTCAGAAAAATCCTTTAGCACTTTGGCTTGAAGTGTTTTTAAGCCAGGTTATTACAACACGTGGGGCATAATAAGATATTTTGGTATTGTCTTTTGCTCACATTTACACCTAGGTGTACCCAAGTCCATTTGTACAAGTAGGGGATTTGATCAAGAGGAGGTAAAATCCATCTGCAAAAATTGATAGGAAAGCAGTTGTCTTTTCTTTTTTCCTTTTTTATTCCCCTAAGAGGTTTACAGTCTGGTCTCTGTGTGAAAATAAATGGGTGAGGCCAGTTGTCTGGAAGCACTGCTGAATGATGCAATGATGTGTCCTAAAGCAGCAATATTTCATTGCAAATCATCTTGCTCCAAAACAGATGAGATGCTGCCGCTCTCCCCCTTAACCGCATCTCGTTTCTACTTTTCTTACCTTTCTCTTCCAGAAACCTGGTTCAAATCAACCTAGGGCTTGGTGTCTCGACTTAGCTGATTTTTGGAGAGTGATTTTCATAGTCAAGTTCTTCACTGAGGTTTTGAATCCCAAGAAACCTCTCGATGATAGATAAGGTTTCAGCAGCTGATGCTTCAAGGCATGGCAGAGAGAACGCTGATGCCAGGATGGCAGCCCTGATGCCATAGGGAAAGCTGTGCAATTGGATGGCATGGGATGAAGATGGTCCAGTACCTTCAAACTAAGAATTTTCTGAGAGCAATTCAATTCAGGATGGGGAGGGGAACCACAAATATTATCACTCATCCTCCTTCCTTTTCTTATTCCTCCAATTTGTTGTGGGGTTCTTTTGTTGCAGGTTTTTTTCAATCTTTTTTTATGACAAAGATATAGTTTTTAAAATACTTTTTTAAATTTCCCTCCAATAATCCATTTAATTTTGAAATATATCCTTTGAAAAATCATCCAACTAAAAAGAATTTGAAGCAGAAAAAGCAGTCACAATGACTTTTCCTTCTGTAGATTTCTTTGACTGCCAACACACTGAAAAATGCTAGAAAGGTTTTCAGGAACAAAAATGTTTAAAGAATGGTTGGTCTTTGGGGGGTGGGGGGGAAAGTCACACTCTGCAAACTTCTGCCGATGGGCTTCTGAGTGACTCGTACAGCTGAACGATGTATTTTGGTGCAGTCTCAGGAAGGAGATCCTGGCTTCTTTTGCCTCAGGTTTGCTTTCCTACACCTGTGATTGTTGCAGGGATATTACCAGAGACAAATCTCCCCAACCTGAGCACATCATCACAGAGCTGACTTAAGTGCATTATGGGTTTATTTTCACTTTCCTCTGAAGTGTCAGATGTAGGCCATTGCCTGAGGCAGAGAACCAGACACCGTGTGCCGATGACCTTCCCCAGCGCCGCAAACCCTGCGAGCCCAACGCACGACTGTTTTCTGGCTCAGGAATTGTATTGAATTGCTCCAAACCGTCTCCTTTATTGTTATTGGTTTTAGATGAACACAAGGTAGGTGTGTTAGGACCAGGCACTCTGGAGCAATAAATACATGGGCTGCTGCCAGCAGCTGGGGAAGAGGAGGAATGGGCAGGGGAGAGCGCAGCCCCTTCACCTCACGCTCAGCAGAGTGGTTTGCTGCAGGTGGCTTCAGCATCAGCAGGAAAGTGGAATTTCAGAGTCATATAATTGTTTCAGTTGGGAAGGATTTTGTGTGCATATGAATAATTAGTGTCCAGTAATGACCTAAATATGACTAGCGAGCTCCTCGCAGGTGTACACAGTGTGGTGACACCACTGGAAAGTATCAGTGCTCTTATTTTATCCTTTTCCTCACCTGCCAGTGAGTTTGGTCTTTTGATATGGGTGGTCTAGGCATCCTTTGCCACCCTGTCCACCTGAGCAAATCTCTATTGCACCTTTC
>VWZY01012412.1:320418-389484 GCA_013399075.1 Chloroceryle aenea
GTGCTGCACTAACGCGGTGAGCGTTGTCTTCCACTTCCACCCAACGCTATTCATTAGCCTCAATATTTGCAGCGTGCTTGGTAGCCTGGGCAGAATGCATTGATCTTTTTGCTCTCTGCTAAGAGGCAGTGGGAAGCAGGGTGAAGCAGGGGAGGGAGAGGCATCGACTGGCCTGCAACAGTGACTCAGCTGGAACTGCTTGGCAGGGCTGTTTACGTGCTCTGGAGAAGCAATTGCAAAGCGTGTTTTCAAATGAAATTTGCAGGAGGGCTTCTTTTCAGCCTGGCAGAGCTGTCGCCGTGTTGATTGTCGTGGGTTTTGTGTTGTAGCTTTTGCAAATCTGTCTCGTCTCGAAATAGTCCAAAGGGTTTATTTCACCTCCTGCTCCAGCCAGAAGGGCTTTGAGTATTGGTGTGTGCACATGTGCGTGTGTGTGTGTGTGTGTGTTTTTTATCTCCAGCCCTGCAGCAGTTTCAAAAGCCAAGTGAATGCTAAATACAAAAGCTTAAAAGGTATTGGTGTTTGGTTTTATTTTTTAATGCCTCTCTGGTTAAAAAAAGCAAAAGGTAAATGGGAACAAAAACAGAATGGCAGAATACTGCAAAGAAGCAGGATTTCCTTCTGTAAAGAAATAGGATGCTGAATATGAAATGCCCCAAAACAGCTCCTCTGCAGACAGAATTGTGTCTACACCATGAGCCTCTTTTCTTCCCTTTCTCTTTTTTCCATTCTTGATGAATTAGTTTAGTTTGTAGCTGACAGATTGATGATCTGTTATACTTATTTACACTCTAGCAGAAGTGAGTCAGGGTCACTTGCAGTGATACCCCCACTAAAGGCTCTTTATATAACCAGAGCAGTATAAAAAGGATGTGGTGATATGGAGAGCTGGCCGGTGTGCAGCCCCGATGGGAAGTGGCATTGCAACCATAACAGTCCTAATATGTCTGGCAGCCCTCGCTGGTGGCTCATTCCTGCGTGTTACTGCTGCTGCTTCCAATAGCCATTGCAGTCCTTGGGATTTATCGAGCTGAATAAGCTTTGGGTCCTGAAGCCCTTGAGTCTGAGCAGGTGAATGTCCATCCACCTCTGGACCACAGGTCCTGCCTTCAACCTCCCTCTCCTGTGGGTCTGGGGGAGTTTTCTCACCTGCCCAAGGAGACCCAAAGGCGGTGATCTCACTATGTGTTGCACCCCATCCTTTCCTTCCCTTGGCTCTATATGATGAAACAGAGCTGTGTTTGCAGTGCTGTGGGCTGACATCACCTTGCAGGCAGACTTGGCCGTGTTCCTGGGAGTCAGTTCATGCAGTTACTATGCACGCGACCAGGAATGGACCCATGACCTGTCCATACAAGTTAACAGCCAAAAAAAACCCCAACCCCCTAGGATTTCATCTCCAGATTTGAAGAGCTCCATATAGAGCCACTGCATCCTTGAGACACCTGTTTTCCATCACCCCACAAGATACACATGGCCTTTCTGATGGTCCCTATGGAAATATTTTCTGCTGCAGGGCTATCTTAAAACTTTATGGGGTGAATTGTCCACCTGTCCAACCTGCGCTGCGTTTGAGCTGAGGGAAGGAGGAGTGCCATTAAATATCTCAGGGTAGTTTTTGCATGTGGATATTCGTCTGGGCTGTGATTGGGGCTGCTGAGTCTTGACTGGCTGCTGGTGGCTGCAGGAAGGTAGCCTGATAGCCAAGGCCTGGGGAGAGTGAAGCATCTCCAGCAGTGTTGTCTTTTCTCTCCAGGTTAGTCTCTGACAAGCACAGCAGAAGCCCTTTGCCATCAAAGGATTTTCCACCACAGGGAAATCCCTCTGAGACCACTTTGGATGGGGTTATGGCTCCTCTGCATTGCCAAGTGACCAGATGGCACTAGAGAATCAGGCCTCAAAATATTAGTCAAAAAGCTCGTCTCCTCCTCCCCTTCAGTTCCTTATTTGGCTGTTGGCACAGAGAAGATTTCATGTTCCCAGAGCTGGATGCTTGTCAGCGTGCTTGCTGCTCACCCATCCACCCACATCCACCCTCCCACCCCTTGAACAAGCTGCTCAGACTACAGATGTGATGTGTCTTTAGCCATCGAGTACCTATTACTAAGGGATTTGTATTCAAGAGGGGTTAGGTTATGTATTTGTACTGCCTTTTTTTGTTGTTGTTGTCGTTCTTTAGCGTACCTTGTATTTAATTTGGCAGAAAGCTCTGTTGAAGCTGCTTTACCTTTACTACATTGTTATTCAATTGTATTTCCCTTGATGAAATGCCTGGCAGTCTGTTGCTCAGTGACAGATGTGCTAGCTTTGGTTGAATCACCACCACCAAGCTTATTATCAGTTTCACTAACGTTTGCCGTTTTAGACTCTAGCAGGTAGAGTGATTCATTCACTCAAGGCAAACACACAGACACACATATGCACACACAGATTTAGATACGCCACACACATACAGGTGAATCAGCCTAAAATGATCCTTTCTTTGTGTATTTGCTTGACAAAATGTTCCTGGATCCCTGCCTGGGTGTCCCCTCCTCACTGAGCAGTTTTCCATCAGCAAACATCCCGTCAGAGAGGGGCAGGGCTGCAGGTTGTCTGCCACAGCTTCTGTCACCAGGACAAAAACAACCTCCTTGCTAACCACAAACAGCTCTTCCTAGTGGTTAGGTCACCTATGGATAAGATAAATGGAATGCTGCTTTGGTTAACTGAGGTTGTAGAAATTCCTATTACTCAATTCAGAAGTCCTGAGTTTGCTGTTTGCAGATGACTTACCCAGCACACCCACTGCACGTGGGGAGCTTTCCCCTCTCCTGAACGTGCAGCGGGGATTTGTGACTGTCGAAGTAAATTGTGTGGGTTAAGTTAAGCTTTTGAGCCTGTTTAGCAGACCAGAGTCTCCTGCAGACCCCATCTCCTGCAGTGTAAAGCCAAATGCCTCTGCAAAGGTGTTGGGATACCAAGGCCTGTGGGGAAAGCAGTGCTGCCTGAATATGGAGCCCTGTCATGGGTCCAGGCTTTTCCAGTCAACAGTGTCATGAGTGTGCAGGTTGCAGGGCTCAGGGCAGCTCCAGCCCACTCTGCAGCTCATGCTCCACAGATGTTTTGCTGCAGGGAAAAATTCTCTCCTTGGATCCCATGACAAGAACTTTATCTAACATCACTGACTGTCCTCGGTCTTTTAAATATCCCTAGGGCCTCCCAAATGCAAGTGTCCTATCTTCAGAGGAGCTCATTGCTAGTCAATGGACTTCTCTCTGCAGGAGGTGGAGTTGGTGGTGGGTCTGGGAGGAGGATCAATCCAAATGCTTCAGAAATTGCCATCTGTGTCACAATCCAATTCAGTGCTCCAGAGAGCTGCTTTATTCATCGTGATTTTCTCAGCTCGCAATGTTAGGAAGCCTGAAGTGTTTGCAGTTTTAATTCTATACATCCACACACTGAAGACTCTGGTGGTTGTTCTGAATTATGTAAATCTCTGGAGGCTGCAAAACTGGGCCAGGAGTCTCCAAAGACCAGGTTTTCTCATGGCCCTACACCCTCCAAACTGCTCTGTCTCCCAGCTTTCAAGGGGGAACGAGCTATGTGGTGGAGTGATAGAAAAAAAAAAAAACCTAGGAAAACTTTGGCTTCATATTTAGTGTGATTTTTAAGGCACAACATTAGGGAGTTTATATACAAACCGCTTGGTCTCTTTAATTAAAACTCACAGGGACTCGTTGTGAAATAATGAATGTCTCACTCTGCAGTATTGAAACTTTGTCTAATGAATTCTTCACCCTGTCTGCCTCTGTTTCCATCTGACATCCTGTATTCATTCACAAGGTGTTCCTCTTAATGAAAACAAGGTCATTCTTTCAGCATTTGACGGTCAAGAAAGGAAAAGGTGATAGAACTGCAGCCTTACAGAGTGTGTTGCTTCCCCCACTTTCCCTAATTGCAAAGATGTTCCATTGATGTTGACAGGACTTAGGCTTGAATAGCAAGAGGAGAATGGGTGCCAGATTGGACCACAGGACAAATTGGAGCTCAGTCCAGATATTCAGTTTCTTACATCGATTTTCCCCTTTTGTCTGTCATTGCCTTATGAGACAATAATACCAGTTCATAAGAAGGAAGCATTTGTTCTTGTCTCCTTATAGGCTGATGTCTAATACTTATTTGTAAGTAATATTGATGTTGCATAGAGAGACTTAAATTTGAGATCTGAACCTTGCAGTGCTGCCCTCCCTACAGAAACAGCATAGCAGAAGGTGCCTGCCCTGACAAGTACACCAGCCAAAGAATGTGGGAAAGGAGGGTTTTAGACAGGGAACTGAGGAAGAAAGACAAAGTATTTTTTTCACGCTGTGCATGGGTCATGTGGCAGTAATAGAGCCTAAACCCCTGTCCCTCTGTGCCTGAGGGTACAGCCAGAACCAACTGGAGGGTGAGGCATATAATTAATCTAGCAGTTTCATGTCATCGGGTTCTCCAGGGTCGTTACCTTCACTGCTTCTTGGAGCAGAGTTATGCTTTGGTGCAGCCGTGTGAAAACACTTTACACTGTGGTGACTCCTGGTCTCTTGGACAGTTTAGCTTCTATGAAGCTCTGGATCATCCATCCCAGATGGCTGCGCTGCTGAGTATTTGTTCCCTGTCCTAGCTTCCCTTAGTGTAACGGGTTATTCTCACCTTCCTGCCACAAGGCACTGGCCCAGAATGGTTTCCCACTTGAATAGGGTAGGATGGGACTGTAAGAGCCCTGTCTTTTGTTATAGGTCCCACCTACCACACCTATGTGACTGCTTGAGGTGGTGGCAGAGACATCTCGGGCTGAAATACCACCTCGTGCCTGCTGCACCAAGGCACAGGTCAACTCCCTCTCTGGTGTGCCCAAGGAAACCTTTGCTCAGGGGTGTTACTCATGAGGCATGGGCAGGGTGGTGGAGGTGGGCTAGGGAGAGGCTGTACATGCAAATGTGCCAGTTAAAGACTGACCTTTTAATGTAATGTAGGCAAAAAGCTTCTCTTCCCTGATCCTCTGAGGCTGACCCATCAGATCACCATCCTGCAATGGTGGAATTATAGTTCCATGATTTTTTTAAATTTTTTTTCTCCCACTGTATTTTCTTAAGTAGAAAGAGTTGCCCTTCTCTCTCTGTTGACCTCTTTGGGGAGAGCTTAAGGCTTTTTTCTTATTTCCCTGGGAACTTGTGATTGGAAAAAGTTTATTATTTAGCATAAATCAGCATAGTTCCCTGATCAGGTCCTAAGAAAAGTAAAGAGCCTGGCATATCTAATAGCTAGCAGGAAGAGCTGACCTGTGCTGCAGGGGTTTTCCCCAGAAACAACCTGGAAAAGAACTTTGAGAAGCACATGATACTGGGAGGGAGGGGGAAATGGCAATCTCCTCACAGACAGCTGGCAAATATTACCAAAAAAACTAGCAAAAGTCACAAAATTGTTCATTGTTAATTATTTCCTGACCTCTATGAAAAGAATACAAACACTCCAGCACCTCCAGGAAGCCCCAACATGTAGCCCCTGCCAAGTGTAATGAGTCTGGGAGCTAATCTGTCCAGGAGGTGAGTGTCAGTGCCAAGAGGGACACATTAGACTTCAGCTCCTAGTGACATCCACCTTCTGGGTACACTAAGTCAATTTACCTAATTCCACTGAAATTTCAGTAATAAAACTAAAGGCAGCTTGCTGAGCAGAGGCTGGGGAAGGATTAAAGGCATTTGCATTAATAAATAGAGATGTTATCATGGAGAATTAATGTTCTTTGATATAGATCTTGGCAGCATTAGAAGATGCTAGGTACAGTGCCTCATTATCTCTCAGAGGTTAAGGGGTCAGTCTGGGACAGGGGGAAGGGATTTCTGCAGTATCTTTGTCAGAGGTATGAGAATATGTATGAAATAATAAGACTTGCAGAGACCATTACTAAAAATCTCCCAGGATCGCAAGGCCTCGCATTGCACTAGATTCCCTATCTCTATGCTGCGCGTCATTCAAATGCTTGCTTCTGCTCCTGGCTCCCAGCTCTCTCTCTCTTACCCTTTTTATATCTCGTATTAGAGTTGTTCTTTCCCCTTCCAGGATCTGAAAGGCAAACATTTTTTAAAAGGGGTGGTTAATCCAGAAGACAAGGCTGTGTTCCTTAAGTTGAAAATTTGCCCCTTTTCTCTCCTGAGGATAGGAGATACTGGCTTGGGAGGTGACATTTCAATGGACAAGTGAAGAGCAGTCTAGAATGGTTTAGGTATTTAATTAAAGCACCAAGGACAAATGAATGGATATGTGGATCTCTTCTGCGTGTGTGGGAATTGAGAATCATGCAGGGAAAGTTCAAACCTGCTATCCCTTGGATGATGTGAAGACAGTAACCCACCATGAGCAATGGCCAGTCCTGAGTATGTCAAAAAACTCCACTCTGTAAACACCACAATCTCCCCATAGCTGTGGTGACATTTTATGTCATCTGAAGGACTTGCTGATAGAAGATGGACCTGAAGCAATGCTCATGCTCTCCCAGGGGACATCAGCTGGGTTCCTAATATTGATAGCACAGTATAAAAGTCCTAATGCAGTATAATATTGTAAACACTCTTGTAGTTAGAAAGTGAATCCTTCCAAGGAGCAGTGAAGACTCAAATGTGCACACAGGTGACTCCCAACATTGCCTGAAGCTGAGCATTTTGGGCTGCCAAGTAGAAAATTCTTTGCCAGATGCCACTTTCCTGCACAACTCGACAATATCTTCAAACACTTGTTAGAAGGGGTTCTTCTTGCTTTTCGTCTCTCCTCTGATCTCATTTAGGAGCCTTTCAGAGAGGGTCACTCCTGGGAAGCAAGTGCTATTCACCCCTTGTTGTCTGTGATGGGAGCAAAGTCATGAGACGAGTAGCAAAGTTATTTGTGAGTTATTGATGAACAATTGATGCACAATAGACTGAAGAGGAATGATGAGGATGGCACCACAGGCTACAGTTAAGAAAAGGTGGTAGATCAACATTTCTGACAGTAAATTCATCTTGGGAATCACTGAGAAGGGACTCAAACCTTTTCATTGAAAATAGCTTTTAGCCAGGACAAGCAAAGCATAATGATTTTAATTCCTACATTGTAGAAAAAAATAAAAGGAAAAAAATTAAAAATACAAAATGGGACTTTTTAAAGCTTGTTTCTCTAAGAAAATGAAGCTTACTTGAGAGCATCGCCTGGCTGTGTGCTGCTCCTGATTATCATTTGAAAGCATCTCATTTTTTAAAAAATGACAGGAAGATGGAGTCCTAAAAGCTATTGATTTTTTTTACACATTTTCTAAAAAGAAACAAGCGAGTAGCAGAGAGATCTAAATAAATGAGGAAATATATCGATGGAGAAGCTCAGACTGAGCTTAGGTCCAGAGAAACCCTCAGAAAGAGAGGAAAATATCCAGTTGTCATCACTTCCACTGCTGTAAGACATCAGGCTCCCCGAAGTGCTCACAGCTAAGGATGCCCATTAAGGAAACATTGAAATCATCTCTTCTTCTGTACTCAAGAGATACTAGGGCAGCACAGGCAGTCATTCCTCCTCTGCACTACAGCAAGAAGTCATGATGGACCTCAAGCATCCCCAGTAAGAATTAAGCATTTAATTCACATATATATTCTAAGGGACTGGGCCCTGGAATGCACCAGCTGCTTTGAAGCCTTCCCATCTTCTCCCCTCTCACCTCTACAGCACTAGTCTTGCCAGTATCTTCTGCTATCCAGCATCAGAATAACAGGTGAAGTTATAAATAAATTTGAGTGCAAGGGAAATGGATGAGACAATCTGGATCAGATCAGATGAAATGCTCTCTTTGCACCTTTACATATTTTGTTCTATTTTCTTTCCCCACTTTTCCTCTGCATTTCAAGAGAAATCTAATGCTTTTGAGCAAAAACACCTGAACTTTTCATTTTTAAAGATACCATTCTCTGTGATCACATCCCATTCAGTGGTATTTGCCTATCAAAAGGTGTTATTGAAAAGTTGCTGTTCAACCCTGTAAAAGTTATGTCGGTTAGAGATGATCCTGGGTCTGTCTTGAGCCTTATTTATGGACTCCTTGATCTCTCAGAACTGAATGCTGTCAAATTGAGTGTTTTTCACAGTCAGTCAGCGAAGATTATAAAGGAAAATAAGAATGGATACTATTATAAAGTAAGAAGAGTAGAAGCAAAACATGGGACTGTAGAGGAGGCAGAAAAAATATAGCTGAAGAATTTGTTATAATATAATGAATGTTTTCAACTCATTTCAGCCAGCCCATTTCATATATATGTGGATGTGTGAAGGTTGGTTTGCGTACCAGTTCACAGGAGATAGACAATGCAGTGCTAAGGTGGATGAAGTTATGCTCTTTATAGCTGTTTTCAGCATAACTTTGGGTGGGAATGAGCATGAGATCATCAAAAATGTGTGTAATGAGCAACCTCATCACCTGCACTAGTGGAACAAATGTACTGGTCCAAAAGAGAGGCTGTTGGATGTATTTTATTCTTCGTGTACTCTGGCTATTGAGGGTGAAGGGGAGGGAGTTTCACCAGCTGGTCCATACTCCTTCAGTATGTCCTCTCCTGACTGGTTTGCTACATAGTGGAGACCCTTCCCCAGTGGAGGTAACACCACCTGTACTATTTGCTTGTCCACTGCAGAGCTTTGAGAAGACAAACAAGTCTGACAAGGAACTGAAGTCTGTTTTCAGATTCCTTTGAATACCTGGGCTCTTCAGGAGTTAAGAACTTCTTTTAACATTCTTTTCTTTTTTTTTTGTGTCTGCTGTGTTTATATATGACGAGCTTGTGCCAAGGACCCATTTACAGTTTTTTTTATCTCTCTCCCCCCTTTCTTCTCCACTTCTTCCTCCAGCCAGGGAAACCTGGAAACAAGAAAGCGTTGTTTGTTCAGTTTGTCCTTCTCCCCCCATTTTCTTGTATATTTGATGTTGTGAAAGCAAGGCTGTTAGAGATCCATTAAGCAGTGTTTGTAACGGAAGGGAAGTGTTCTATCTGGTTTCAGGAAGATAAGGCACATAAATCGAACTCACCCTACATCTAAACATTTCTGCAAATAGCTGAGGAGGAGACAAACATGCAGTTGCTTTTACTACGTGCTGCATGCTCCATCTTGCCACCACTGGAAATCAGGAGAGCTTGAAAGCTGAGAGCAGAAACTTGAGACATGACTAAGGAAGAATTTTACAGGCTGGAAATGGGTATTTACAGTAAGATAATTAATTTACTTCCTACGTTATTGCTTGTGCAAGCAGCATCCAGCATGTCCACCCAACCAATAAAAGACCATTCTGCAATAATGATCCACTTGATAACTGCCTCGTGGTCTTCCTCCAGCCCCTCTTGAGACGCAGAGGCCACGGTGGAGCAGGGACTTGCCAGTCATTACAGGTGTGACAGGGCAATGCAAACAGAGGAACAGGGTCTTCTGCTCTAAGCAGTCTTTTGCTTTGTATTTTTATCCATCCTGCAAGCATATATGAAATCAGCTTGATTACATGCTTCCCTGTGGGGTGTCCATACCATTTTCTCTGTCACATATTCCAGATTTTTCTAACCAAGAGGTAATCCAGAACTTCTGTTCATAACGCAGTTTGCAGCTCCTAGGGGAAGATGCGTGGAGGGTCTTTCTTAAGAGCCATTTTATACTGGCCCCTTGGTTTAAATGATACTCTTTCAACAAACTTAACGTGGATTGGAAAGACTCCCAGCTGTAGAATGTGTAAATTAAAACTGTCATGGAATCATCAGGAATGAAATTTATTCTCACTCTTGTCCCACTGTCTCAGAAACCCAGGTCAAAAAATTATCCTCTGCTTCTGAAGGAATGGATGAAATGTGTGCAGCAGCCCTTGACAGACATCATCATCATGATCTGAGCTCAGAGCTGAGACTCCAGGTAGATAAATTAGTCCCCTGCTAAATGATGAATAGTCCTTGGGTTTAATCTGTAATGGAAGGGGCCTGTAGGTAGTTAACTGGCCAAAGCCTCTTGCTGAGTATTCAAGAAATATATCTCTGGACTTCTGACAAAATAGTTTAAGGAATATATTGCTACTGGGTGGGCAGTCAGGTTTAGTCCTAATTAGGGACTCCACACCTAATCATTATGAGCAGCAAGGATGCAACTGTGGCAGAGCAGTGCCTTCAGTTGTGCCCAGTGGTCAGCAGAGAGGAGCTGGAGGGGAACAGCCGAGAGCAGAAGGAAGTCAGACTAACTGGAGTCCTGAGTTTTTCGTCAGATCCTCCTCCTTGGTGCTGAGGGCCTTTTTTTTTGAACATCCATCTGCAAGTTATTCTCTGTTCCTCTCTGAAAGTGCAATCCCCTGTGGACTTTTATGATCCTAATATGTGTGGCCCTCTGAATGAGAGGCAGCAGCCACATCATCACAGAGACTCCACCTTGCCAGTGGATCTGCTTTATTATGTGGAAGAAGGTTTTGGAGAGGCAGGGGGAGTTTGAAGGGGTTTAAAGAAATATGTTGGCAAAGAAGAGCCTGAGAAGCTGAAACAGCCCATCTCTTACCAAAGTTTGATACCCATTAGGAGGTAGACATAGGGTGTATTCCCCAGCATGGACACAGACTTGGCTGTGGAGTTAGAGATGTCAGCTTAACTGTATAAGGGACTGACACAAAACTCAGGAGTCTATTCTCCTTGGGGGTGTAATTGCTTAATATATTAAACACAAAAGACACAAAATGTCAAAGACGACTTTAAAAATTGTTCCTAATAACTCCCTGGGGTCAAGAGCTCTAGAAGCACTCCACTATTTCTGACTTTGAGCCAGAACTATGAGGGGTTTTCACTTTAATATCTCTGGTCTCTGTGGCTGTGATGTGTTGCATGGACTTTAACAAGAGCTTCTGACAATTTTGCCCTCTGAGTCTTACTGATATCTACTGTCCCAGGGTATCGTGCCCTTGCAGAAGTTTTATACTTCATTTGGTTTTCTTCTTAAAAAGAACTACTTTCTTTTGGACATTTGTTAAGCAGCAACAGCATAACCGTACTTTTCTAGAGAATCATTGTGATAGGTCTGGTTGAAAAACTTCCAAATCCTGTGAAGAGTCACATCGTGCTGCTGTTCCACAGATTACATGGCATGGGTATGTGAAAATCTAAATCAAATGCCACACAACATTCTGAAAAGGGGACCAAGGAATCTTTCAAACATCATGTTCCTAGGATTTCTGTAGTTTGAGATCCCTGAAGTGGTCTTGTGCTTTTATTTCTGATGACAATGAAATTTTTTGAACATGATTTCTACCAAAATTGGGGATAAAAATCTGTGTGTTTATTTTACAGTGCCCTCCAGCTTTTGATACCAGCTCCAAATTCTCACTCTGCTGCTTCCAAATCCATATCATAATGATATGATCCATTTTTATTTCACAAGAATTTTGCCTGTTGTTTCGGGATTCATCTCTCTAAACATCATTTCTGCTTATATGATGCTGCTCAGCTCAAGCCTGGGTGAAATGGTGCAAATTTAAAGCAGATCTGTTGTTCTGATGCAACTTGGTCTGCTTCAATGCTCACATTAAACTGATTTTTTTAGAATTAAAGATTAGTCATATCCACTAAAGAAAAGAAATTTCCCAACGGAGTATGAGTTGAAGAGAAAAATGATAGTACAAAATTTAGGGATTTTAAACTTCCTGGGTATTTTTTCTCTCAAGGACTAAGATTGTTCTTAGACACTTTGCAGACTTTTGTCCTCTTAAAATCTTGTTCTGGGCATTCTGTATTCTCAAAACATGAATGAATGCACTTAGTGGGTGCTAAGATGTGGAAATATTCAGAGTCATATCAGACTCAAGGACCAAGGGCTTTGCTTCAGATCTTGTCTTCTGCAGGGTAGTGGTCCAGCTCTGCTGGCTCCCATGGGAATCCTAGTTTAGCAGGACCAGGGAGGGTCTTTTTTCTGTAGTTGCTGAGCAAAGTAGGTAACTATAATCAGGCTCCCTGCTTTCTACCTTCATTTTCCTGAGTGCCTTGCTTAAAGGGTCAGGGTTACGCTGTCCAACAAGGTACCTTGAATGCCCAGCAGCTGTTCTTCACCAATATGAAGGTTATTAATGGGCATAATCCATCAAGTGAGAGACTTAAGGAAATGAGACTGCAGAAATGCACCTTTATGACTTGTGAAAGCTCAGTTGGCTGTTGACAGGGTTGAGGAGTCTTAATAAGAGGGGTAGGAAAAAAAAAAAATCCCTTTATGAGGAATTAATTTCCTGTCTCCATTATGAGGTGCTGGGATGTTCATTTAGCATGCAGTAGGTGGGTGTTAAGATTAGAGCTGTAGAGGAAATGGATATCGGAACGTGCTAAATCTTCCTCAGTGCCAAAGCAAGAAGCTCTGAGAACATGCTAATGATCCTTCTTCATTTGAGCCAATCCTTACAATGTCTTCCCAGATGCAGGAGGCCTGTGGTCCCCATTAAAATCCATTCTTCCTATGTTCCAAGCCATCAAAATAGATGTAAAATATGTCAAGACCCAGAGGAAGAGACATACAAATGTTACTGATGAGAAAACTTTGAAAAAGTCTTTACAAATCTCTCCTTAGCACTTTGGGATTGACTCTATTAGGTTAGATCTGTATTTATAGCTTCTTTGCACTCTTTATTGTATCCAGTGCATTTAGTCTTTGGTAAGATACTGGAGGGATTGAGTGTGTGTAAGGGAATGTCACATCTGCAACCCTGGGAGCACTCGGAACAGTACTCTGCTAGTCTGGTCAACAGACCAGATCTGATCTGATCTAGTGACCTTAGTCACAAATACTTTGAAAAATCCAACTCTAGATCCAATTTCAAATAAAAAAACAACCTGTCTTTGCTTTCCTCAGTCAAAAAGAAAACAAGTTTGGAGTCATCTCATGGAAAACCATATGCAAGCTTAGCACATTATTTTCTTTCTGGATGCTGTAAGAAAGGCAAACTCATCCAGGTAGGATGTGAGACCAGGAAAAAGACAACGCAGAGTTGCACATGAAGTTCATCCTTATGCAGATTTCCAGCACGTACCCTTTTACATCACTTAAGTCACACTTTTTTTTTTTTACTTTTTTAATTAAATGAAACAGTATGCAGGGCTCACCCGCTGCATGAAGACAAATAGCACCTTACGGGTATGGAGACAGCATTGTCAGGGACTTTGAGAGCACTCCCAGTTCTCTAGTGGACTAGATGATTCACACTTTGTAAAACACTCCCCTCCCTCCATAGTCAGGGCTTGTTTCTGCTTTGACTGTTTGAGGAACAATTAGATTTCCAACAACTTTAATGGCATCAATCTGCAGCCTCGGACTGTCATGTCTGTGTAAGTATCACCCGCCTGGGAGATGTTAGATATTTAGGGTGCAAGCTCTTTGGAGCAGATACGTTTATTCCAAAGTGCCTTTATCCATCACCTGGCACAGTCCCAGGTCTGAGCTACCACCCCAACAGAGATGACAATCAAGGACGTCCAATGGGTCCTTCATGGCTGCTGTAACATCTTGTTGCCTTCAAAACCCCGTCCTTCGCATCTCATGCAGTACATTCGCTCTCTCTGTTCTCCCTTTGCAAAGAAAGACATCGTGTTTGGTGTGATAATGTAACTTAAGGTCATATTTTGCCTTCAGCCATCAGCGTGTGCAAATGCTGTGTGACTAATGAGGCAGTCTCAAATGACTATCCTGTTCTGTTTTTCTACAAGATAACTTTGTTGTGTTTGCAATCCCTCCTGACAGGTGGTGAAGAGCTGCCTTTCCCCTGGGCTTCTGACTTGAGCTGGAAATCCAACAGCACTGTGGGTTTCTGGCCATAAGGGATTTCTCTCCCCTCCTCTTCCAAAAATGTGCTAAAAGGAAAATCTGCCTTTTGGTTTGCCTGTCTTGTTTTCGATTTGTTTTCAGTTCCTTTTCTTTTCCTTAGGGGACTTTTGCCAACTCAGGGAAGCTTTGTTCTTTCTGGCGTGTCAGGAGGTGGCTTGGCCAATTCATATGCCAGTGGTGAGAGAGAGGGAGACAGACAGACAGACAGATGTGGAGAAAATGGGTCAGCAGCGGGATTGGTGCATGGCCACAGGGCTGAGACATGAACTAAGGTTCCCCTCCCTGGCCCTCTCTTTCATGGCCAGAAATGACTCAGCTTGACAACACAGAGAGCTTTCAGACAAGCTGGGTTTAAAAATGATAGATTAAGGCACGCAACGCATCAATGACTCAGCTTGTCAACGTTCATCACTTGAACTCTGACCCTTCCTCTTCTAGGTTTTCTAGCCCTAGAACATTTCTAGGGATTGAAGGGGCAAACAGGCAGTGTTTTCAGACACTGTGCACACTTCTGGAGCGTGCACTCCAAATGTGTATTTTAATAAAGATGCTTTTAAAAAGGACCTGCTTTTCAGGAAGCACTGATGGGCTTCTGATCTGAAAAATCAAGTCTTACTAAGGATATCCATATGGGGCAGCCTCAGAATATGAAAGCTCAAAAAAACAACCCTAACTCCTGACTCAGCTTCCTTTGGAAAAATACCCTAAGGAGTTACAAAAGACCTTTCAAAGTCTTCTTAGAGAAGTCTCTGCTGGGTCAGACTGGTGCTTCTGGTGTACACACTGACCCAAACATGCAGGTAAACTTTGCCCTTCTCCTGTTTTAATCTAGTTTGCAAACTTTGTTTCACATTCTGCATTACAGTCCCATAACTTGTTCCCTCCCTGACATCCAAATCCACATTTCTGCTTTGCTCTGAACTGGAATGAGAAAAAAAGGCATTGATATGATTTTGTTTTGATCGGATGCCTGACCCTCTCTCCTCGTCTCTATTTTTTCCCATGTTGAAGGGGATCCATCAAGATAATTTCCTGTTATTAGGTTTGAAGTGTTTTGAATTTGAAATGCCTTTTCACTTAGAAAGAATTGATGCCTATAACTTGTAATGTGTTAGCAGTTTTGTATAGTGCCTGACAGCCCAAACTACATTACAGATAGCTAATCCCAGTTGCTGAGCTCCATTAAAGACTAGATCATATCTGTTAATACAACCATACTGTTTGGGTCATTGTGCTGATGTAAGGAGCACAGCTGTCTGGAGAAAGATTATGATGTGAGGGGACATCTTTATTCTGTTTTAAACTGGAAAAATGTATGGAAGATACACTAGTCATGATTGATTAAAGATATGAAAAGGATTTTATGAGCCTGCTTGTGCACTCCATGTTTTTCATTCTGTTTGTCATTTCTTTGTGTTTGGTAAATAAATAAATACATAAACCCAAACCTTGAGGGTAATATCAAAGACAGAGGCTCATAGCTGTCTGGTTTTGTTACAACGGGCTAAAGACTGTGAATCTCAGGAATCAGTCCCCAACTCTGGCACTAATCTGCTACATAGTCCTAGGGCACCTTTTCCCCTTATATCTTCTCCCACTAATTTTTCACCATATCTGTTTCAAATTATAAGCATAATATGGCAGTGGCTTTCCTCCTGTCCTTTTGTGCGTGCAGTTTCTATCATCCTGGCACTGCAGCCCTAGTCTGCTGCTCTGTGCACCATCCAAGCAATCTCTAATTCCCCATCTACTGGATTTCAGATCCGTGTGCGGTTTTGCCAAGTAAATATTGATACCTCATTTCCCAGTACTGGCTATTCAAGGGGCACTCTCACCTAAAGCCTTCAATCTCCTTATCTTCCTTCTCCTTACGTTATCAGTAACATCCAGGGTTGGAGATCCTCTGCGCGTAGAATAACATTTTCTTTCTTCATCTTTCGGTGTGTTGAGAGGTTTCTGTGTGGTGTGCTATAGCTGGTGTTCATCTGACTCCCTTATCTAGGCAGAAGCATAAATTGTGCTGTCTCTGGTTCTGTATCCATCTCACCACTATTGCCACGGCTGTTCATGTCTGAGGTTGTACTCTGACAGTGCAATGTACTCCTTGCAAGCTTGGAAAGGAAACAGTCTTATAAAAAAAAAAATCACATTAAGCATAGCATGTGTTTCATGCTCCTTTAGCATCTTATCCTGCTACAGAGTGTTGTAATTCCCCTGGCTGCTTTTGAATTTCATGTCACACTTTTAAATGTGGTTTGGTACATTCTCTACATGCTCTGTCAGTAGAGTTCTGCCAATAACCTCAGCACACGGGCACTAGGAAATCAACTACTGACTCTGCTTCCCTGTGTGCTGGTGTGGATGTCACAGCTGTAGATACGTGCCGCATGGGAAGGACCTGTCTTCCTGCTGCTGGAGCCTTTTCTCAGTGAGGGAGGATTTTTCTTGACTGGGCCACTCATCTGCACTTCTGTCTTGAGCGACAAGTAACAGCAGGAGATGCCTGCAGAGATACATCAGTACATTATTTTGAATTAATTTCTAAAGCAAATGAGTCAAAGCTTCTTTTAATGGTCTCAAATGTTTTTAAATTTCTAATTATCTTAAAGTTGAGCAAGGTTTAACAAACCCAGTTTGAAAGTTGATTCAAAGGCATGTTCAGGAGTGTCTTCCATCAAGACACAAAACCCCTGTCTGTTCTTAAACCAAGTGAAATCTTAATGATTGCACTTTTGCTAGGAAATAAGACAATGCAAGACTGTGGAAACAAACCATTGAAAACCCCAAATTAATGACAGAGCTGGAGTCAACTGCTGAGACCAATAGGAAGACACAGAAAACAAAGAGGCTCTTTGGGAAAAAGTGTGAAGGAAAGAGCTAAAAAGAGCTTATTTGCAGTGAAAGGTGAAGGTAACGCAGACCTAATGTAAGAATAACTATGTGTATTGACTTTAGCACCTCCTGAACAAAGGGTGGCATTTTTACTTGTTGTCCAACAACAGCCTGATGTATTCTACCTTCCCATACTCCCTTTGAACCTTACTCACTGTTATATATGCGCCCAATCTGCCAACAGGTTGCCTCTGAGTTGGCCATACAGGTGTAAAGGAGCCAAATTCAACTCCTCCCTGGTACTTAAGTGTATGTTTGATTCGGAGAGAAGGTAAAGGCTAGATTTCAGAGCAGTCTTTCAGACGTCTGTTGGTTCTTTAAGCCAAGAAACAACAATCAGAAATGGTTTGCCAGGAAAGCCAGCAGATACTATTCCAAAGAGAGAGCAAATGGATTTTTAAACTGAGGAGTTTTTGTTTAGCCACAGCCATTCTTCAGGGCAGCATCACAGCTGCAGATGCAGTTTAGATACTTTGAGGTGTTTGCAAAGATTAATTAGCTGCCTAAATGGGAACTGAGCTCTGATGAAAGTCTGGCCCTTGTGGGCACTGAGCCTCGGGCTTGGTATGCTTTTGAAAAATCTCACCCCTGAGGACTCAGTGGATGCACTTTCCTGACCTGAGCTCATGCATTAGAGAAGAACCTTAGAGTTATTTCAGTACTTCCAGGAGTTCAGGCTCGTTCTTTAAAGAGAATAACCCAGTGCTTTCCTAGCTCACCAAGAAGCGACAAAAATCCCCGGAGCCTTCCCTTTTCATAGAAAGTCGTGTCAGGTGGTAAGTCTGGACAGAGAGCAGACTGTCTGGATGTAGATATGTGCATGAATAACCGTGGGAACCCAAGCTGCAGCACCTTCCTTCTCCTGATGCCCTCCTGCTCCTACCCACCCTGTGCCCCTCCACCCTGCCCAGCCCTCTCCTCTCTGCAGGCAGCCGTGTGAGCTGGGCTCCTTCCTTCCCTGCTGGTCTCCCCGTTTTGCTCTCCTGCATCGTTCCCATTACCAGGGCCCTGCTTTTAAGATGCTGCTGACTTAGTGCATTTTGCAAACTTGCAATTTCACGCTGCATTTGTTGGCATGGCAACATAAGGGGGGAGTTCAAAGTAGGAGAAAAAAGTTTTAAAAATCCAAAAACTCTTGAATCAGCCCCTTGTTTTGTGTGCTGCCTGTACAAAGTTGGACATCCAGCTGTGTTAGCAGTGGAGTCTGTAAGCAACATTGTTAACACACCCCAGGCACTTTGGAGGTCCAGTCCATTTGCCCTCCCCTCTTCCCCCTTAGAGCTGCCTTCTCCCATCTCTCTTTTAGAAGGTAGCCAAGAGACTGACACCTTCAGTGGTACCCCCAGACATACCCTAACTCAGTGGCAGCTTTGGCAGGGGGTCCTGCTGTCTCTGCAGGGACTGCCCTGTTGCTCGGGAAGCTGGGACCAGCCTCAGACAGGCACAGCAGCATCATAGGCAGCACTCAATGGCAGCACCTTTATCTTTCACCCCAGCAACAGATCCATCAGCGAGGGTGACGATGGAGCACTGCTTGCTCACATCCCTCCACCCCTCCTCTTTCCAGTCACCGTGACTGAAGGAGCAGCAGCCTTTAAATGAAAACTTTACGGCAAAGAGCGGCTGACACTTTTTCACTATGAAGATACATGGGGTGGCTGGTAGCTAATGGATGTCGGCGCTCAAAAGGATAATCTCTGCTTCTCTCTGATACAATTTAACATTGTATTTCCCTAATTTGAGGCTGATTTAGTCGCTGGGGTATTTGGATGCCTCTTCTATGGTGCCGATAGTTAATTAAACAGATGTTGCAGAGGGAATCATTAATTTTAGTGCTGCAGATGGGAGCGGAATGACTTTGTGAAGTTAATGTTTCAGCAAAACAATAGGCTTCTGTCATCAGTTGGTATAAACCGAGTAAATTAAGAGAACAAGTAGAGTAAAGGAGATAGCTTCGAAAGGATATCAATTACTCATTTTAGAATTATACTTCCCCCCCTCAAATCATCATGGGAGAAAAGGAGAGGAAAAATCTGCAAAAGCTGGGAAGAGGACAAGAGAGGATTCCCCACTGAAGGAGAGTTCGGTGCTGCTCTCCCAGGGCTCCTGCAGAAGCAGAGAGCAGAGGGCAGGAGGCTGCAGCAGGCAGCAGCGAGGGGACGGTGCCTGCAGAGCCTTTGGTTGTTATCAACAGTGCAACTTCAGGCCAAGCAAGCCCAAGAAAATATTCCAAGAGCTCCTGAAATCACGTCAATAAACACAGATGGTTTTTCCATGCTAAAGAAGCAGGTGGGCACAAGCATCCTCCTTTTTTGAAGGCTGGGAAACTTTTGTCACTCCAGGCTGGGTGTCCCATACCTATTGACAAGATTTCCTAGGGCAGCTGGCTGGATTTTCAAAGGCATCTGGGTATGGTGACAGTTCTCTAAACTGTTCTATTAACTTTCAGAAAGCTCCAGGCCAGTGTAAAAAGCCCCAAACACTTCTGAAAAATTTCCTGTAGGGTTGCTCCTGTGTATCAGATGTGGCTCCTCTGCTGCAGAAGAGGAAAAACTTTAAAAGCTCAAGGTCTTCACAAGTTTCTTGCTGGCATTAAATGCCCCTAATTTCTATTGAACAGAGGCTCCTATTTTTGAACTGAAAACAACTGAGGGAAAATCCAGCTGCCCCTGAACCATAAAACGGCAGTGGCAGAAGAGGATCAGGGAAACAAATGAAGTTCAGCTATCGTGTTAGAGTGGATGCACTACTGACTTGCTTGAGTGCCTTATAATATGAAAATTATGTTTCTTTTTTCAGGCAGATGAGTCATTTGACCACCCAGACATCTATATGAACACATCTATGTCCATTTATATTAACTTTCTCTTTCTCATATGTGCCTGTTTTTTCCTTATTACCAGCTTCTCCTTTCTCCAAAAACAATAATCAGTGGTTATTCTCATTTATTTGATAAGGCCAAACAATTTCAGTGCCCAGAAAGTAATTATGAATTTGGCAGTTCTGATTAATAAATGTTTCATGAAGCATGCTCCATTTTGTCCATAAACAGCATCTTCCAGACATTCGTTGAGAAAATATGAAGTAATAGCAAAAATACAAAGGGAAAAAAACCCCAACATATTCTTCCTGGCAATAAAGTCCTGTTCTCAGTCTTACATGTGTAAAGTGAATGTCGCCACTGGATTTATTTCTTTAGCACTCACTCTGTACTTACTGTTCTGATTTAATGGCTACTAGTCTTGTTCTACTCTTTCTGGCTTTACAATGCCATATACTTGGTTAGCTCCAGCTTCACAATCAAAATGTCCCAAATTGTTTTTAGGAGCTCATTTCCATCCTCAGGCTTGCTGCAGAGTAGCATCACACAGCTTGAAGGCCTTGTCCTGTTACAACTGAACTAGCTTTTGCATCAAACACCAGCTAAACTGGCCAAATGCTGGCTGCAGTTGCTTAAGAAGAAGTGTCTGGTACAATTTGAGGAACCATCACGTATCCCAGCTAGCTGCCAGGAAGCCAGTCTGCTCTTGGTCCTGTGCTGATTCTGCCAGCCCCACGCAGCCGTTTAGGATGCTGGAGGGTCCCTTGGATGGTGCTGCTAATCTTCTTTTCATCCAGCTGACTTGGTCCCCTTAGGCCTTGCAAAGAAATCTCCGTGGTATTGGCTTCAGCGATAGACACTGAAGTCACTCATAACCAAAGAGAATAAATTCAGCACTTTCCAAAGTATCCTGCTGAAAGACTTGAAAAAGGCTGTGATTTTTGCCTGACAAAGAATAAACATGAGGGTACTGAGAATGCAGGATCCTAAGACCTGTCTGCTGTTGCAATATATTGCACTGAATTGAAGGACTCTGGCTGCTTCCTTTAGGAAATATAATTCTCATTAAAGGCATGAAATTGAGCTCCTTGGAGACCTAAGTCTTTGGTCTGCTGAATAATCCAAACATGAGTTTTCAGCAATACCAGATTCTTGCTGTATCTGCTTGTGTCTCAGAAGTGGGCTGTAGGGATTTGCTTCTTACAGTGAGTCCTTGTGCTTGCTGTGTTTGTTCACTGGTGTCCCTTCAACGCCAACTTACCAGGATGGCTTTTCTAGCACAGAATTCTCTAGAGATCTGGATCTCAACCACAAGAGTGCCTTTGTTTTCCTCACCCACAGCACAGGTCACCCAGCACCTATCAAGCAATAGTTTTTGGGCTATCCCACTCCTGCTCAAGTAAGCAACTGGGTGTCTTGAAGGGTACAAGATGTCACCACAGTTGTGGGAAAGGCTGTTTACAGTGTGCTCTGTCAGATGCCTTTCTATCCTCTTCAGGTTCTGGTGAGTAGATGTTTCCTAGGGGTTATAAAGACCCCCAGGCACAAGGGCACCTCCAAGGCAGGGTGGTTCAACAGCGTTTTCCCCTGAGCTTGTCCTCTTGAATGGTGTCACAGTGCCACTTCGTGGCAAGCTTCCTTGGAGCCACCAAGAGTATCTGACATGCAGGGCTCCCCAAGGAGCACACTGGCCCTCTCCTCATCAGGGAGCCTGAGCATCCTGCTGCAATTCCTTTTCTGTGCACGGCATCACCTGCCAGTGGCGTCTGCCTCGGCGAGAGGTAATTGATTCCCTTCCCCTTTAGAGCCCTAATTAAAAATGCACTGTATTAAACTTGAATGCATTGGAAACAATTAGCTTCCTCTTTTGTCTTCTCATTTGAGTCGGCAATGCGAGGCAGCCAGGTGTCACGTTCAACAAATCTCCATCAAGTGATTTCTGTGGAAGGAAATGAAGTTTGAAGAACTCCTTTGCTGCTCCTGACGCTTTGGATTTGACCTTCTCGCGCTCTCAGCTTATCTCCATGGAGATGCTCATTTTGCAGATTGGCTCCATCTTCTGCCAGCAGCTGCATCGCGTGGAGGCAGAAGGCAGGAGCCTAGGCAGGGAAGCGAGGCCATTTCAAGGATTCAGTGCTGTTCTTTTCAACACAGCAGCACTTTCAACTGGGCAGTGGTATCTGCTTCTCCTGCAGAAAGCGTGTGGCTTGCACTGCTCTGAGCTCATGTCATTAGCTGAGACCCCAAAAGAGGAGAATTTTAGCTTGAGCTAGAAGCTTCTGTGGCATAGCTGTACCTTGCTGCCAAGTGGTAGCATGACCCTGAGGAGAAGTCTGCACTTGGTTTCAGAAAAGCCTAATCATGTCCATACTCTTGCCAGAACTGGAAGAAAGAGGGTGGTGTTTGCTCTGGCCTATAACCATCTACAGGCAAAACATACAGCTGGAGGCACAGTGCTGCATTGCTGCGGGGATCCTGGGCACAGGACGACTTCCGCTAGCAGAGCTGATCATGACACAAACAAAAATAATAGAATCAGAGAACTGTTATGGTTGGAAAGGACCTCTAGGATCAGCAACCCCAACCTTCATCCCAACACCTCCCTACCCACTAGACCATTGCTTCCATTGCTACATCTACTTGTTTTTTAAACACCTCCAGGGATGGTGACTCCACCACCTCCCTGTTGCATTGCCCAGCCATTCTCTCAGCAAAGAATTTTAATTTAATTTTATAGAATTTAATGTTTGGGACGGAGGGAAAAGTGGAATGTTTTATAGTAGAATCATAGAATGATGGGGGCTGGGAGGGGCCTCTGGAGATCATCGAGTCCAACCCCCCTGCCAGAGCAGGGGCACCCAGGGCAATAGTCCTACATCTGCAGAAGTCTCTGTAAAATAGGAAGTCCAAGATGAGTGTCTGCTCTCAACAACCAGCTCCAAATCTGATGTAGCATTTAGTTCAGCTGGCAACCACGATAGGCCAGCTCCCATGAAGTCTGAGGGAAGATCTCCACCCTCTACCTGGAAAGAACTATGAGTGGGACTGTGCTCAGTGCACTCAGTGAAAATATTGGTTGGGAAATTTCAGCAAACCATTTTTCATCAGAAAATGCTGATTCTCTGAAGCAGGCTTTCTGTGAGAATAAAAGGGCAATTTTTCCTCATTTTAGCAATTCTAAATATTGCGACAGCTTTAAGTGAAGAAACGAAACTAAGAAAAGCCCTGCTTGAAAGTTGGTTTTTTTTCCCCTTGTTTCAGGTTGTAACTTCATTACAATGAAAACCAAAAGAAAATCAAAGCAAGTGGTGTAAAAGGGAAAGGAAACTTTTAAGACTGGTATAAAAATAAAATCCATTGAGCTGACCTGAGGTATTTTTTCCCCAGTGTGTGTTCCTACCACAGTTTCTTTTTTAACTTCAAGTACTAGGAAGAGGAAAGGGATGGCAACATCTCCCACGAAGGGGAGAAGGCTCCCAGCCCAGGCTGAGCCTGTAGGCCAGGATCTGTGTCTGCAGCTGTGGCGAATGACGAATTACAGCTTCTCATGACTTTGGTATCAGAGGCAGAATCCCTGTCAGGGCTGGCCAAACCACTTCCCTGGGACCACCTGCCAGGAGGAGCTAGGGAATTAGCAGTGCTGAGGGGTTGCTCCTCCAGGCTCAGCTGTAGTGCATCATGCAACGTGGGAGGAGGGAGAAGTTGGTGCATGAAGCTTTGCCCAAGTTTCCTCAGAGTTTAAATGCCGACTCAAGCCAAAGCCAAGGCTTTACCCAGTGCCAGGTAGCTTGCCAGACATATGGCACCTTCTGAAGTTCTTCCACCTTCATCCAGGCTTCAAGGCATGCAGTGGAGGTGTTTACAGGCAAGTGTCTCTTCCTTCTCTCCTCAGTGATTGACAGCCCTGCCTGCAGATTTACACTGGAGTCAGTTGAGAGCTGAGCATGCCCTGAGCTCCAGGGCTGTAGTGTCAGCCCTTCTGTTGGTGAGGGCAAGCCTCAGTACTGATGTGAGGCTCCCTCCTGTATGCAGAAACCTCTGTCCTTTTCTCAGCACAGCTTACGCTTCCTTCTGCCTTCCTTGTCCTCTCCCACCAGCCATCCCTTAGGGAATTAAAGCACCATCTCATCTCTCCATCAGTTCTAAGCTGTTGCTGGAAGTAAAAAAGATTTCTCCTTGTTTGTATGCTCTGCAAAGTTTTCTTTTTGGAGATGGATTTATTGTCTTTTTTATTATTATTATTTATAAAGATTTATTGACAAAAGTAAGTTAGAGTTGGAAATATGCACAACAAAGGGGAAACTTCCTTTCCCAGCCTTTGGTAGAACTAAGATCATGAGTAGTAAAATAAAAAGCAGCATGTTTCCAGATCTTTAGGATTTGATAAGGACTTGAGTGCTGAGGGAGGAACAGAGCAAAAGGCCTGTGCTGTGAGCCTCAGGGCTGGAGCTCTGGGAGCAAGTGGAGTTTTGTGCATTGCTGTTTACCCCTCCCCATCCAGGAGAGCGGCCACTATGGCTCAGCAAGGTCACTGTGTGTGTGTAAATGTGTATGGATTGTGTGTGGGTATATATCTATGTACATAGTGCTTCCATACAAAAGCTGTAAGCTGCAATGGGGCCTGTTCTCGGCCCTTTTCTTGCCACCCACATCTTCCAGTCCCTCACCAAGTGGTTCTTACTCCCCAGTGTGATTAGTGTCCCCAGGGGTCAGTGAGAGGGGCCTTCATTCAGTACAACTCAAGAATTTGTTGCTGTTGTGCCAGAGAAAATAAGCTCCGTATGTTGCAAGTCAGGTGTAGTTCTTATAACTTCTGTTTTTCTGGCTATTTCTGGACTCGCATAAAGCCGAGAAGATGGCTGCTGTTTTAAATCCTCACTGAAGAAATAGTTGCCTCCCTCTTAATTACCTTCTCATGGCAGGCCACCATGGGCTGGCAGTAAGAAGCACAGAAGAGCTCTTCCTTGTTGAAAATGTGTTGGTGATGGAGTAAGTTGAAAGACAGGAGAGGGATGGTGGGAGAGAGGAGGAGGAGGCCTAAGAGGCAGAAAGATCATACATGAAGTTGTAGAGAGATGCAGAGCTAAGGATCTGACGCTGAAGAAACACTGGCTAGAGAACCATCAGAGGGGACAAGCCAGCCCTTGTTAAGGGTCTCTTTGCCTCTTTGTTGGGGTGATAATTTGGAAGATCAGAGCCTGGCAGCAGAGCCTGTCTGGATGAGAATGAGAACATGTCTTCCTTCCCCTTTAAAGAGCAGAGAAAGCCACAAAGCAACCATATGGAGTTGCAGCAGAGTTTGCCAACACCTTCTGTTTTTTGAGGGCCAGATCCAATAAAGGACATAGTTAGGCACAGTTTTGATTTATTTTTAAGCACCTGAAGTGAATTACATGGTTTAGAAGGTGGATCTAAAAACCCAGTCCTCAGTCAGGAATCCCTTGAGGAATACTAAAGAATATGAATTTCTGATCAAGTTTAGACTCTGAAGGCTTCTTCTGAGGGTGATTGCCGAAGCTTTTCTTCTGAAGACCTGCACAAGATTCTCTTTTGGTTTGAAAATGCTATTGCTGTAGTGTGCATGAGACAACCTCTCTGGTGGAAATGTTCCCCAAGGAAAGGAAGCCCTTCAGTCCCATGAAGCAGACTGGGTGGAGGGGTATCCCACCGGTACCTTCTCCCTTTCAGGAAAGGTACTCTAGGTGGCCCTGCTCTAGCAGGGGGGGTTGGACTAGATGATCTTTCGAGGTCCCTTCCAACCCCTAGGATTCTGTGATTCTGTGATTCTGTGATTCTGTGAAAGGTCCTAGCTGCTGTGCAGAAAGCGAGCTGGAGACTCTCCATCCTACTCGATGATCATTGAAGGTCCCTTCCAAGCCCTAATGTTCCGTGACTCCCGCTGAAGCCAGACCTGTTGTGCAAAGTGTGCAGGAGCTGGGGACCTCAGTGAGCCCTCCCAAGGACTGTGGTACTGTAAGTCGTGCAGGAAAAGGGAGTTGTGGATTCTGGACTGTGCCCCATGTGTCATTTATTCGTTCTTTACTAAAGCCTTTGACATGGGTTTTTTTAATGGTTGGACTCAATGATCTTAAAGATCTTTTCCAACTGAAATGACTCTACAATTCCATGATTTTATGTTGGATAAATACTGAGTTAAAAACCATCTCCTTCCACTGGTGGAGTAGATAGGAGTCCCAAGCTCTGCCCTCCACTCCATTTACCTGGTGCAATGCTAGCTGGTGTCAGGAGGAATCTGCAATTATTTCACAGAAGCTGCACTGAAACAGAGGACTCTGTAATCCATTTATCACAAACGACTCCAATTCCAATCTCAAGTAAGAGAGGAGTCAATTAACAAATGAAAACGGAGTACCAATGCACTCTCCGTTTCGATCACAGCACATCAGTAAAACTCAGTAGCAGCATGACAGGAGCACTTGTTTTCCTGGATGTGGCTTTGGAGATCACAGGAGAAAGTAGCACAGTCTGGGATAGAGCTTTTGGAAATGGACCGTTATCTTTATGATGAGATCTGTCTGCTCTTACAGCTCCATCACCGAAGTTTTTTAGCTTGGTGGATTTGTCTGCCCAGCAGACGTGACAGAAAGAAATATTAGCTTTACAAATGGGGATAAAAATGACATCTACTGAAAGCCAAAGCTGGTTAATGAGAGAGGATTTTCAAAATGTCACTCATCCTGTTTCCCATATTTAGCTTATATTTCCAAGAACTGATCTCTCTCTTCTGTCTGTGAAAAGCCCATTTTCAATGAAACTTCCTTCAATATACTTCTAACCAAATAATTATTAGTTTCCAAATTAAAGTAATTGAATTTGTTAGTCAAATTACAACGCAGAAAAAAAAGAAAACCACAAAAGTATTTATGACTTTATTTTATCTTTATTAAGACTAACAAGGTTTGAGCAGAAATGATCTCTTGACAAAGCCATTAGGAGCACAGACAGGATCACAGTCTGTAACGTATCTGAAAGGGCACAGCAGAAAAGTCAAATGCTCATCCTCTGGGTGACAGTCAGAGCAAAATTATGCTGAAATTAAAGAAAAATACAGCAACTGAAGGATTCATCCTTCAATAGCATTGATAATTATTCATTGCTTTTTTACAAAAAGGCAGTAGATCTTAAAGATTTGGGGTTTTATGTGGTGATGGGCGGGAGGTTTAAGTGCCTGATGGCCACGGCCATTTCAATGCACAGAGAAATGGTGTAAGTGCTCAGGGTAAGGGGTGAGTGGACAATGCTCCTGGAGGGAAGCTCATCAAAGTCCAGGGGTGGCAGGGTCCCTCTGTGATTTGGAAAAACCAGCTGCACCAGCAGGGCTTAAGGGCCCAAGTATGGCACATTTCTTTGGTGTCACCAGACAGGACTGGGTGCAGTTATTCTCCCCCCAGATCCATCCATCCCTGAATGCACCTGGATGGAGGTTTCCCAAGGAGCATGTACTATTTCTAGCTCCAGCTGGCCTTTTTGGTTCCAGTGTGCACAGCCTCAGCTTTGAAAGTCTTGAGAAGCAATGGAAAAGTTTCCAGCCAAGGTCCCAAAATGGTGAAGTTGTATTTCCACTGCAGGGATTTCCCAGCCATGTGTGCTCTCCCTGTTTCCCCTGTCCCTTTGTAAATTTGAGAGGTGACATGAATGATGTCACCAACTGAATGATGCATGGTCATAAAACCTGCTGATGTGAGGACATCTAGGCTCTGAGATGACATCTACTTAGTTGACCTGTCTTCAGGGAGAAATTAGAACAGCCTGTGGGCTTTGTGCATCTAACCTCCTCCATTCTCCTCTCAGCTCTCTGCTGCCTAAGTGTAAAATGGACCAAAATCCTGAATAGAATTGGAATGGAAATCAAGCAGAAACATGCAAGCCTCTATTTCAAGTGAATCTAAATCTCTACAGAGCTCAGAGAGCCTTGGATCATCTGCCTGAAAAATAACCAGCAGGTTATTGCCTTTATCAGAGGAGCTCATCCTCTCTGCTAGCTCTGGGTGCTGTGGGTGCAGGCCAGTGAGGGTGAGGAGCTTTATGGAAGCATGTAAGGGCTCAGCAGACCTACAGGGAGGGCTGGAGATCAGAAAGGATTTGGGGAGGGGCTGGGTATGGGCACAGGGAAGTTTTGTGGCTCTGGCAGGCAGAAGGTTGGCTCAGCCAGAGCAGCCCCTTGTGTGCGTCTCCTTTTTCTCCCTTGCTCTCCTGACTTTCACTCAGAAAGCTCCAGCTCTGCCAGCTATTCAGCAGCCTAATCTTTTTCCAGTCTCAGCTCTTGCCTACTAATGTGTTTCAGGCACAGAAATTTCATTAAGCCTGCACTGATGTCCACAGGCTTTAGCCATGGACTTCATCATTAAGTGGGTTTTATTTCAGCCAGTACACAAATTACCCTCTGCTCTTAGGTGGAAGAAGGAGGGGAGTAGGGGGGGGGGTGTGACAGAGAGCAGCAAAGAAGGAAAAGAAGCAAAGAAAAATCCTTTCCATCCATCTAGGGTTATCATCTAATAGCTACCCATGTCCTCCTGAAAACAGGTGCACAGAGAGGAAAATGAACCACTAAAGACCACATTTCACTAATGCTGTGACAGTGCTTAACACTGCCAGGGATGAGAGCGAGTCAGAAATGCTGCCTTGGAAATGCTGCTCGTCCCAGCTGCCCTCCCAGCCTCCCAGCCTGCTTTTCCCTCTGCCTTCACCCAGGGTGCTGACCTTAATGTTGCATTTAATTGGAAGCATTTGGAAGCTCAGTTCTCTCGTTCAGCTTTGTGGTAGCTTTTAATGTGGGGATTATTTAGCCATTAGCTCAGGCACTTGGTTTCTCTGGATTAAGATTCCAACAAGCTACTTGTCTGATTATCCTCGGTGACATGGATGGACCTGAGCAGTTGAGTTTTGAGCTGAAGCTGAACTTATTTCTCATCTGGGTATGTGGCTGAATTCTTCCATTCTGGCCTTTTTTTTTTCAGATGCCCTGGCACCAAAAAGCAATCTATAATTCCCATCAGTAGCCTCATCTGCCTAGAAAAGGGAGCTCAGAAAGGAAGTTTTCACTGCCTGGAAACAGCTGGGAGAGGATTTTTCTGTTTCCCCAGTGACAGAAAAATCCTTCCACATGTCTCGTGAGAATCCCAAAGATTCAGGTGAATCTACAGTTGATGGCATATAGGAACATCAAATGTGTGCATAAGCTTATGCCTAGCTATAGTCTTTTAAAGAAAAAACTTCTTCCCTTTCACAGAGAGGCTGCCCTGTGTCATTAATTCCAGCGAGGACTTTGCTGTGTGTGTGGCTCTCTGCTGTGGCCCAGCTTTTTATGAGAAAGGAATATAAATAATGTCCTCAGATACAGCAGCAGGTTAATCAGTCAGCCCAAAGCATATACAGGGTTCAGGGAAAATGGGTGCTGGGAAACCAGAAACTCCACAGTTCCTCCTTGTGCGGGCGCTCCTGATGCAGCTTCCGGAGAATCCAGTGTTGGTCACAACTGCAGGCTAAAGCTCAGGCTAAAGTTAACTTTGAACACTGTTGGAAAGACTCCTTAAAGCTTCTCTAAGGCTTTATTATTGCTCTTCTGAATTTAAGTCCGGTCATGGTTTTCCAAGAAGTCCTAGGCAGAAAAAGAATGGAAAAAAAATATATACCTTTTTCCTTCTAGCAGAAGGAGATCTGCTCCAGCATCAGGTGCCTTCAGAGTCCACAGAGCTCTGCTCATTCACTACGTGGAGGGCCATGGGTGACAGGGAGCATCTTTTTTGAAGCTAATCAGAACAGCATGCAACAAAAGGAGCAGCTGTCATCTTTTCCTTACCCTGCGCCACTGCTTGATGGATCAATCAGATCAAAACATTTTCAGAAGGATGGGTTTTTTGTAAGGATTTTTTTGAAGCAATTTCTTTTCCTCTAAAATGCTTCCATTTAGAAAGGAAATTTGTAAAACCGAAACAAGTCCTGTAGGTTTGTAACAGAAATAAACCTCATTTCTCCCTCCGAGAGGACATACATTTGGCAATCCATGCAGCTCATCTGTGAGAGACAGAAGCTTTCTAAACATCCAACATGAAATACTTCCAAAATTCAGACAGCATTAAACCAGTGGAATTCATTTTGCTCTTTGATAGTATAATCCCAGTTGCATTTCCTCAAGGGTTTGAACTGCAGCCCTGCTCATGACCTGACAGTCTCAAACTGGGTCCCAGCTGACTGTTGTAAGCAGGACACGCTGCTGTGGATGTGGTCCCTCTGCAGGCAGGAGCTCTGAGGTCCATGTCTCCTTTTTCCACCGGCGAGGGCGTGTGCTGCCAGCTGCCAGCCCTGGGATGCGCTCTCCTATCGCTCTGTTCAAGCCCTGGCAATATGCTGGCAATGACCCTCTGTTTATTGGGAGTGCTGGGCTGGGGGGACACGGGCTGGAGGGCTCACAGCATCTTGGCAGGGATGAGAGAGTGGCTTTATCTGGTGAGTTCTGCAGAGTACCCAATGAAGAGCAGACACAAAAAAAATAAAACCCTCTCCTGTCGCCTTTTTCCAGCCAAATGGCTTTTGCCAATTATAACTTGATGTCTGGGCCAGTTTACTATCTGATGCTTGTATTTTATTATCTGATCACATGAACTTTGCCGCGTCTGACCAGAACGTGGGCTGAGGGGTGCCTGCTGCTAATTTATAAACTGAAAGGAGTAACTAAATTTAACTAATATTCATTCTGTCTCTCCGGGCCGGCTGGTGGAGAGCAACTTCCCTGCAGTGCTACAGCCTTAAGCTGCCTGAAGGTGCCACTGTGCTAATTGCTTCCAGTTGGAAAACAAACACGGAGCCTGGGGGTCCTGGGTTGGGAATCTCATTAGCTGGGATCTCACTGGGAAGGAGCAGGGGCAGGCAGCAGGGAGGTGATGCTGGAGCTGGGAGTCTACAGGGTGCACTCAGAGAAGGCAAAAGCCCAGCTGGGATGTTCCTGGGCACTGCCCTTGGCATGGGCAGCAGAGGACTCTTCAAGTCTGTCCAGCAGCTCTGGAGAACAGCAAATAAAACCCCTCAGGCTATTCCAGTGCCTGACACCTGTCATTTAAAATGATGCTTGACATTCTATTATAGTCCTTATACTATGGTCCTGTTCCCTGCAAGGCCCACAGTGCTCCATCCCCACGCAGCACTGACTTGCTCTGTTCAACCCCATCATGATTTTGCCCATCTGTAAGCTGCTGTCTGCAGTCATGGGCCATGTTAGCATTGATTCTTCCAGCTGCCAAAGCAGAACACGGATTTTCCTTGAGCTGTTTCCCTTTCATAGACTCTTACTAATGTAAGGAGAGGAGGATGGGGGAGAGAGGGAGGAAAAGAAAGGAGCAGAGCAGTGCTTACTGCTGATGAGAAAGTGTCAGACAGCCTCTCCAGAGCACTGTCTAACGTGACCTACTTCAATCGTCTTGAGAGAGGTATTTGTCTTGCAACAGTTCTTTTGGAGGAAAACAAACCATGATCTCAAGTAGCTCTGGGGTAGGAACCTGATTTCTGAGGGAGACTCTGGCTCTTGCTCTGTGTTCAGATGGGAAAGGAGGGATCTCAAGGCCTGTCCTGGCACAATAGCCTGTGACCCTCCTTCAGCATTGCTCAGCACCATGGTGATGCAACAGGGAGTTAGGAAATGTCTGGCCCTGATATAATCCCAGTGCAGTGGCACTGTGTGTCACCAGCAAGAGCAAAGGGAGGCAATGGTGTTGCAGGGTACTGAACGCCAGGGTTAGATATTTTTCATGCCCTTGGTGAGTCTGGCTGCATTCCAGTAATGCTGGAGGGAAGAGTCTCTGCACCCCTCCTCCCTCGTGTGGCCCCTGAGTCCTGCCCAGGACAGCTTTCCACTGGGAGTCTGTCAGAAGATAGGCTGGCTAATGACAAAACAAGCAGAAGAAAACCAAATGTACATGGCCTTACAGACACTACTTTTCTGAGACACTGAAGTTTCATCATCAATAGGCTATGTGTGCATAAAGGTCTCATCTGTACAGGGTTTACCTAGTGACCTCAAATCTCTTACCAGACTGGTACAGACTCTAGAGTGGCTGGATTTGTGAAATGTTATTCTCTGTTTCAAGGTGAGGAGCCAGAACATTCTGAAGATCTGGGTTCAAGAGAGATTTTAGCAAGATCACTGCCTTTCTGTCCTTGCTTTGAAAACTACAGGGATGGTGAAGTGTTTTTTCCCTGACCCACCAATTTAGGGAGATGTGAAGGGCATCCAGGGGCTTGTATTTTAGTGTGGAGATCCTCATGGGGCTGCTGGAGCCCCAGTAAGAATCTAGATGCTCCTCAGTCAGGCAAAGACTTGTGGCAGATGTCCTGGATCCACCAGGATACAAATCCCTCCGGCTGCCAAGTCATTTTGTCAGTGCCCCTGGCCAGAGATTTATCTTAGCCTTTTAATATTTTTGCATAATGTTTTGTTGCCCTTCTTCCTCTCTCCCTCTTTCTCTGTCTCTTTTATTTTTAATTCTCTTTTCCCGGAGCACTTTGCGCTTTCTGAATATAGCTCCATGAAGTAAATGGTAATACCAGACTGATAAATTAGCGATGTATTAGAGCCTTGTATTAGCTCAGGCCAGTAATTTAACCTGATGCAGGAGATGGTTGCATTTGTTATATTCATGCACCAATAGATAGCAACTATCCCAGAAAGCTGACACTTGTGGGCAGTGCCCTTCCCATAAAGCATCCCTGCGGCAGACCACAGTCGCTTCCTATTTGTCTAACCTCAGGGCGTGCTGGGTGAGCTAGTTTAGGCAAAACCTTTTAAGAGGGAAAGAATGGGAAATGAAATATTTACTTTTTGTTTTTACTTGCTGGCGGTGAAAGGATATTGATGTGGTGTAGATGGAACATTAAAATCAGAATTATGCTGGGGAATAAAAAATAAATAAAAAAAAAAAAGCCAGGCATAAATTAGCACTGTTTGCTTCCTCTGTAGTTTAAGAGAGTTAGCATCACCCCAGTGCCACACAGCACGCCGGAGATGTGTTTGGGGAGCTGCTGGGTCATAAATCACAGGCAGCATTTAAACCGACAAGAAGAAAGGCCACATAGAGATGGATGGATGTCCAGTGAGGGGACTGTCCGAGGGGCGATCATAAACAAGTCAAGAGGCGAGGCAGCTGGAGCAGGAGGGGGAAATAAGATTTGAGGGTTGGAGTCTGAGCGCTGCGGGCAGAGCCGAATGCTCGCAGGGTAAGTCGGAGGAGAAGCTGACCAGAAAAGGTGTGGGTTGTGAGAAGTACAGGCCACGGGATGGCAACCCTGTTTTGCCACACGTCAACATTTCTAAATTACTTTTATGTTTTTCCCCCTGTGAAACAGCAAAATGTTATCGTATTCATTTTTCACTAAAAAGGTCAAGTTTTCGATTCTGCTTTCTCCTCCTGATATGAACTGACCAGAAAACCCAAGACCTTACACACTTTCTACAGGATATCTTCATCCTGTCGGAGGTGTCTATACAAAATCCTTTGCCCAGAATGCCCTTTGCCAAAACCACTTGCTGATAAGTTCCTTTCCTCGTGTTAAAACAGAATGTCAGCCTGTGATCTTGAGGGGTACTGAATTTACCTTCAAGAGCAGAGATGCATTTCTTAACCTTAACCTGTCCGTGGGACTCTGGCTGGAGATGTTGCTGTGACTTTTGAGTGCTGTAGGACTCTGAGGGCTCTGCTCAAGGAGCCTTGTTGACTTCCCTGGGATTATTTCAGGAACAATGTTGTGAAATCATTCTCGGCTTTCCATCCTCTGGAAATCACAGTTCAAATGTGCCTGCAGCCGAGGGAGAAAGTTCTCGTGTGACAGCAGCTCTTTTCAATGTTTCATTGCACTGTATAAACTGCCACAGAAAGGTTAGTGATTTTTTTGGCATGGTCACCACACACTTTCTCACACTTCCAGTAACAAGAAAACAACAAGGGCATTTGCTCTTTAGTGAAGTGCTTCAGTAATGCTCTTTAGAAAAGAGGGTTTGAAAAGAGAGTGTGATTCAAGTCAGGCTTGGGATCAATACATAGACTTGGGGTCAGGGCTGGAGCAACACTGGGGGATGGAGAAGGCAGGAAAAGCATCAAGGAGAAGGAATTGAAGAAGGATATATAGTTCTTCAGAGGAGAAGTGAGGTTTACTGAGGTGGGCTGTGTGGGTGGTGAGTAAAATGAGCTTAGGATGGGGACAGCCAAGGTGTCCCCAAGTCACAAGTGGAAGTGTTAGTACAGTTTGGAAAAAGACTTAATCCTCACAGCTGGCAGCCTGGAGTCTCTCAAACTCCAGCTCAGCTCTTGGCTTGGAGGTTTTTCTCTCCCTCAGGAAAGCAGCTCCCCTGTGGAAAAGGCAGATGTGCAGTAACCTGTTCCAAACCCAGGTGTCTGTCAGGACAAGGAAGTTACCTTAGCAAGGGATGTGTTAGATCTCAAAAGGGCCCTGCCTCTCTGCACAGTGAAAGGCAGAAACTGCTTGAGAGGGTGATTAATTCATCAGTAAAACATTAATTATCCTAATGACTCCATTCATTAACCTCTGAAGTGAGAGGAACTGGCCCCTCTCCATCTCCAGAGAAATTTAGCCCCTTCCAGCTTCAGCGCTGGAGTTCCAGGTGCAGAAATATGGGTACATGCACCTGTTAAAAATGGGTCAATCTGGGGAGCAAATACCCCATAGGTAAAAACATGCACGGGGCTGAAATCTCACACTGGCACCACAGAAACATCGCTGGTGTCTGCAGAACTGACTTACCTAAACATCTCTGACTTCAGGTCTGACCATCATGCTTGCTCTCCAGCAGTTGTGGTTGTGATTCCCCCATTCAACACAACCCAGAAAATACCCTGGTTTTTGGTGAGCAGAATAGGTGGGTTCAGTCCCATGGTGACTGCAAATAATCTCTTTGAGAGCTGGTCCAAAGAAAGGCTTAGGCATGTGCAGAAACAATTCTTTGACAAGGGGCTTTAGTATGAAGGCAGTTCTTATGTGTGAACTCCTCCTGTGGTGTCCCTTGTGTTTGTAAAGGCCTGTGTCTGTCAGATAAAACTCACTATGAAGCTTGGAAAAGGATGGAAACTGTTTTCCTTCAAAGAGGCTATGGTTCTGCTCCCAGTTCTGACACCGCCTGGCTTTCAGCCGTCCTGCTTCCTCTCTGCCAAGATTGCCTTCCATGCAAACTACTTTACAACCCATTAATTAGAAGTGCTGCGTAAGAGCTGAAAAATAACATTATTTGTGGGATGCAGCACACCTCTGCCCTTGGGAGACATAATGACTGCTTCTAAGTCATGTGCTGGTTATATTAAACTTCATGATCTGCTCAAGTGATGAACTAATTCAGCTTCCAGCAATCTCAGTAATGGGTTTTCAGGTGAGGTTAACTCTTCATGCCTCCACTGCCTCTTAGCTCCTAGTACCTGTATGCAGGTATATGAGCCTTCTGAGGCTCTGCCAGTGCAGCAGAGGATGCACAATCCTTCCTCATGCTTGAGCTTGGCCAAAGGGAATGCAGAAGTCACCACCCTGTCGTGTTTCCCCCACATGCAGATTCCTTCTCAGCGCTAATGGCAAAGTGGTATCTCCTGCAAACTGTGTCCTCACTACCTGTCATCTCTTGGGCTGGATTCTTTTTGTGTGTTGAGTGCCAGCATCCCCCACCGTTCCATCCTGCAGCTGGATTGCTGCTGAGTTACTGGAGCTATGACAGATCTCTCCTAAGTGCTGGATCTGAAGTGGATCCATCCTGGTCTTATGATCCTTTCCATAAACCTTAGCAGAGCCATTCCAGAGTTCAATAATTTCATTTTTAAAAAGCTTTCAATTTCTTTTGACAGGGCTGGGGTATTTAAAGATGGCAAAGTGAAGGAGATAAATAGATTATTGATCAGACAGGCTTGTAATTCCTTAGTGAATTGGATTTAGCTCCTTCATTGAGATCAGGTCTCTGCTATAAATCTCCCAAGCAATCGATGAGATGGAGAGTGCCTGGTGAGGAGGACTTTTGTTTGTTACCATGTCCAGAAGTAGGGACTGGGAGCAAGTCTCCCACAGGAGGGGAAGGCAGGAACTAGGAGCCAGCCTTGGTAAATGGTTATCCTGATTCCATCAAAGCATTAACTGCAGCAGGGATTGCAGCCCAGGGCTGCAGAGGCACTGCACACATGGCCTGTATTTGTCATGCTGAGATCATGCCATGTGCAATCATCACCATAATGAGTTATCCTGGCATTAAAAGACAGTTCAGCTGCAGAGGCTGGAGTTGGGAGTATGACCTGGCTTCCTGGTGGCACCACAACAGGATCGAAAACTCCCATCGGGTGCATGTGCCATCCATTCCTTGTCACCTCCTGGCTCTGAATCTGAAGAGTGGCCATGTGCTCAAGTCCTGTGTGACTGCAAACTACAGGCAGCTTTGGAGGCTTCCTGGCTTGGCTGGGCAAGGGTTCGGACCATGATTAGAAAGACAAGAAGAGATGCCAGCAGCAAAAAGTGCCAGAACTCCAAACTTCTGTAAACTCCCTGGTCTAGCTAACAGTGCCAGAGAATAAAAAGTAGCTGCAGCCTTTTCAGTTTCTCTCAAGGGTCTGTGTGTGCTCTGTCTCTGTGCACCTGGCACCAGCACAGAGTCTGCGGCTGCTGAGGGCTTTGTGTCAGAAAGGGGTTTGTTATTTGCAACAGCAGTAGAGTTGGTGCTTGGAGCCTGGTATCCATAAAAGCCTTCATGGTCTGACGTCTTGAGCTAATCATAGTTCTGTGTCTGAAGATTTGTGGATAACAAGATGCACAAATGTCCAATACAATGTGTTGGTGAGTAGGTCAGTCTAGCAATCCTTCTGCATTCTGTTGCTCCTCATCCTCACCAGTCAATTCAGAGCAGAGAGACAACCATGACTTCCTCAAAATCATTCATGAGCAAACTTGTAATCAAATTTTTCAGCATTCATATAAGTGAGTGTGAGCATGAACCTAGGAGAACATCTAAAATGCAGACCTCTGGACTGAATTTTTTCCTGGCAGGTGCACCCTCTCCCCCAGTTCCCATCAACCCTGCTTCACTCTGCTGAAGTTTTTGGGTTGCATGTGGCACTTCCCAGAAGTTCAGCCACTTGCAGAACCCCTGGCGCCTCAGGCCTTGACAAACTGGGCTGGAGGTCTTCCAAAGCTGGGCTTATTTGGGAGATTTCCAGTACTTCCTGTTTCCAACTGAACTGGCAAGATATAAAATAGCTTTTTTCACTCTATTTCATTCTCCTTCTGGTGCTGGCTACACCCCAAAAGGCAGAGAGACAATAAAAGGAGAGGAGGAGGAAATCAACTGAATCTTTTCACTGTTGAGGAAAGAACCTGTGCCTCCTCAAGACTGGATCCAGTGTGGGGAGTGTGTGTCAGGAATGATACCCACTCACCTCGTTCACATGTGGAAATTAAGATGCATTTTATTTAGAGCCAGTGAGAAAAATGTGTTGGTTTAATCTCTTCCAGGAAAACCCAACATAGATAATGCCTTCCCCCCTCCCCCCCAGTTTCACAAGAGACAAACAAACCAAAAAAAACCCCAAATCATCAAGAACACTTCATGAGGAGGAGGCAGGGGAAGTTCTGATGGAAAAGTGCCTTGCAGCTTGGGTTGAACATTGTATTGACTTTTATTTCAGAACAACTGCAATCCAGGAAGAGATTTCCAGGAGAACAGATCTGCTTGCAAGCTTTTTATCTAGTCAGAAAATCCACAACCAATGAAGCACATTTTTCCATCAAGAAAACTTCTATAAAATGTAAGCTACTTAACCAAAACTCATTGTGCCTGACCATTCCCAGCAGTGAGAGATGCAGAAGAATCTGTGCTACCTATAGCTGCAAATCCAAACCCAGTCCAATTTTCTCGTTGTGTACAAATCACAAAGCTGTTGTGTGGTGTAATCCAAGCAGTCATTGCTTCCAGCTCTTTTAGCTCACCCAGCGGAAAGTTGCGTTTGCATCCGCCACGTTCTAGCCTTGCTGAGGGGGTAGAGTCAGGATCAGTCAGATTACGAGCTCTTTCTGATGGATCAAATGATATGGACCCGAGTTCCCTCTCGGAGTTAGTCAGGGGTTAGACAGTTATCACTGGCTTCAGGAAGCCCTTTCCAAGCCCAGAGTCCCCTGTCAGCAGCAACAAGGCACAGTGGGAAGAATGCAGAAGCTGGCTGAGGAGCTGGTGTCTATGAGAAGCCAAAAGGGGATGTCTGAAGGGGCCAGCTGAGACCTTCTGCTCACTCTGGGCCAAGGTGCTGCAAAGGGAGGTGGAGACCGAGAGGGTCTGAAGCAGGGATTAAGGTGTACACGTGGATTGTGTAAATGGGCACAAACTTGATATTTACTGACATAAAGGGGAACTGTTCTGTGCTTCCAGGTTTAACAGCCTTTTCTAAAGTGATAACTGAAGGGGCCAGAAGTCATCAGAACAGACAACCGTGCCCACCTCAGGCTGTGTACAAGCTCCACAACACCAAATGCCAGCGTGAAGTTAGCTCTGGGACCTGACTGCCACGTGTCTTTGGTGGATGTGGCAAGGTGGGAACTCAGGGTGTGCTGCTGGCAGGTGAAAAATTCCTCCTCACTTGGCAGGGCTGGGCAGCACGAGGCAATGCGAGAGCTTCTGCACTCTCCTGAGTGCTTTGTGAGCAGAGCTCTGCTCCATCCAGAGGGAGAACTGCCAGGCTGGCTCCCTTTCCCCAAATGGGATAAACCATCTCCAGCACTCCATCTGAACCCTTGCACCACCCAGTCCCAGCTAGCAGCCCCCACTGCCATTCCTCAACGTGGGAGCCAAAGCATATATTTCCCATGCTAACGAGACAGGTTTCCCAGTTCCTGACGTTGCCTGGCTCTCCCTAGCTCAGCGTCTCCATCCCTCACCTTGTTTACATATCTTCATTTGTCAAGCACCATCTGAACACTTCATAGGCTGCCTTCTCCCTTGCCCTCCAGAGCTATGAAAAGGTCACTTGTCTGACAGGGAGAGGCGCTGGAAGTAAACTCATGTGTTTTTCCTCTATTCAAACATCAGATGTGACATGGGAAGATGAACCAGCTGCCAGGAACCCGCTTGGCATGTACGATGCTGTGCAGCGGTTCGTCCGGCCCTGCCTGTCTGCCACAGATCATTAGTTGCTCCTGTTTCAAGGCTGTACCTCTCCACGCTGTCTCGATGCCACAGATGTGTTATTTCTCCTTGGAAATGATCATCTGCGGGTGCATACTAAAATCCCCCAAGAACCATGCAGATGCCCAGCTTCTTGATTACCTGGGAGATGGGACACATCTGTTACCGCAGGTGTGGACGTGGAAGGAGACAAGAGCTCACAAGATCTGTTCCTCCTCGTGGAAGCTCAAGATGCTGTCTGGAGAGAAACTCCTGTGACACGGAGTAGCAGTTCCCTGCCGGCAATGAGGGCAGCAAACCCAGCCTGAACTGTTATCTTCATGTGTGCTGTCGTAGCTCCAGGGACTCTAACCTTGCTTTGAAAGGTATTTAATGTCTAGAAGGAAGATACGGTCAAAACAATTCTCCTCTACCAAAGTGAAACATGGCAGAAAAAGAAGTGAGGAGAAAGAGTGAGAGGAGTTCAGGCAGTATTTCAGCCATGCTGGGGAGCAGCTCTTTCCTGTTTTGAGGTGGATGCCTGCCCAGTGCAGCACTGGGTGCCGAGCTGGACCCGGGTGCTCAGTTCTGGATGCTGAATCTGAAGCATTGCTGAGGATGGCACAGCTGGAAATGGATCAGGAAACATGGGGGACGCAAGCAGGCAAGTGGTGGCTCTGGCACCCCCTCTCCCTCCTGCACGAGGACAGCCCACTTGCTGTCACAGTTCATGTTTAACACTGGGACAAAGCCTTTTTCCTCTGCAGCAGCAATGGTGACGTGCCTTCCAATGCAGCCCATCCAGGTGGCTTAGAGTAGAAAGAGGACAAGGGTAAAACATGAGAGACACAGTGAGCAGCTGTGCAAAGGTATCTGAAGCTTCCTTACAACGTTCTCCTTAAGATTCACCCTTTCCTCCCTTGGCACCTGAGCCTGTGCCTTGGTTCCTCTGTTGTGTACAGAATATGACTGCAGATGTTGCACCTTCCTCCACCTAAACCCCTCGCTTCTAAGTGCCCCTTTCAGCCTCTTGCTCCTACCATCAGCTGCAGGGAACACCAGGGCACTTGTTGAATCCTTAAACCAAAGGAAGAGGCTTGAGGGCAAATCCGTCAGCTGGACCAAGCGGACTTTGCTGTGTCCTTCCCTGCCCTGTGTAAATCCATCCCTGTGTCCCCCCGTGTTGTATTTACACTACAAGCATTTTGACTTTTTGCTTTGTCTTTTCACAAAGAGCAACGCCACTGAAATCTCATCCACACCTGCCGTTCTCAGATGGTGCCACAATCAAGACGATGACAATACAGCCGCGTGCTTTAACCACCGTGTCCTGAGGCAGGTGGCATCGACTAATAAGAGATGGATTTAATCCTTTGTTCCTGGCTCACCCAGAAGTCCTACATAATAGGGGTATTGCTAAAGAAGGATTTGGGATTGTGTGTGTTCATATTTAACCCTGTCATGATGCTGCTGGTGGCTTTTATGGCTACTCAGAAACTAGTATTTCAGATGTCCATAAGGCAGACTTTACCCAGGAGAAAAAAAAAAAAATCCACTTTTCAATAGCTTTTTTCATCCCCAAATTGAGAGGAAATATTTTTAACTTCCAGAAAACACAAACCTCTGCATAATGTCCACATCCACTCGACAAAATCAAGAATCTCAACACTTTCACTAAAGCTGGAACAACAGCATTTTGAACATTCAAATGTTTGAAATACACCCACCCTTGAAAAAAAGGGACTATTTAATCAGTTCTAATATAAAACAGAGGCTATATTTTCCAGAAGAGAGGCAACACTGGAGACCTTATATTTTTCAATGGGCAGAGAATCTGATTAGAACTGGAGAACACAACGGGGAAACTGAGGCACAGTGGAGGCCACGACCTGCTCAAAGACATAGAAGAGTCACTTCAGAGCCATAGTTAAAAATTATGAGGATGTAACTTCTTGAGCTGCTCTCCGTTGACTGGAACACACCAAGCAGAAGCTGTTGTATCTGATGCCCTATACAAGCCCTTCAGCAGTGCGTGACTTGCTTTCCCGGGTAGGAGAATGATCTCAGGTTTTTAACAGCTCCGCAGTGACCTGGGTCCCCTAGGCTTTTTCTGTAGCTCTGTAACGGCTTGGTTAGCCAGTCGGAGTGGCCTGTGTGAAGTGCCCTGAGATGATACCCTCAGGCATTGACTCGAGGGGGAGCTGTTTGCCTGTAAATGAGAACAGGACCCACTTGAGGCACTGATGAATCATTTCACCTTTATTCTGAGATGTGATGCACAGTCCTGCCATTTACCAGGTTAGATGTGCAAGCCTGCCCTGTCCATGTGGTGTCTGTGGTCACCTTGCTGGTCACAGAGACTGGAAGAGCTGGACACATCACACTTCCAAAGATGGAAAGGAGTCTGACAGATAGGCGAGTCCTAGAATGTTCTCTCAGAAGATAATTTGGATTAAGGAGTGAGGGGAGAACTGAGGATGCCTGGTGACCCAGAGATGTCCACACAACCTCCTTAAACAGTCATGCAGACAACATGAAGATGGAGGTAGGTTCACTGTTAAGACATGAACGTCACAGACTCACTTTCTGTCTGTAACAGACCCTGAGGATGGCTGAAAGGTGCAAGGTCTCATCCTTCTGTCCAAACTCAGTGTGGAAGTTGATGGCCCATCCAGCTGCCATCCAGAACTGAGGGCTGGGGATTCCTGCCCTGAGCCCTGAAGCTGTTTCCTCTGCCTTTAAATAGAACAGGGCTTTGAGGGAAACTGGAACTGGAACAAAGCTCCTTCCCCACTGTGGGGCCAGCGGGGTTGATGAAGAAGCAGCTGAGGGTGAAATCAATTAATTCATTCATCACAGAGCTACTGCAGTCACAAAGATATTTCAGTTGTGCTTGCTGGGCGGTCCTCAGGAGAGATACAGCTCATTTTCAGCAAGGTCCCCAAGAGGAGGGCATAGGCAGACAATTTCATTCCTGCTGACTACAGGGTAATACTGACATTCTAGGGAGAACGTACCCTCTTGCCACCTGAAATTTCACTCCGGAATATGCAACAGTTTGAAATCAGACCCTGCTTCAAGCAAGAGAGATTAGTAACAGAAAAATAACCAAAAAAAAAAAAAAGACCCAGAAACAAAAAAAAGCCCACACAACCAAGAACCTGGGGAAAGAAAGGGTGGAAAATGCTATTTTCAGGGTTTACAGAATGAGAAAGTGAGGCTGGAAGTACATTTCCCATGAGCAGAAAAGTTTGCCATCAAGTTGCTGTTGCTGGGAAGGATCTCTGAGATGGCTCAGTACTTGCAGAGAAACCTTTTAAACCTCTTGATCGTGATTCCACCAGAAACCACACACTCTGGGCAGTATCATTCTGTCCCAAATTCTTCATGGTGGCCTGGTGAGCATATCATGCAGCTGTACTTGTGTCCATGCCCATCGTGTGGCCTCCCTGTACCACACACCCCACTTTACTCTCTGATCTTGCAAGTGAAGTCTGAATGAATGTAAATATAAATTCAGGGAACTTTAAAAAGGCTGGAGAGGTCTGAGCACTGACCAACTCTTATTACAAGGTATAGAGCTTTTTCCATGTGGTTTTGTACCCCAAAGCGGAGAGCAGGATGCCACTCGCTTAATTGCAGTGGTGATTTCAAACCTTTTGCTCCTTATGGAGAGATTTTTCAAGAGTCCTACAATCAGTATCTCAAAATGTTCTGAAGATAGAGCCATTTATTGCAGGATTTGGCTGGGTAATGTTTCAGGGGGAAAAAAAATGTCATCCTGTCTGAATAGACTGTTAGCAAGAGAGAAAATGTACCTATCGACAGATGAATAGACAAAAAGAGCCTGCAATTCTTGAGAAAAACACAGGACTTTTCAATCATTTCTATCTACCTGTCAGCAAAGTTCACCTGCGAAGCAAGGGCAGAGTCTAAACAGCTACAGCATAATCCAAAAAACACTGAAGTGAACGCAGCTATGGAATAAAAGCACTAAAGTGCTGATGAATCTAGTCCATTCCTTTTATATATAGAGGACACAGGTTGCACAAACAGCCCCTTCCTGGGCTGGGCTGAAATCTCAAGAGGAGCCATACATCACAGGAGGAAAAGACTGAAATTCATGGAAGTTTCAGTGACAGCAAAGGATCAGAGGAGTAACTGTTCTTCCGTTCTCATCTTTCCAAACAGGATCATTCATAAAATGGAATAAGTGTTCTCAGTTTTGAGGAAAGAGTTGTTGTTTTCACAGTTCTGTGTAAAAAAACCTCATCCTTATACCTGATGCCAATGTAATGTGAAATACCATAAGGTATTTATGGTTAGCTGAGTGTTGAGGGACGTTGTATGAGCCATGCTTGGAAATTACATGGACCTCTGAACAGTGAGAAGAAGAGAGGGGATAAAGACTTGGCAGAGTCTGGTAGAGACTGGAAGTTTCATGTTTCCATGTCCCATATTCAATACTTTTTTTTTTTCTTTTGGAAAGCTCTGATGCATATATAGAGAGATTTTCTTTCTTCTGTCCCCATTTTCAGTACCCAGCCAGGAACCAAAAGTGCTAGAAATCCTTCTAAGAGCTGTCTGCATAGCCAATTGTCCAATTTCACAGACTTTAATGGCTTCTAGTGGAACTTTCACATCCCTCTCTGTCTGCCATGCTCCAAACCAGACACAGCAAAGGACAATGACAGAAAGCCAAGGTAAGTGGCCAAAACAAACCCTTTGATATACAGGAGACTGGAAGGGGATTATTTTTTTACTGTATTTTTTTTCCCACTTTCAAGATCTTTTATTCTTAATATAACTGCTTTCTAGTGGTAGAAGAAAAGACATCAAAAGTACAACACACAGCTAAATTCAGAGCTGAATTGAATAACTCTTTAAATGACATAAAATACATAAAAATCCCAGATGGTCACTCGCTCAGTCCACCAAACTTAATATTCAGCAAAAAGGGGAAAAAAAAGCCTCCCCCCCTGCAAATCCCCACCATTTGAAGCTCTCTCACTGGCCTGATTGCCTCAGCTATTCAGACACTGGTGTCCTCCCAGGTGAATGCAGAGCCTGTCTTTAGCCCTTGTCCACCCTCCTGCTTAAGAAAAGATTCCTGAGCTTGAGTTGCTCTGCCAACCCATGTCAGGCCATAAGCTGCTTGCTGTGACCCTTCTGATAATGCACCATTTGCCCAGGGTTTGCCCTGTTAAAAGCGAACTGGATCTGGAAACAGCCCTATTCCTATTATCATCCATGTCCTCAGCAGCTAAGAAATAATCGTGCTGGGCAGAGTAAAATGAGCCAGGGATGGAGGTGGTGCCCAGTTCATCTGGCACTGGGGCCTGGGGTCCATCCTGCTGTCTACCGAGGGCAGCACAAATGCTGCCCGTGCAGACCTCCCCAGGAATGGCTACAAAAGGAAGGATGCAAAACCTTCTCCCTAGCTCAGCAATCAGCTTTGAGACCCCTTGGTTATTTTGTTGACTGTGACACTGACCTTCCTCTATGACCTTGGGTGCAACCAAGTTTATAAGCTGTAGTTACTCCAGCTGTAAAATGGAGACAGCAGCACTATCATTTTTCTTCTTGAGGTTCTCTTACAATGAAGAAAACATTCTCATTTTGTTTTGCTGAGCAGCACACGCATCTCAGCCAGCTTGAAGCGTTGCAGATGTGCACCAGCTTGTTGCAAGTGGCACAAAAAGGAACTCTGAGGCTCAGACAGTTGATCTTTCCCCTGAGTCTGGCTCATAGCCTGACTTCCCTGGTTTGATATCTAATTCTCCAGAAATAAACAGGAAAAGAAAACAGAAAAAAAAAAAGAAAAGGCAAAAGAGACAATTAACATGAGAACCTGAGGAACAGAGGGGCTGATTCTGCACCCCTCTGCTGCCAAGCCCTTCCTGCAATCCCTGCATCTTGCTGCCGGGCTCTGCCGGCAGGGGAAGAGAAGAGGGAACTGCCCCTGGAAGCCTCAATTCCTATGTTTGTTTAAGCAAAGCTCTGGATGGCTGACGGGGATCAGTGTAAAACGAATGATTCCACATGGCAGTGCCGTCATATCCCCCCTCCTCCCTTCTCTTTTTTTTCCCTTTTCTACAAGAAAAATGTAATCCCCAAAGTCTGTCTGTCTGCCTGCTGCTTTCAGGGGTTGGGTGGTTGCTGGGCTTAACTGAATGCTGATGTTCTCCAACTCCAGGAAGAAAAGAATAAACCAATAGAAAACTGGAAAGGCCTTCTGATTCCAGCGTGTTGAAGTGTTTTCTTAAGGGAGGGGGTTACAAGAGGATTGATTTTCTGCATTCCTGCTGCAAGACTGAAACCCTCTTTCCTGGTGGGATTCTGCTATGCCCTGAAATCCAGACTAATGTTCATGACATATTCAGCAGCTATGTGCTGCGTTAGCATCGCCTGGCTGGGCTGTGCAGGAGTACTGGCTACAGGGATAGGAAATCTCCCACCTCATTTTCTTTATTCCCACTTCTAGCTGCCCTGATCCTTCACTGCCTTCTCTCTTCACTCCTTTTTGCTTTGTATTTTGTCACAGGTTTGACAGGAGAGCAGCAGGTGCTTGTGCCTGTCACACAGGGCCAGTGAATGTCGCAGGTAGGACAGGTCCCTTGGGCACCCCAGGTGATGCAGCTGCTCCCTCCAGCAGCGTGTCCCGGGGGGTTACAGCAAACCCAGCAGCCAGGGCAGCCTCGAAACCCAGACCACGGGAGCTGGGCACGTGGCCATACGGTTGGCATCAGCTCCAGAGAGGAGTGTCTGCGGAGACAGCTCCGTTCCCTCACGACTGTCAGGGCTGTATTTTATGGGAAAAAATTGTCTAGGCCAAACCCTGCAGCTAATGGCTAAATTGGGGAGCGAGAAACCTGTCAGCACTGAGGTGGAGATGCAGTGGAATGAATGGGTCACTGGAGTAAATTCAAGGCAAGCTAAGGAGGGGAAAAACAAAACAAAACCAAAAATAGGCAGAATTTTCCTAAGCATTTAAGAGAGTTTATCCTATTCATCGAGGACTGCCTTGGGCAAGGCAGGACAGGGGCAACCGATGTCTTGTTACAGGTTTTTCTTGCATTTTCCCATTGAAATACTCTGCTTTTAACTGCTTTTAATTATCTGGGTTCTGGTTTGTTATGCTGAACATCTGTTGCAAGTTAGATTTTGCAAGAGCAGTTTTAGATGAAGGGAAGCAGAACACTGCTCCCCACCACCACCACCACCTTGGAGATCACTCTCATGTTCAATCCACTTAAAAAAAAAAAAAAAAAGTGATAAAAGTAGAATGAGATGATGTCATTAAAATTATCATAATGCATCTGGAAAGACAACCCACTGGGGATACTTTGGTGATCTTAAATCTGCCACTTTAGTGTTTTTGAATCCCTGATTTAGTGATTTTAACTTGCTTCTCCCAGTAATGAGGATGTGACTTGGCTTTGCAGAGGTCTAGCTCAGGTCTGAACAGTCTGTGTCTGTTAAGTGCAGGAGAGGAGATGGGGGAAAGGTGTATGGTTATGTGTGACCATTTCTTGTTCCCTTTCCTGCACAGATTTCCGCACAGGTTAGTACAGTGACAAGGCTGCCCTCCTCAAGATGGAAAGTGGAAGCAACCGTGAGAAGATTCAGCCTCTGCACCATCCCCCTTAATACTACCCCGATGGAATGGATGGACTCGCAGAAACGAGGACAGGATGTCCAGGCAGTTTATATCCATCCTCACACTGATAACATCTCTGCTTCCTTGAGAAGGTACCATTTCTGTGCTAAGTAATAGCCTGAGCTGGTAGCTGTGCAGGATCTTGTCATACTGACTAGCTGGGGCCACTCCAATCGAGTATAATAAACGATGTAAGGAACAATGTAAGCGGTGCTATAAATAATAATGCTGCAATTCCACTGATGGCTTATGGTGGCGTTATAAATGATCAGAGCAAAGTCAGGAGGTCTCCTCATACCACCAGAGCTTCATGGTGGAATTATAGATCTAATTTAAGTGCATTTTGGGGGTAAATTATTTATTAAAGTGTAAAGCTTATGGAGATAAATGTCCAAGTAGTCAGGCTCCTGGACAAGGTGAGCATTCCTGCTCCTAATAATTACAGGTGGAATTTGCCCCCGGGCAAAAGGGCTAGATCAAGATTTTAGCAACATTTTAGGTATCTAAAAGCCCTGGAGGACACTTCTTGACACCGAGGTGCAATCTCTAGACTTACAATGAACCAGACTCCCTGTACAGGTGATCAATCCTGAACAGCAATTGCTCATGCATCCATTTGAATCATTAACCTGGAGTTAGGAGATGAGAGCTCAAAGAAACATTTCTCAGGCTGATGAAAAAACCATAGACATTGGTGGTTATCTTACAGCTTTTGGTGTAAGTTCTCCTGCTCTACAGCCCCCCAGCTGGAGTGATGGTGCTGGTGTTTTCACCTCTTCTTTAATTTAGGTCTAAATTCAGTCAGAATTTGTCACTGTTGCTAAACTAGGAATGCTCTCACAGGACCATGGTGAAATCCTCTGCCACATGCTCCTTAAGTGACCTCAGGCAAGTCACTCAAGACTGAATGATCAAAAATTGATACAGACACTTTGATATGTCTAAGCTGCAAGTTGTAAGGACTTGTTCACACCAGCCTGGCTGATCTCCATGTGGCCAGAGCATACAGATCCCCAAAGGACAAGCTCATGAGGGCATACGGGGTGGAACCTGAAGTCTGCCTTTAGCGTGGGAAGGAGAGGAAGACTCAGCTTATCAGCACGCTGAAGACTGCATTTTTCTAGAGGCTTCTGCAACACAAAAATTGCCCGTGGAGCAGGAGTCTCAACACCGTCTTGGTCCACTGGGCCATAGAAAGGATAAATACATTAAGATGAGGCATTAAGATGCGGTGGTAATTAGGAGCCATATAAGTAACCTCGATGTAGAATGGAGCTACTAATAATGCATGAATGCAAAGCCTTAAGAGGTTTGCTTCATATAAAGCACCCAGCTATTCGGTGGCTTAGCTCAATTCTCCGAAGCTGCGAATTCAGGCTGAAAATCTTAGGAGGATATGCTCTTTCAGTGAGTTTTGGGGATTTTTTTTTCTTGTCATACTTAAAATACTGCTGAGGCCAACTTTTTGTCTATAGGCAGTGTTTCTCCCATAGCTTCCAGACAGACTAGAAAATGTTGAAAGGCAGGGAAAATGTATTAAAAAAAAATAAAAATAAAGGCAAGTAAAATTAGGCAGAGGGCTTGGGGGAAGATTCTGATTAAGGGAGTGTGTCTAATGGTCAGACCAGGGAGATGGAGATGGAATCAGTATTCCTGCCACTAATTCACTGTGTAACCTTGCGTCTGTCGCTAAGCTTTTTTGTGCTCTATTTTCCTCGTCAGTAAAATGAGTATTATAATAGTTACCTTCCTGATAAGGGTTTCAGTTAATCAATTTCTAAAGCCCTTAAGTACAGAGACACAAGATATCATATCAACAAAGTCCAGCATTTATCTGTGGCTGGATGTTCTCTGAACGGCACCAGCTGTAAACGAACAGGACCTGATCTCTATGAACCAGAAAAATTCCTATCGACTTTGGTGAATAAACACTATTCGCTGCAAATAATACCTGTGTGGTGCTGTCACAGGCAGGATTTGCTTCTTGAAAGTGTGTTTGAAAAGCAAATTAAAAAGGGTTCAGGTGGGTTGGTGGAATTAAACTCCCCCGATGACTGAATTGCTTGCACAGTTTGCCTGTGCTGTTCTGTACTGTAACTGAGTTGGTCTTTGTGCTTCTGGTGTTAGACAGAAAAATACTGGGTTTGCTTTTGCTGAAAATTCTGAATTTTTATCAAGGAAAAAAAGAGGAGGAAATAATGAACTTTTGACAGATGTTTTTCAAACAATAGAGTACTAAATGATGGCTTGGGAATGAAGATCCGTTCTTACAAGAGATGACTAAGGAGCTTAGCTTTTTTAGCCAAGTAAAACCAAATGCTGAAAAAGAGGAGGCAATTGTTGCATATAAGTAGATTGGGGCATAACAGTGGGGAAGGAAAAGAGATATTAAATCGAGGGGACAATGCTCATAGAAGAACAGACGGGTATAAACAGACCATTAATAAATTCAGGCTATGAATTAATGAATTAGAAGACTTGTGTTTAAATATCAGAAGAACTGGATTATAGACAGACTTTTAGACAGGACCAGGCACAGCCAGGTGATGTAGCCCACCTAGGTTTAAGATGGAACCACTCTCACACTGCAACCAAGAGGCAAGGGCAGCATGGATCTGAATCCAACTCCCCACCTTTCTCATGCTTGAGCAAGTCAATTGATTTTAGCATTTACTTCAGTTTGCAACTCCTTTCTTCACAGTGCCTTTCTACATTCATCGTGGCTGGGTTTCAAACTGAGGAGTTAACCACCACATCACCATCATGTCCTATGTATCTTTTCTCTATTCCAATCTTTACTCCCCAGTCAAGTGGTTTTACTGCCTTCCCTCACTTCTCTGCTGTTATGGTCCAATCCTTATGTCCTCCTCTTCCTCCACTTTGTAGCCCAAAGAGTTGTAGCCCTGTCATTCATTAAGCAAAGAGATACAGCTGCAGTTGGTGGTTACAAGCTACAGCACAAGTGAAGCAGCTTGAATTTCAAATGTGCTTGTTTCCTTTCTTGTCCTGCTCACTTTGGGCTGCGGTGGCTTTCACGGCAACAGCTCTCAACCTGCCTGGGTCCCAACAGCTCGACACTTTAATAATTTAAGTGATTTACATTCCCCAAAGTGCTTCTGAACAGATTTATTATGAGCGTTTGCGACCTGTTCTTCTAAAGCACTTCTCTGATGTCTGTTCTTCATTAGAGTTCACCACCCAAGTCAGTTCAGAGTGATAATAGGAAGGTAAGTGCTGCTTCTTGAAGCTTATCATCCATTAAGATGGGCTGGTATTAGGGGGTATCTGTGTTCATTTGGGCTGCAGAACGTTCAGGTATGATTAAAAGAAAACTCTTGGCTGGGGGGGGGGAGATTTTAATTTCTCCCACACTGAATTTCTGTCCGTCTAACAAAAAATGGAGCATTGGCACCTCATGAGCTTTTGCTCACTTGCAGATTGGTAACATTGATTTTCCTTTCTTTTTCTCTGCCAGTCTGTCATATGCCAGCACATCCCTTTGGGTACAGAAAGTCTTTTTCTCCTGGGACCACTCTGATCTCACAGAAGAGGGTGTCCACTTCTCCTGGCCAACAGCAACTCACTTGGAAACATTTCTCCTGCACTGTGCCAGGTTGGTTTATTCCCCATAGCTGTCCTCTGCTCCCCTTCTCTCCAAGATGGGGCTTTCAGCAGATGTCTGACTGATTTCAACTGTCTTTAAGCACACAAGTTTTCTTCTGTTGCTGCTGCTGCTCTTTTATTTATGACTTAAGAAGGTATCACATACTGATAGATACATGCTTTGGAGACTGTATTGTCCCAGTAGATAAGGAAAGACTTTTTATAGCTGTTGTGGAACTATGGCACTCAGACAGTCAAGGAAACATTATACAAAGCCAAAGAAAGTTTGTAGAAGAGACTGGTACAAAACTGGTACCCCAGGCTCTCCACCCTGTGGACTAGTCCTGGAGCTGGCCTTCCTTTTGAGTTTGTACCAGTACTTGGCTTGATATGAGTTGCCCCAGTTCAGTTTGTCATGTCTCAGTATTGTGTAGTCAGAAGTTCTTTATTTGATTTTTTGTTCCACCCTGTTCTTCGCCATTTTATTGCCTGGCTTGAAATTTCCCTGCCTTTCTGTATTGCTGGGTGCACATCATTTTCTGTTGTGGTTTTTCTATCACTCTGAAACTCCTCTCCCTTCCTGAGGAGTCTGTCCTTTCACATTTGAACACACACCACTCATGTTAAGCAGCAAATCAATCCCTCATTGCCTGTCCTGATGTGTCGCATGGGGATCTCTCTGGAGCCTACAGTGAGGGCTACAGCTTCCCCCCTGACCTGTGAATTCTCTCTTGCTATTGGGACTGAGCACTGGTCCCTCATCCACTAAAAGCAGAAGATTTCAGCCTCATTTTTCTCTGGCAGTGACTAGAATGACCAATCTGCTGCCTGCTGAGGAGCGAAAGGTCAGGCCAGGTCCACTCTGTGGCTACTTGTTTTTCTCCACAGTGACCAATTTCAGAAGGTAATAGAAGCATCAATAATGTCTCTGTCTTCTCTGATTGCTTCGGTTTTGGGGGTTTGTTTTTTGTTTTCTCTCCCTATTGACTGAAATATTGCAGCTTCCATTTGTTAGCTCAGCCCCTGCGAGGCAGGCTGAGGCACTTGCTCACAGCACGTGTCTTCCCCATGAGCGAGATGTGAAGGAGCTGAACTAATTTGGGATCATGGAGGTGTTGACTACAGATTGCAACTTGTAATCTCCATGGCTCATGCTCTTTTGTGGCTGAGGTTGGAGTTTTCAGGTCTCTGGGGAGTCACCTGGCAGCCAAAATCCTGCCTAAGTGTTTGTGTGCTTAGAAGCAGCAGAGGAAAGACCCTCTCCAAGGACTGATCACTGTCCCAGTTCAACAGTCTCAGCTCCTGCTGCTATAGATGCAGAGGAAGCTGAGAGTGAGGAGGAGCCTTAAGGACAGGGGCTGTGTGGCACGTGTGTCCTCAGAGCCACCCCAGCTGTGTCCCTGCTCCGCTCGCATAGAGAGTGATCCAGACCAGTAGAAATTCAGTGGAAAACAAGTCTTCCTTACATCTTAGTGGAAAATAAAAATGTATAAATAAATATGGTCAAAACAACAACAAAATTCCCCAAACCAAATAAGCATTCGCAGAGTTTTATCAGAGGTCATACTTCTTCCCTGTGCCTGGGTCAGGCCTAGGAACATACCTCAGCCATGAATTTTATCTGTTTAACATGATGGTTCATTTTTCTCAGGGTAAATTAAAGTTTGTAGCTGCACTTCTAGTTTAGTTGCCTCCCCAAGATGGGACTTCTTTTTTTGAGCTCTCACCCCGAGCCATTATTTCTCCTTGAACAGGGACAAGGAGATGGAAAATGATAAACTCATTCTCCTCTAGTTTCCACCAGACAGAGTCCCTGTTAAGCAGGAAGCAGACCCCATTTCTCTCTGTTTTCAGAACTGCTGACTGATTCTAACTTCTGCATCATCTCAGCATCTGATGTACTGCAGAGCACCTTCTAACTGCCCCCGTAGCCAGTCCTACCTCATCAGAGACCTCTGTGGCATCTAGTTGTCATATTGTTGAAACTGCTGAGGTTCATTGATATTCAAGAGAGATCATTGAATGGTAATGCATTCATAAACAGTGTCACTGTTTGTTTGAAAAATTAAAGCATTAATTTAAATGAAACTGTAAACAAAGGAAAGACGTTGTATGTGTAAGGATTGAGAAGGCACTGCAGAACATCTGACTGGAGAAATGTTAGAACTATACCTGTAGGAGATGCAAGTATTTTAAAATGAGGAGGATCAAAACCATTTCAGGCCCCATTTTCTAGCTCTTCCCAGAGTCTTTCCTCTTGAGTAAGAAGATGACATAGTTCAGTGGTCACCTGAGTCTTCTGAAACCCTTATCATCTCTTTTCTCTATCAGTCATCTTTTGCAGCTGGGTCTCACTAAGACCATCTGTGTCTGGGAGTTGGTGGCACTCCTGTCCCATGTAATGCTTGTTGGGATTAAAATCAGCCCATTTTGGCTGAAAAAAACCCCAAATAAATATACAGGTGACCACCTACACAATTGTACCCATACCACTTCCAGCCAAGCAGGTTCCTTGGGTAGAGTGTGGCATTTTCTGCCATGTTACTCTTTCCTAATAAATCCTTGCTTTATAGGTAGCTGAAAAGGGCTGTAAGCCAGGGTCAAGAAGGCAACTATGGCAGTAGATAGAGCAATCAGTTAACACTTGAATGACCTGGGTTCAAGTTTCTGCACTGCTACAGATCTTCTCTGTAATCTTGAATAAGTCACCTCTTCTCTCTGTCTCAGTTTTCCCTGTAGCATGGGGCTGTCAACACTTTCTTGCTTCAGGAGATTTTTCAGAGCATAAATACAATAAATGTGTGGAGGCACTCAAATGCAGCAGTAATGAGGGTCACCTAAGTACCATACTTAGATAAGTAAGGATGACTATTTTCCATCTCCTTTATCCCTGCATGACGAAAATGTTTCCAGAAACCATTATATACAACACATAAGCCAGCAACAGTGGGAAAGTAATTCCCTGTCCTCAGCTTTTTTTTTTTTCCTAAATATGTGGGTAATGTGTATATGTGGGGTGGGGTGGAGTTATTTTATCACAGAGCCTTTCTCTACAGATTGGCAAATTGGGTATATTTTGCATGAGTTTGTTCATTACACAACCCCAATATTATTAGCATGTAAAATACAAAAAAATTGTGGTGAGGGAAAATCCAATTTCCTCTTGGAAATTATTGCCAATAGAAGAGTCAGAATGACCTTAATCCTGTCCAGTGCAGAGAATTCCCAGCAGCTTCAACATGTTAGTCCTTTGTTTTTCATAAGTTTATCCTTGGTTCCCAGTGGATCACAGTAAACTTCATTTGGTAGAATGTGATCCTGGAATTTCTTCTAGCGCAGCCTCTGTATCAGACAGGAATGCTGGGGTTTCTTTTTCTTCATGAGTGCAAGGCAATGAGATTGTTCCTTAAAATGAACATGAAAACTTGAGATGTCTAAATCAGTTTTCATTATATGGGAAAACAATTTTTTTATTTATTTTTAGAAAGAATAGAAGGAGACCTCTGAGGTTCTATCTCTATATCTAGCAGCAAATGACCAATTGTAAGTTGCCTCTTTTTGTGCCTCAGTTTCCCAGTGTTCAAATAACCACAATTATTTTTTAAGGCAAGATAATGCCCTATCTATGCAATGCTATATTCTATTATGGTTTATTTAACCACTAAAATAATTTTTTGAAGCAAATGATTTAAGGCTGATAGTAGGAAATACTTTTCTTATAGAGCACATAATTAACATGTGGCACTCAATGCCACAGACATTATTGAAGCCAAGAGCTTTGGAGGATTCACAAAAGGATTAGACATTCATATGAATAATGAGAAATTCTATTAGAGAAAATAAAATATGTATGAGGGATGGAGAACTTCATGCTTCGGGGTATAAAGCAGCTGCTAATTGATGATGGCTAGGAAAGAAATGTGCCCCTGTGGGCAGGACATCCCATGATGATTTGCTGCAGGGTTCTTAAGCAGAGCTGAACAGCTTGGGTACAGAGTATGTTGAGCTTAGCACTGAAGAGAAGGACTTGGGTGCTGACTGACAAGAAGATCAAACTGAACTGGCAGCATGCTCATTCAGCCCAGAAGGACAGCCATGTCCTAGGATGCATCAAGAGGAGAGGAGTGTGGCCAGCAGACCAAGAAAGGTGATTCTCCCTCTTTACTCTTCTCTTGTGAGAGCTCACCTTGAATACTGCATCCAGTTCTGGTGCCCCCGCCATAAGAGAGACACAGATCTGTTGGTTTGGAACAAGTCCAGAGGAGGGCCANCTACTGTTTTGATGACCTGGGCTGGAGCACCTCTGCTATGAGGATAGGCTGAGGGGGCTGGGATTGTTCAGCCCAGAAAGGAAGAAACTCCGGAGGGACCGTGTAACTGCCTCCCAATACCTGAAGGGAACCTATGGGAAGGCTGGAGAGGGACTTTTCATGAGGGTGCCCAGCAATAGGACAAGGGTAAATGGTTTTAGACTGAGGGAGAATAGGTTTAGACTGGATCTNCTATGAACAGGGCTGCTGAAGGGATTGCTGGAGTGCCTGAGCCTCTTCCTTGCTGCAGGAAGGTGACTCCTATCCAATGGTGACAACTGAATTAATAACCAAAGGTCCAACTAAACCAGCTGTGCCTGCGCCCTAGGGGCTGGTAGCCCATAGCCCAGGGAAACTGTGGTTCTAGGCATTGCATCCAACCATTTCTGATTTCCCAAGAGGGAAGCGCAGGAAGGTCTCAGTGGCACCGTGAGTTCTCTGTGCCAAGGGACAGTGCTGGCCATGCAGGCTTGATGTCCCAGGCACCTTGAAAGGGTGTGCTGAAACTTCTCATATCTTCCCCATGTGTAATCCCAGGACAAAAGAAACCAAAACCCAGGGAGGTGAATTACAGCTGCTTGCTCCGTTGATTTGAAGTCACTGCTGTCCAGACTCCATCTGTCTGTTTATCCAGGGCCTTCCCCAGCCATGTTTGCAGAAGGCATACAGCCATTTAACACGCACATCAGGTAGCCAGCCATGTTTGCAGCTATCGAGCAAGCAATTATAGTTCATTCAATCAAAGGCTTTCATTTGATCCAGCCTCAATTAACAGGGAAAGCGTTGCCACATCTGCCGCAAGTTCAGAAGTGTCCACAATTCAACTTAGATTATCACTATATTTCTGCAGCTTTTGATAGAGTAAGATTGATTACAAGAAATAAGAAAAAAGAGTGACCTTCCTCAGACTTTCCCAATGGTATTTCAGTTAGTATTTTATAATCGCTGTTTAACAGAGAAATTGCTCTCGGGTTATTAATATAAAAATTATCACCTTCTTTGACTAATAAAATCAATAAAGTCTCCTATCCTTTGAAAAGGCCAAACCCCTTCTCTCTGTTCATAATTAAACATTTCAACGTAGTCTGGAGCAATCATAACCTTCAAAGTTTTGTAAAATTCCTAATAATAATATCTTACAGAACACCTTTCCGCTCAGCAGGCTTCACAAACCGTGGCCCAGATTTGGGAGGCATTTTTATGCACTGCTGGATTTGGATAGGCTTGTCACTTTTTAAGGAGATTTTTGTGGTGTTTCACCATCAGTGACAAACAAATGTATATTGGAAGTCTGGGTATGTATATATATTGCATTAGCAACACAATTACAAGGCTGTTATTGCTGGGTTTGCCCTATAGCAGCCGAGTGCCGTGGTTTTGCATTGTGTGTGCCTGCAGTAAGGCAGTTGTGTTCACTTGGAGACCCCCAAGGAGAGGGACAGGCTGTTGCAGGTGCTGAGCATTCACAGCTAACTTTTGTTAAGCCCCCAGTTTTTCAAAATGTTTGATTTCTTATCTCTGTGTTGGAACATGGTGGACAAAAGTACATCCTGATGTCCCCTTGTTACAGCAGGATTAGTCATGAATATCTAGAGTCACTGTTCATATAGTTTGTGACGGTGGAAGCACCAAATACCACTTACCTAACCTGCAATCCAGCCAGGGTGTCAGTGTTGACTTCTACAATGGTAGAAGCAGGATCAAAATTCATAATCTTATATGGAGGGAGACTGATTCTGCCTCTCTAATTTCTGCTGTCCTTCCCTGGACTTCCATTTATCAGGATTATTCACTTCTCAGGCAAGTTATCTCTGTCAAGCTTGAATGGCTATCCTCACAGGGTACCGAGAGACATACGAGCTAATTAACTATCATCCTGCATTTGATGATGACGAGCATCCATTGAGAACCTTCCATCCCAGTGGATCTCATGGAGCTTCACATATTAAACAAACTGCATATGCCAAGCACGGGGATTACCTCTTCACAAATGAGTGGCAACCAGTTTGGAGTTGAATCGCTCGACAGTTTAACAGCAGGCAGCGGAGCTACGCAGCAGTTCATGGCAGGGAGTTAGGAGTACCTTTATGGAATGATTAACTTGTCTAAGAAAATGATGTCTCTGCAGGGCTTTCATTTCGCATGTAGCTGCCACTGGGAGCCCTGTAACAGAGCAGGCAGGAAATATGGGCTAGGGATCCCCTTTCACCACTGCCCACGTACAGAACTCCTGCAGGAATCACAGGTATGTGTCAACTCTGATTTAGGTAACGATATCTCAGAACTGCTCCTTTCGCTCTAATCCAACCCTTTCTTAGGCATAAACATTTCCAAACAAGAGTGTTTTCTTGTGAAAGAATGTCCTTGCAGTGTCTGTCCTTGGAACCTGTGAAGCAGTCCCAATGGATGACTGAGCTAACGCTGTCCTATATTCAAGCCATCTCAACGAGGGATCTTAACTGGTGTCATGTAGCCCTGAGCTGATGTGTGGACAAGTCCTCTGCCTGTCTCAGGCATTTTGGAAGCATCTGTTTTGGAGTGAATCATTTAATCTTATCTTCAGAAGTTTCAGGTATGCAGGTTTGTTTGGAGATGACTTGGCTCTGGCTTTCAATGAGGTCCTTGAATCCCATAACAACCAAAATGTGCATTTAGGAGAAAAACACGAAAAGGCACAAGGCCTTTCTACCCCTCTGCCTTTCTCCAGATGTGGGTGCAGATAATAGTTTGTGCACAATGTCAGTAGATCAGAGAGCTACCTAAATACCGAGTGCTATTGTAGAACAAGAGTCAGTGGGTGTGAATCTGTGCAGCCCCACCAAGGATGATGAAACTGTGCTGTTTTCTACCTGCTACAGATCCAGGCCCTTTAGCATTTATTACTGTTATCATCTGAACCCGAGTTGCAGCTTTCCCCCATGTTTACTCATCAGTGACTTTATCACATCTCCTTTCATTTGCTTCCTTTCTGAACAATTTACATTTCACCCCCTTGGAGCTTTTTTGGATGAGACTCCTTTCATCTCTCATCATAATGTTCAATAATGACATTTCCATTTGCTTTCCATTTCATGAGGCTCCTTTTTGAAAACAGGATCTGACCTCTCTCTTTGTATTCTCCCGTCAGCCAAGAATCACATTGTGCATGAATTTAATTGACTTATTACATCTTTACAGAATGTGGTTACTTTAGTTTTGTGTGTGTTCTGTTTGTTTGTTTGTTAATTTCTGGGTCTTTGAGAACCAGATTATGCAATTTCCAGAGCCTATTTCCAATTACCATTGAATCTTTCTATTGAACTGAGTTTCATTGTCAGATGGAAAACAGAATGAACTGAAAATCCAACTGAAAACATGTCAGTATTGTTGATACATGTGTTAGTGCTAATATAGAATTTATAAGCTTATTTTCTCTTCTGGGGCAGTGTAGGGAGGGGAAACATCAAATAAACAAAAGCAAGTACAGTGCTTTTCTTTCACTGAAAGAAATGTCTGTATTGCGTTGAACAAAACCTTATTTGTCCTGTTTTGATGAACATGAAACCCACCTGATCCTGTTCCTCAATCCTCAGATGCAATGAAAAAACTCCTACACTTTTCAAGAAATCTCCAGCGTTATTGTTATTTAACTAGCTCCTGATCTGGTATAAACTGGCCTATCACTGTCAATCTGGAAGGAATGAGTTTGATTTACACCTGTAGCAAATCTGGTCCCTTAGTATGAGAAGTGACACTGGTGCTGATGGCACCTTGAGGAACATGAAAGCAGGTTGCTTCTGTGGCAGACACACAGCACACAGAAAGGGCCAGTTGGTACAAAACCTGTTTAATGTGTTTAGGTTGATAAACAAAGGCTGCTTTATTATTTGGGTCATGGCAAGCTGCAGTATTTCCTGGAAAGCAGAGCATGGTGGAGAGCCAAGCGGATACGGAGCCACCATTCCCTGGCGCTACTGGGACCATCCTTGACTGGGTGCCTCTGACCTGTGTGGTCTGACTCTCCTTTACTGTACAGTAGCTTCATGGCTCCCAAGAGGGCTAAACACATATTGGTGTGAGAGAATGTGACTTAGGGCTTTGCTGTGTAGGAAGACATTTGAAATTAGCTCTTTCCCTTCTGAATTCTTTGAGGGAGGGAGTGATGGCCCCATAGGTCATCAAGCTTGGGTAGATCAAAACTCTTCACAAGGAAGGGAGCAAGTGCTTGGTGCAAAAATGATTTGCCCATGTGATTCCTACCAGTCTCATGGAGTACCTTGCCAGGTTCTGGCAGATGGTGGTTGGATGTCTTGCTGAAGGTCTCATGTTTAAAAACCCACCAAGTCCACAGATGTACATTCCCAGTCTGAGTTTCCTTGCTCCCCTTTTGAAGCTGATACACTTCCCCCCCCATACCATCCCGAGGTAAGGACTGAAATGTGTATAGTTTGAAGAGGGGCTTGTTTCATTTACTGGCACCCACGTGCACAGTGACTATGGAGAGTGCCCCATAGTTATCCTGATGTAAGACAATCTGGGGTCCCATCCTGCACACCCCTTTTTTCCCACCCAGAACTTCATAGATCTCTTTTCTTCTCTCTCAATTTTTCTCTTTCCCGAGCCCTTGGTTAGTAAGGATCTCCCTGCACACCATTACAGGTCTTTGATCCTTGTTCCCTTTCTCTGCAGTTTCCATCTTTAGTTATCTGCTTGTTTGTTTGTTTTCCTGAGATGAGGAGACTAAAATTGCATACACAATTGCAGATTCAGGTGAACTGCAGATTTATCCAGTGGCACAACTGCACTCCATGTTTTTTCCTCTGATATTCCAGCAGATCCTGCTATTTTATTTACCTTTTTGAGCGTTTCTGAGTGCTAAACTAACATTTTTATAGACCTGTCCACAATGACTCCAGAATGCCATTCCTGACTGAAAAGAGAGTTAGGCTTATTTTCCCCATGTACATTACTTAGCACTTATTAGCACTGAATTTCATCTGACATTTTATCAAGGAATCATTCTGTTTCTCAAGAGTCCTCTGCGATTCTCTGTAGTCAGCTTCAAATTTGACTACCCTCAGTTATTTTGTATCTCCCATTAACTTCATCTTCTTGTTGTGAATCCTCTTTTCCAGCTCACTTTATGGATATGCTGAATGTTTGCTCCTGTCCTTTTAAAGCACTTAAAAAGAAAACTTTTCCTCTCATAGCTGCCTTCACAGCTTCTGGATATTACCATGAGAGGTTTGTTTTGTTTTGTTTTTTTTTAATTCCCAAGCACTACATTGACTACATCATCCTTATTGATTGATTTCTTAATTACTTAGAAGACCCCAGAATGATTTGTGAGGCATGACTTCCTTCTACAACAGCTGTATTGACTCTTCCCAGGGAACAACGTGCCCAAGTGTTCACTAATTCTGTTTGGTTTAGTTTCTAATTGTTTAGTTCTAAGAGTTTAGTCTGGTGCAGCAACTGGACCTGGTGTTTGGGACTGTGGCATCAGCTCCAGAGGGTGTTTTTTAAGACAGGAGTTGTATTTGTCAGTTCTCTTCTTGTACAGAGATTGCTTTCCACTGAGTTCAGAAGGTGTCCAGTATGACTCTGCATGTTGCCTGCCTCAGAAGCATCAACATCTACTGGTGGTTGTCCGTTTCAAGCCTCGAAACTTCACATATGTCACAGTCTGTTTTTGTCCTCACCTTTAGGTTGTGGGGAGAGCAGTGACCACATTTTCCATCCATGTATGGGGGTTTCTCACTGCACCTGGCAAAAGATGTATTTGAAGAGATAGGAGCCAACTGAGATTGTGGGTTTTTAAGGGTAAAAAGCTGGCCCTACATTTTGTTGGACAACTTAGACTCTGAACAAGTAATATTTGTGCTCAAGTCTTCCTTCTGATGGAGAGTGAAGCAGAGCTGTGAGCAGCAGGAGCTGTAAGGGTTCTTCAAATCCCAGACCCACTTCACTCCCTCTTCCTCAATCATTTGTCCAGAAAACTCAAGAATCAAGCAAATGTGGATTATCCTCCAGTTGAAGAGGATTTTACCTTTAGCTGCTATAAATCATAACAACTCCAGAGTTGGGGTTTTTTTGAGTTAAGGATCTGGCCACTTTCCCACAGTCCAGTCATATCTGTGGATCAATCTAAAATGTTGAAATAGGTTTTTTTTATGTTTTTTTATAAATTGCACAAATCCCACAGCTCTGTCAGAAGCCTTTGTGTCACTCTGGCAATCCCAGCCAGACTTAAACCCATGCTGCCCAAGTGTCTTTAAGAGAGGTGTCTCTATTTTTGGTTGGTAGGTTTGTTTTCAGGCTGCTTGACTCAGTAAAATGCCCAGGTGGATCAAGGTATGGTCAAAACCCAGACAAAAGTAATGACCAGTTCAAATGGGTATCATTATGTTCGTGTCAGTAAAATTCTCACTTTTGAAGTTAACTGAGGAACTCTTGGCAGAGCAAAAGGTTGGAAACTGGCCACACTCATCTGTCTTCTGGTCTGGTGGATAAACTGGGGGCTGCCAGCTGTAGAGCTGTCCTGCCCCTTTTTGCCAGCACAGATTTCACTTCCAGGATTAGATGAGCTTCTATTTTGTTAATATATTATATGTTCCTTAAAAGAGAAGCCAAACCCTGCAAAATGACTTTTCCCTATGGGCCAGGATCAGCCTCTCCAGTACTTGCTGTCCCATTCGGATTTTCTCCCAGCTACTTGAAAGTCTCATCACTCTCTACTAGGGAGCCTTAAATATTTCCAGTGACATTTCCTTGGCCTCTGGTGATTTAATATTATTAACCTGGTATGTTATTAAAGTGACAGGAGATGTCTCCCCTTCACAGGTATATTTTTCCAAAGACTCATTTGAATTTTTATTACTTTATTCTGAGGGGCAGCTCATGGAGCACAGAATGGGCAGGGAGGGCACAGGAAGGGAATGTGCCTGGTCCTGAGTATGAAGATCATCTGTGTCTGAGATTATAGATTCTGGCATAGTCGTTTCCACCATGGTTTACTCCAGAATTAAGAGTATTTCTTAGTGAGCATTCAAGCTAGAGTACTTCCAAGAACAGTGTCTCTTTCCTGAAACTACAGCCCATTTCAAAGGCATCACCTGGACAGGGAAACGGGCTTGTATGTTCTTTGCACATCCCACAGCCTTACCCAGATCTCAATCCAAGTCTGATTAAGTTTCATTTTACAGTTGTTGTTACCACAGGAAAAAGTCTAAAGCACATAGTGAGAAATCTATAAACTTAAAAGAGTGTAGAAATAAATCCATAAACAGGTGACATTAAAATAATTTGAATGGAGAGGTATCAGTTCCCTCTTGCTGGAAACTATAGGGGTTGGGTTTGCACAAATAAAGGGGGGAACTGGTTTTAACCACTCAAAAAACTTCAGTTTACAGAGGGTCCATTGATTTTCCAGAATATATTTTGCAAGTTTTGCTAAATTTTTCAGGAAAGACTGACTCATTAAACACTTGGGGAGGGAACTGTCAGTCATAATGTGTTCTTTTTGGCTCTAGAAGTGAGGAAAATATATTTTCCTTTCTATCTACTCATTTAGGAAAGCTGGGTGATTAGATCTCCATGGAACTTAATTCTGACATGAATTTTTCCTGTCTTTCCACACCCTGTTCTGTGAGCTGTGTATAAATTTTTATACAAAATTTGAATAAATATCAACATCTTCAAACTGTTCATGAAACAGACCCTTAGTGTTTTTCAACAGGTATTTGGTTCAGTCCTTCGGTCCAATCCCATCTCTGTGCTTTGTTCATTAAAATGGTATATCTTTGAAAGGATATTTAAAGATATTTCCTTTGTCTGTGGCTTATCAGCTCCTCTCCATCTGCCCGTCTCAGTATCGGCACTTTGGTATTTTAGGGAGTTCACTGAAAACTTTGCAAGCAAAGAAATGGTATCTTATGCTGCCAGGGCTTCGTTCTTAAACAAGACATTCATGACTTTTCCATCAGGCTTTAACACTGGCTTTGCAACAAAACCCTCCCATTTGGGTTCATTTTTACCTTTTCCCTCTATGTAATCTCCAAAATCACTTCAGAAAAATACTGTATCAAAAGCTCATATTAAACTCTCAAGTGCCTGGCAAATGATTTAAAGCAAGGGCTCACACTGGGGTAAACCCCAGAGATTTCTTTTGTAAAGTTCCACCCACATAATCTCTTAGAGGTAGATTTTTAGAGCTTACTATTTACTTTAGTCTGGAGACATTTCTTTGCTATTATGGCTCATCTACTTGCTGTCCACTGGTTCTTTTAGATATGAACGTTGCTGTTTCCCTACTGTTTAATCTTTTTCTCGTGCTTAGCAGTTTGCTTAGCTGTCATCCCATGGACACGCAAAGCATGAGCAACCCACTGCTCTGTAGCTGATCATGGGAGGAAACACTGTGATGTACACTCGATAGATAGTGAAGAACAGGGCTGGGGAAGGCAGGCTGTGCAAGTCTTGCTCTGCTGCAGGATGAAACCTGTAGCCCAGGAGCAGTAGCCTGGTCTGATGTGAAGTGATAAATTGTCAGTGGATTTACTTGCCGAGATCTCCTTTAATCAAGTATATAACGTTCTGGATTTGAAGAGATGTCTGGCAGAAGTTGTGCTCTGTGGCTCTTTCTCCTCATCTGTTGTCTTCTCTCGGGCAAGGGGCTGAGTGTTGCTTCTCTCCCAAGTAGCCATGGGAAGCATCGCAGGCCAGGGCTCCAGCAGCTTTTCAGATGTGTGTCCTCTCTGGTCTGCAGCAAACACTTCTTTATATTCCACGGGATAACCGAGGGTGAAGAAAAAGCCACAGGTAGCCCTACGAAGGAGCCGCAAACTGAACAATTTTATAGGCGAGAACAAGCACAAGTTTTGCAAGTCTCACAAACTCAAATTGCTGTCACAGAGTTCTGCTCCGAAACAAGTGCTGTTGGGGAGGGAGTACCATCAGTATATGTTATGGAAGTGTGGCATCATATTTTCTACAGCATTTCTGAAATAGCCAGTGCTGATGTCTGTGTCTACATAGGGAAGTCTTAGTGGTTATCTCAGCTGATTTATAGTGGGTGAAAATATGAGTGTCCCCCCCAACTTTCCATCTGAAATTAGTTTTTTATTCCCCCATGAAAAACTATAAAGGTCTCTCTGCCTCTTGCACAAGTCTCTCCCTGACTTACGCCCTGACCTCCATGTCATTACAGTAAGTCATTATTTATAATCTCTGACTCGAGACTTCGTAGGCTTCATCACCTCATAACATGACTTGGACCATATTTCTTCGGGAAAGAGAGGGAAGAGGGAGTGTCTTGAATGTATTCTTTTGTTTAAGGAGTTGTTACAGTGTAGTTTTGGTTTTGGTTTGGTCTTTAACTTCTTTTCCGGTGACAAAACTAATGTGAAAACAGAATCCACTTCTCCCAGAGTAAGCAACTTCTTCATTTAGGTGTTTACATCTTTACAAATATTTTGCATTTAAAAGCATGCTTTATGCTAACATTATAAAAATAGTTCCTTAGCAGGAAATTGTATTTTATTTTTAATGCCGAGTCTCTAAAAAGGCAGATTTTGAAAGGAATGTAGAACTAAGTGGAAGTAAAGTGATACATGTTCTTTTTGAGTCACTCTGATGCAAACATCAAGAAATCCCACAGCCAGTTTCTCTGGGCAGGAGCTTCATCCCATTGCCTTGCTCTGCGGAATGCACACAGAGGAGTGTACCTGCCTTCATGGGCTGTCCTGACACTGCGGGATGTTTGTGACCCCTGACAATCTCACCTCTTGTTTCCTGCTGTACAAACTTTTCCCAACACACCACTACCCTTCCACCGTACCTCACATAATCCATCATTTTGTTTTTCCGTAGAAGCTTTTTGTTGTCCGAACAGTAAGTATCTGTGTATTATAAAACTTCCTCTTGCATGCAAAGGGTAGGCAATTTCTCCCCCCTTCTCTTGCTCAGACACAGAGGTAACATGCACACAATTCAGCTCTGAATGTGCATTGCTTCTGTCCTGCTGACAACATAGTGACTCCTCCCACAGTCATGCACTATGTGTAGCCTTTCCATCTCCTTATACCCTGTCCCACACTTTACTCCCAGCCCCAGCCACAGGCAAGCTGCTCAACCACATCCCCATGCTGTCCTGCACAAGCTCTTTGGCTGCTCACTCTGCATCTGTTGAGCATGTCCACATTCACAGATGATTCCTGTTCTCTTCCACCACCCTGGAAAACTATCCCTCTCTGGATTTTTCAAGGGGGAGCTACAATCTCCCTGAGTGCCCTTACCTGCTTGCACAGCTTCGAGCAATGCACCTGCACCCCCCTGCCACACACACCACACTCCCTGTCTCTCCTGTTTCTCTCCACCTACTATTTCAGGCTCCTAGACATCCCCGTGGCCCATTAAAGCAATGTTGATGTCCAACTAATGCTCCATTCACTTTTCAAACCCATTGCTGTTATGTAAGGCTGGGTGCTATGTGCATGAGCCATCCCTGAGCACATAATGGATGCTACATTTGCCTACACTCACTGTACTTCCAGTATCTACATCAGTGCTTTGTAAAGCCCTTTGGGATGTGCTGAACATGAAAGATGCTATATAAAACCCAAACCTTATTCTATTCTAGAACGGTGCTTTTAAGTTCTTTTATGGCAGAATGAGGCAAGGGTTGAATTGAGCCCAGAAATAGCAATTTAAAGTTTTCATGAAAGACTAGAACAGTGTATGTTTGGTATATTTTAACATAATCTGAGAACACTAAGTGCACTAAAAGCATTCCACTTATTTGTGGGTGGGGAAGTGGAGAGAAGGGGGAGAAATATAAGTGCTTGTTTTTCTTTGGGATTTCGTTTATCACAGATTCTGACAGAGATCAGGATGACAAAGGGAAGGGGGGGGAAAAACACCCTCACAAAGGTCTCTGATTATTTTAAGTTCAGGAAAATAATAGTCTGTTTCTGTTGAGTGTGGAGAGTTCTTTGGGGTGTGATCTGAAACAAGCTCTGCAGCTGATGGACATAAGGAGAAGGCTTCAAGTTTTAATAGCATATACTAAAGCTATAAGGTTATGAGTTAAATGCAATTGCTGCCAGGATGGCTGCAAAGAAGAGGCTGTCTGCAGATGGCATGGATTTCAGCCAGGGCCTTAGGATCTAAGGGCAGGCAGCAGAAGATGGCACTGGGAAAAAAAAATAAAAGAGGAAGCTGTCAGATGATTTAGGATTCAGGCAATCGCCTGCAGCAGTGCATTGGTCATTGCAGAGGGATCCATGGAAAAGAAGAAAAGAGGATCTGAAGTGTCTGGGATTATGTGTCCCCGACCTTTTCGGATCTCCTTGCAGGTCATCCAAGGTCAGCTCTGTACATGGGCTGCAGAAGAGCATTGTGTACTCCAGCTTCTGTGCTCAGCCTGCCTATGTGGCTGGGTTTTTTTCTTGAATGGACCTGTCAGGCAGATCTGAGCACTCTCTGGAAGTACCTACAAGTACCTTCATTTACCACTTCATCAAACTTTGTTGCATTGACACATTGTAGCAACAGTGATTGTATATTAATTTTGAGTTCTTTGCCAGAAATATTGCACAGTACCGATTGTAGATACATTTATCTGTTGAAATTCCCCAAGGAAAAGATGCTTGTGATAAAGTCCCGTTAATTATCACTTTCTGAACTCGCAAAGTTAGTCAGTTTTTAATCTGTTTAGTGTATTTTGCATTAGTGTAGCTCTAACTTTTCAAATCAAAACATTTTACAATACTGACTCAAAGGCTTTACTAAAGCCAAGTCCATCAATGTGATTATCAGTCCAACTTGGAATCTTCCCAAATAATTAAATCAGGTTTATTTGATAAAACCTATTTTCCATAAAATCATGTTGACAGTCATTAATTCTATTCCTATCCCTTAATTCTTTATTAATTGGTTCCTCTATTAGCTCTTCCATTATTTTCACTGCATTCATGTCATGATAAATTATCAATTCAGGGTAACAAGTAATCCCATATAGTGTGTTTTTTTTAACATGACAGTGTTATCAGAGCATCCTGTTACCTCAACTCTCTTGTTATTTATGGTTTATTAGCATTTGTGGGATAGGTATCTTCCAAACTGACTCTTGATTTAGATTTAAAGTATCCAGACTGGTCTGTAATATTCCTTTTCAACAACTTCAATGATGTCTTCACCGTCCTTGCCACCAGCAGTCCTCAGCTGGAAGGTTGGTGTCACATTAAAATCAACTTCTTGGTTGGTCATTTATTCAAGTATTGTAACTGATTGATCCTTGCTCTGCTCACATCTTCCTGCCTTGTAAGCGTGGCCTTCTCATCCTCTCGCTCCTTGTTCATTCCACTCTTCTTTAAGAGATTTTTCTTTTTCAGCTATTACACATTTTTTAGAACTTCTTTTTATCAATCCTGGCCAGGATGGGGGGTGCCCATAACCTTCCATAGCCCTGTTTTACATTCCAGGTGGGCTAGGGAGGACCAACAGCTCATATATCTACAGGACTCTGCACTTAGCGCTTCTGGTTTCTCTCTCTGGAAGATGTCCTGCCCTTGCAGTTCAATGTGAAACTCATACAGAGAGCTGTGTTTTATGCTTGAATTTTCATCCCTCTTCCAGGTCTGTGTAGTGATGGACATGGCTGTTCTTGTGCCTGACTTCCTTCACACACTCTGTGCTTGATTTATTTCTACACCTAGACATAAAAAACTCTGAAGCCTTTTCAGGTCTTCTCCCTTCTACCAAAATCACCAGTTTTTTTGTTTTGTTTTTTTCCTGTTAGGGACATTATTTTTGTCTGAGAGATAAAAGTGAAGGGGCAATAGTTCTTCCCTACTAGAGCATACAACCTAGTGGTGGAACTCTGAGATTCCAGTAGCGAAGACTATATCATCTTTATGCTTCAAATTACAAATCAGCCTGAAACATACTTCAGGCATCCTCTAAAATCTTTCCTCAGAGCCACCTCTTTACCCTGCAGTATATAAATTGTTATTGAATAGAATTGCCTTTTTTCCATCATTATTAACAGTTTGTCATCTCTGCTTTCTCATTGCCAGCCATAGCATGTTGTAATAGCCTGCTAACTATTGTTAGATTTTCCTTTATCCCTGACATACTTTAAAAACTCTCTTTATTTTCTTTGGCTCTGCCAAAGTAAAAAATTTCCCCTGATGTTTTTTTGTCTGAATTAAAACATATTATATTTAAAAGGGCCAATAGGAAGTTAATTTCAGATGTGGATTCCTCCTTTCATATAACAGTAATCATCATAATAATAAAAGTATGAGGAAAATAGCACTTACGTATTTTTATTTCCCTTGTCACTGCAGGTCTCTGTATAATATTATTCAGTACTATTATATTGGTTAATTTTAAATGTCACAAGCACTGGAGTTTCAACCATTTCTCCGCAGAGATATGTCCAGAGTCTAATAGATATTCCTTTTTGATTTTTTTTTTAGTTTCTTTTTTTTTTTCCTACTGATGACCTTATGTTTTCACTCCAGTGAAGTTTCACCACATCTACACTGCTGTAATTGAGGGCAAAATTTGGCCCTTTGACATCAATGGAATTATAGTAGAGACTAATCTATTCCACTTACAGCATAAAATCTTTCCTTGTAAATCAATCCTTCCAGTCCCTAAATCATCTCTGAAGATGTTCTTTGAGTTCCCTCCAAGTTGTCAATATGTTGTTGATGCTGAGATACTCAGATCTTGACTGGATGTTTGTCTCATTGAGCCCAGAGGGAGGAAAAAAAATGACCTCTCTTGACAAGAATTTATATATATCCTAAATAACCCTGTTCTCCTGTTATTTGCTGCCATATTAACCTGATGTGCTAATGTGTGATTTATTCTCATCCTTCAGTCTTTCTGAATAATTCACTTTCTGAATAGCTGCAATTCAGGTGGTTTATATTCTTTCGTTTTGTTTTGAGAGAGAGATGTTTTCTGCCTGGTTTTATTCCAGGTTGACCAGCTACTTACTATTTTTGCACTTGAGCACTTTGGTGGTTTTTCCCCTCAGACAAATAACTTTCTCAGTTTGGTTTAACCTCTAAACCAAACCTCATCATGTGGCCAGCCTGAACGTTCCAGTTATGGCCACAAGCCTTATCATCTGTTTGCATTTCTAAGAGTTGTTCTGGCCTTCCTATGGGAAGTGTTACACATCCAGTTACTTCCCAGTGCTCTCAGAGACAAATCCAAAGTGCATTTAAATATAGAATGACCCTTCCACTGATCTGGTCTTTCAGTGACTTTGGCACCATGTGCCCCTTCCCTTGTGGGAATGTGAGGTGCAGGACCAGATCTTTTTGGTGTAAATCAGCACACTTCCTTTAACACCAGCTGAGGAAGTGTCTGGCTCAATGACTGACTAGCTGCACGCTTAGTTTGAAGGGTGAGATTATTTTTTGTACCTTTTTTTTTTTTCCTTTTATTTTAACCTTCCCATGATTTTTCCATGTCTTCCATCCTACTTGAGAGCCTTGCTTGGGTGAGTCCAGCCCCAGACTGTCTCTCCTTGGCTGGCTAAGTCAGGCAGTTTTATTTCTGCTGCTTATGGTTTGTTTTTGTGTTTTTTTTTCTAAGCTAAGTGCCAGAAAGCACTGAGGTGAATGGAGTGAAGGGGCTGGGAAGAGGGGAAGCATCTCTGAAGAGGGAGTGGTGAAATAGGGGAAAATTCAGGGATTTCTCTTTGAAAGAGTGGTGATGAAGGTTAAGCTCGAGCCAGCTGGCCCCGCTGGCTGGCACTGTTGATAGACAGAACCTGTATCAAGGG
>VWZY01012412.1:389496-436288 GCA_013399075.1 Chloroceryle aenea
TGATAGACAGAACCTTTATCAAGTGTCAGCAAAGACATATGACATTTATCACCGTGGAAAGCCGGGTGCTGCTGCACTGACAGAGTGTATTCAATACACGCCGTCTCCACTGTACCGAGATCCCTTAATGGCTTGATTTCACACTGAGACTGGGACAGCTCTTCCCTCTGCTTCTCCCTTTGGCTTATTTCTCCTGCTTTTTTTTCTAGCTCAGTAAGTTTTTATCTTTTTTTCTCTTTTTTTTTTTCTTTTTTTTCCTATTCCCTACCATTCTCTCAGTTTTCCTTTATGTCCTGTCTTTTTTTTTCTTCTCCTTCCAAAACTGTTGCCCTTCTTCTCTGCCTTTACTTCCACTTTGTCTCTGCCCACACAGCCCAGGAGAGGACCACTGAACCCTGTACCCACAGGCAGGCATGGTGTGACTGCAGGAGACTAATACCCAGACCTGGGTTATAGAAGATTTCAGATCACTTCAGGTCACAAGGAAGGTAAACAGCTGCTCTTTGTGGAATTCAGGCTAAAAGGCTGGAATTCCTTTGTTGATGGAGCTAAACCCTTCTCAGGTATCTTAGGACTGTGAGCCAAGTTTATGGACACATTGCTTGCTGCACAGAGAGCTGCTCAAGGGGAAGAAAAGAGATGCGAGGCATTGCAATTATGTGATTATGCAAATCTAAACAGGGATTTTGTTTTAAAGTATTTTCCTGTATGAACATGATGTGATCGCAAGAGATATGTGAGCCACTCTTGGAGCCAAGAAACAGGGACGGGCTACCCCTGCAGAATACACACCTGGGAATAACTAAGCCAGTCACTGGATGTCACCATTGAGCTGCAGAAACGTGGCTTGAAGTCCATTATTTATCTGCTTTTAAAAGTACTTGATTTTAAGGAAAGCATCTGTCTCTGGAAACCCTTGGGTGAGTCAGCACCTTGCTGTGGACAGGACCTTGCCTTTTGCTTGGACTCTGGTGTCTTGCCCCTGTGTAGGGGACGTGAAATGTAATCATTCTCAAAGAGAACGTGCCCAAGGACCACTATGATGTGGGGGAATGAGCGATAACCCAGGGTCTGGCACTCAGGATGGTTTCCCTTCTCTGCAGCATGTTTATGATGCTTGGGGTACTGGGGGAAGGTAGATGCTCTCCTAATGAAATACTAAAGCAAATCATCATAGTAGCATTGCACAAACTCCCTTGAGCTTAGCAGAAGAGCTGAGACCAGCATTGCCATATCAGACAGTCAGGAACCACCAGCTCCAAGAGGACTTAGTGACCTGCTACATGATTAGTGTCATGAGTATGAGAGCCCCAAACAGAAGGAAAACAGAGTAACTTTTACTTAGCTGAAAATGTTCAGTTGTTTCTAGTCTCTTAAGCTGTTAGGTAGGATATTATCTATGATAATACAATCAGTGGAATAGGGATCTACATTGGACTGAGAATGTACTCATAGCATAGTTTAAAAGAAAATTGTGTATGTCTGTTTAAAAATAAAAAAAAAAGTCATTAAAAAAAAAAAAAGAATTGGGGTGGGGAGAAGAAAAAGCCAACAGCCAAAGAGAGACCTTTTCTCAGATTCTCTCAAGAAATGAGAAGTCTGTCCAAGGACTGATGTGCTGTTTTGGCCATTCCTGAATAAAACAAACCAAAAAAAAATAGACATGTCTTCAGAAGATTCTTGAATCCGTTAGGCAAGATTTTGGTAAGAGCTATATGTCTTAGTCTAAATAACTCAGCTTTATAGAGAACCTCCCTTGTTACAGACAAATCTGGACACACAGTCTGGTCAAAAGAGGCAGCTGAAGAACAGGCCATCCCAAATAATCTTCTCAGACTGCCTTCTTACCTTCAAATTAAAACAGAAGGCAGAAAATTCTGGAAATGAAATTATGGTGGAATTGTGTAAGCTAGAAGATGTTATTTGTTTGGAATATTGGTCATCCTCTGTGAATGTGAGGCTGAGCCATTTGGAGAAAATCTCTTTCAGTAGAAGAGAAGTCGGTCTAAGAGGAGGGGCTGTGTGGAGCAGGCAGGGTGCAGAAGAGCATTACACTAGTAGCAAAGGGGAGGATGAAGAGAAGGGACAGGGAGCACTGATTTAGCACAAAATCGAGATGTTGAGAACCAGATTAATTGAGGTACCAAGAGACTTGAAGGAATAGAAAATCTTTAATTGCCTGTACACCGATGTGAAGATTCTGAGTAGTAAAGGAGAAATAGGAGTTGCTCACATACGAGCATAAATTCGACCTACTTTGGTGTTACTGAAACCTGATGGGAAGATTTGCATGACTGGAATGTTAAAAGCACTGGATACAATCTGTTTAGGAAGCAAAACTGGGCAAATAAAAATGGGAGGGCTATATTCTTATATCAAAGAATTGTTTCCAAGCCTCTGAGAACTCAGAAGCAAATGATCTGAACTAATGTTCTCACAGATAAAGACCAAATGAGGTCCTGACTGCTATCCATTGCAAACCAGAGAGCGACTTCATTTTTTGTCTGGCTCTTCAAGCACCTTTCGGTTATAAATAGGAAGAAAAAGACTTCAACCTGAATGGCATATGAAGGGGATCTCATGATGCTAGAATTAAAATATCCTCAATTTAAAAAAAAATAAAAGGATGACAATTTCCTACCTTTAAAAGTGTTTTATCCAACAGGAAGAAAACTGGTGCTAGCATCTTGACAGATAAAGAGAATTCAGTTACAGAATTAAAAGCCAGAGAGTTGTTTAGATGCAAGTGACACAGGCTTGATTACACTTGCTACATGCAAATGGAATAGCATCCAAACCACAGATACACACATACACAGGGCTGATCTCACAAAGATGAAAGCCATTATGAACCCAGTCATTTGGGTAAAGGGATTTAAAGGGAAAAAAAGTAAATAACTAGCAACTCTGACAACATTTTATATGCTTCAAAAATACCATTAGCACTAGTAAGGAAAAAAAAAAAAAAAGCCACCCTGACATTTTGTGGACAACAGCTAACTTGCCATGCTGAACGTGACCTAGAAAACACATGCAAGTACCAGATTCAAGCCAGCCTATGTTCAGGTTTGCTCCAGGTATGAGTGCAAAATGTGGAGCTATCTCGAAGCCACAGAAGTAGTTCTGCACTGAGCGTTTGTGACAGTTTAGTTGAGATATCTTCAGACCAGTGAATAAACTGTATGTGTGGATGAGCCCTCAGTCATTTAGCTGCTCATTGACATTGAAATTCAACTTTGTATACCCTGCCAGCCCAAGAGCTACGCACCATCTGGTTCCCACATCCGCTCTGTTGAAGGGACACCAATAGTTTCTTGGCTTGGCTTGGACCAGCTTAGGAGCGAACCTCAGAATGAATGGGCAGTGAAAGGCCAGCAAACACAAACCTCTCATAAATTACAGAAGGAATTCATAGGTGGTGGAAACAAAAAGGAGGCCTTGGACCAAAACCTTTGTCTGCCCCATGAGTGATATTTCTAGAACTTCTGATTCCCTCCATCCTGGATCCCTACTGAAACCATTTCAATGGGGACTTGAGAGCCTAAACATCGCTAATGTTTGGGCTCAGATCTCTCTGTGTCTCTTCCATAGAACTGGGAAGTGTTCAGTGGAGACTAGAAATAGCATATAGTGATATTTTTCTGCCTGTGCTTTAAAACACCCTAGGCTTTAATTAGGATAGCAGCCGTGCTAGCAACGTTAGCTACACTTCGTGATCAGGAAAATTGGAGAGGTGCTTTTGTCTCTCACAATTCCTGTCTTTTTTTATTTTTTTGAATGGGTTGACCTGAAATACACTTCTCAGACTACTTGTGTAAACTAACATGTCTTTAAAAGGAACCTACCATCCATCTTCTCTATGCCAGGTTGATGGATTGTGAACCTCTGAGTAATATCTCTTGACCGAATGAGCCATCTTAGCACCTCCATGGAGAAAAGAGACATCACTGGGTGAAACACAATGGATTGTTTGGGGTTTTTTTCCTAGTAGCAGAAATGAGAAGACAATTTTCAGAATTTTCAGATATTGCCTAATTGCAGAATTTGGATGATATTCAGGGAAGAAATGGGCAATTTAAAAAAGATCTTTCTGATGCTATCCTCTGATAAAACAGGTTTTCATATATTTCCATGAAGGTCATCTATGAGCAAGACAGTACCATTTGCCTTCGTCATGAGTTGCTTTTAGTTTCCGAGACGTCTCATACCAATCTCTAGGTGAGGAAGGGCATCACTGGGAGTTGGCAAAGCTTAGGAAATGAAAGCCCCTTTCCCAATCGCTGTTCAAATGTTTTGCCTGAATCGTGCAACCAGAATTTCACAGTGGTAACTTGGACTGAGCCCAACTTTGAATGTGGATTATTCAGCTCTGTTGCTTCTATCTACGGGTCTATGCTCCAGCAAGCACAAGGGCTATTTAAAATAAGGACACAGATGCCTAAACCCTCTTCCAAGCTCCAAGATGCAGAACTGTGAGTCTTTGTTTGCAAAAATGGTTTCTATTTGGGAGAGGGGAAGATCTGCAACACTGAAGCGTGTGTAGCTTGTCTTGGAGATATTCCTTCCATGCTCAGAAAAAGAGAAGCTTGTGCAGGGGGGTTTCAGGTCTCCTGTCAAACAGCTCCTGGAAAAGGCTTGTTCTTCACTGACTGTACTATACAGAAAGGCTGAGCAACCAGCTTAACCACTCCAAGCTGGAGAGCTAATGTTTAGCAGTATCAATGTCCATCCCATGCCTTAAACGCTCACCCATTGCCTGATAAAGTATCGGGAGGGCAGGGCATTGTCCAAGTACCACTCACCCCATGGACCAAGATGTTACATCAAACCAGAGCTACTGCGCTCACCAGCACAGTCACTCAGCACACTCAGCCCAAGGCAGCAGCTGTCAGTGCATAGCTGCATTCAGCCCCCAGCACTGTCAGGGACTGCATCAGCCAGGACCAGTTCCAGAGTAGCATCTGGACCTCGAATCAGGGGCCTGAGGCTGGCCCAGATGCAGCATGGAAAGTCAGTTTGGTTTCTGGCACCCCAAGAGTTAAAATTTCTCTACTTTTCTTCTGTTGTTTGTTTGTTTGCTTGTTTTGTAATGGGGATGAGAAAAGCAAAATAGCATGGAAATGGAAAGCAAAAAAGAATAAAAATAAAATAAAATTAAAGAAAGAAACTCAGACCTAGGGAGGGGGGAAATAAAACCAAACCAAGCCTAGAATAAAACTCTGGAAACAGAGAAATAAATACAGTGTAATTACTGGGACACAGTCTAGAGTTTGTGGAATTAAAGCCCTGTTTTATACTGGCTAGCTGCCAAAGAGAGGCGCAGACAAGTCCAGAGAAAAGCAGGTTAATGAGAGACATCCCCAAAAAAAAATAGTAAAAAAAGTGAAAGCAACAAACTCACAGAGCTAGTACTGATGAGATAAATAAGATTAGAACTGACATGATCTGATCTGCTTGCTGTGCATATTTTATTTCCTAAAATCAGTCTTTTAAGTCTCCTAGACACAGACTTCAGCCTCATCCTCTCAGCAGCCATCACTGCATCCATCTTATCCATCCTTCAACTTGTCCATCCCTGCTCACAGTGGGATTTGGTTGCATCCTGAGCCTGTTGCTAGGACAGAGGCAGATGCATGTGGAAGGCATTTGCTGCATGCTGCATCTGTCAGGAGGCAGAAGAGACAGAAGAACTCCTGACATAATAGACCAGGTGTCAAAAGCAATAAATAAAAATGATAGTGAGAATCCCTGATGAGGAACTCAGCTTTTCAGAACTGCTGGTCTGTCATTGTCTTTGCAGAAGGTATTTTTAACTTATTTTGATTTTTTCCCATCTCCATCTGATGTCCCAGCTCAGGAGTTCTCCTGCAATTATTTTTCCCCCAGTGCATGCTTGTTTGAACTTTCAAGACTAAAGGGGTGGCTTAAGGGACCAAATCACAGGGTCTGTAATTCCCACCAGGGTTTTGGAAATGCAGGTTTGAGTCCCAGCTGGCCTGATTTAGGAGTTACATCAAGCTGACTGAGGTTACAGCCGGTTACACCTTCTCTTCTGGAGCTGCTGACCTCCCCAAAAGGGTGAAGAATGAACCAAAAATCCAAACAAGTTCCTCTACCTCTTGTGCACACATGTGTGCAAGAGTGACAAGTGCATGCAGGGTGCTTTGGTGATGAGTCAAAGCCAATTACAAAGAAATGGAGACGCTGCTCTAAAAGTCTTCACCTTCTGGGAGGCTGCGAGCCCAAACTTAGTCACAAAGTCACACTGAAGCAGACGCAGTCATAATGAAGGCAAGGTTGGTCTCTTTCCCAGTTTCTAGAGGAATCTGTTTGGAGAAAGGTCTGTGACCCCACACAATAAAATCCCAAAGCCCGTAAAAGTCTCCTTTGACTTCACAGACAGAACCTCAGCATTTTGGTTTCCACGCTCACAAGTTCCATCCTCTGTTTCCTAATGAACTGTAACCTACCATCTTTTTCCTTATGTCCACTGTGCTGGTGGCAAAGGCATGGAATAAACTGAACAGTCAACAAGTTTGCAAGCGCTAGCTAATGCTCCGAGTTTGAATGCATGGTTAAAAGAGTCTTCCCAGAAAACAACATGGAGCTTTCCTTCTTCAGCTGCACACATTTAATAGTATTTGTTAGTCAAGCTTCATCCAGAAGCATATAGATCTTTGTCTTTGGGCTCGAATGTGAAAACAGCTTCAGCAACACATTCATTTACTGTCCTTAAAAGCCACTGACTTTTAAGGTCCTGATAAATTAAAACCTAGCCAAAGAATTTTTCTAGAGAAGGGCTTTTTCTTCCCTTGAATCAGGATGGTATTTCTCTCCCTGTCCAACTATTACCCTTCAAAATAAACGCTGTCCAAAGCGTCTAGTCTATGTTCATACATAGTCTACTATTACATATATTCAACATACAGAAAAATTCCAAGATGACATTTTATCCCACCTGTTTGGAAAACTACTTATTCTGACGTGGCTGAATTTGGGCTGGTAGGTTCGACTGAATGTCTGGCCTGCTGTCTGCTCAATTTAAGGGAAGTAAGTCCCATTTTCTTGGAAAAATCCCTTTGAGAACCCTTTGTAGTTCAGAAAAAAACAGCTTCAGCTCTCAACCCAACAGAAGAGATTTCAATGAAGTGTTGCAGCCTTACACAATCGTGAGATCCAGCTCTAACAGTTTACTTACTTTACAGTTGTCTCATTGGCCATAACCCCCCAGTGCTTGTCCGCTTCCTGTGCTAATGAATCGTAACAATTCCATATGCAAAAATAAATAAAAGCATATTTTCTCCTTTCATTCTCTTCAAGTTGCATGCACTGGGGGAGAAAAGGTTTCTCCAAGCAATGTAATTCCATTTTGGTTAATATAGAGACACAAGAAAATATGCCACTGAAAAGCTAGAGGGGGTTTTGAACATCTTCCTGCTGATAGGACAGATAGATAGCCACTGATGTGCTATTAATTAGCAGCAAGAATAATCAGAGAATGAAAAATCCTTGGGACCATGAGTATCTTTTTCTTTGATGTCTTTAGGGCCTTAGTCTAGGCTTGGAGCCCCATGTAGCTTTCATCTTAACAACAGTACCCCCCTTTCTGATGGTGCCAAAGCCTAAATCACGTGTAAAGACAAATGCTTTTGATAAGTACATGACAAAACACACCCAGGAGAGCGCCCACCCTGAGTGTGATGATGTAAAATCACAAGGTAAAACTCAAGAAATGCAAAGGGAAAGAATAAGCAAATGAACCAAGATCAGGAGAAAGAGAAAAATCTAACACCAAGTGTAAAGACATTCCCCGGTCGTAAGAAGTCATTGCAAGTCTTCACATGTCTGATTGCAGTTTACTGAGAGCACTGTAGAAGAGATGAAGGAAGTATGATGTGCAGGAAGGCAAACATAGTGAAGGGTGATAAGAAATTACCTGAAAACAGAATTAAAAAAAAAAAAAAATTACAAAGATGACATTGTGATTTAATTTTGGGGAAAGGATGTCTTCAACAGGAGGGAAAATATTCGTATGCTGAGTGCTGGACTCTGATATTTTGCACTCTGTGCACTTTGGTTACCTTGAACCACAAGGCACAGAGATGCAGTGATTAGCTGAGAACTCCAATACATAGATTTGTACATAATTCATAGTTTGACTTCTCTAAGTTTGCATAATAAATAGTTTAAACACTGCAGAAAATGTCTGCAAGAGGAAATTAGGATTCTGAATGAAAAAGTTAATTATACCTCGAAGGATTTTTTTTTTCAGATATATACGGGCTAGAAAAAAGGCTAGAAGTGGATAATTTAGGAGATGGAAATGCAGAAAATTATGGGAGTGGTAGCAACAGGAGAGTTATCTCCTTAAATAGGATAATTAGAGTAATTTAATTTTTTAGAATGTGGCATTGCATTATAGATAAACAATTCAATAAATAGCAGCCTGGGCGCTGATGCTGCAGTTTGGGATGGTTTGGGGTATGTGCAGAATTTTGTTTTTCATTTTCAGCATAGATTTCTGCATGAGGAATGGTGAATTATCATAATGTGTTGCTTCCTATATTAAGTCATAAAGGGTAAGGACAGGAAATTATGGAGGAGTGGAAAGGAATATTGACATCATTAAATCAATCACTGCTGATTGGATCCAGAGACTGATGAAACGGTGATTGGATCCTGTAGGTGGAAGACACTGGGGACCAGCTCTTTGAAGATATTTGAGTACCTAGCTTTTGCTGATTAAAATAGGAGTTAGTCACCTAAACAGGAGTTAGATGGGTGGTATCTTGAGGAAACCAAAATAGCTAAGGCCGAAGTATCTATCCTGAAGGAAAGTATATTTCCTCTAATTCTCAGAAAGTTTACAGAGTGATTACACCAAACTGTGGGGTTTTTTGACCGTGCATGATGGTGTACCTATACCCTATGAGAGTAAGGGGGAGAAAATAAATAAATACCAAGCATATGAACTAAGGGAGACATTAGATTAACACAGGGGGAAATAAAAGTGCATGTCAAGGTTTCCTCATTCTTCTAGTCCATGTAGCAGAAATCCTATGTACACCCAACTCCTTCCAGCCACTGACAGTGATGAGACAGGACAGCCAGTGACTCGGAGTTCCTCCGATGCCAGATAACCATCTTGATGCACGTCTGAGATGCCTTTCAACTCAGGCTGCCTCAGCTGTCACCCAGCCCCTGCTCTGGAGGAAGATAAACTTCTGCATTCTCCTGTTCCTCCTTCCCTTTTGCCACTGTAAGTCACACTTCAGGCTCACACTGATTCTCCAACATAGAGCAGAGACGAGGGGCCGGGCTGCATCAGAGCAAGCTGCATTCAATTATGCAGCCATGAACTGACACCTGCCAGATCTCTCACACAGCAGCTGATCACCAATTAAAGGGATGATTTATGGTTTAAAGAGGGGATGCCCTTCCTGTCTTGCAGCTTGGTTGCTTGGGGAAGAGGCCAATTTGCAGGCAGCAATAAGAAACTGGAGTCTCTTGGCAAACTGGGGTCTTTGGATGCAAGCTTTGCCCATCGGCTCGTTAGCACCAAACGTGGGGTAAGGAAGTTTCAAAATGTTTTACCTGAGTGTAATTTAACTTCTAGGCAGAAAAGGCGTGTGGAGCAACATGTGTTGACAGGATGGGAAAAGGTCTTTCTGCCAGTTCCCTGAGAGATGTCCCAAAGTGTTATTGGATATTTTGGTTTTATGCAGAATATGAAACACTCTCTGTCCTCCCTCTGTGGAGGCTGGGGGGGAACCACCTCCCCCAGTCAGATGTGGTGTAAGGGCTGCTGCACAGTTCCCTGGCCTGATGCTAGCAGGATGTTTCTAGTGAATTTATAATTCTCCTTTTTCTCTTCTCCAATTCCTGTTGTTTTCCTGAGCATGTTAATTGAGGCGTAGTGAAGAAATAGTTCCAGAAGCTCTTGATAAGCTAACTGTATGACTTTGGGTTATCATTTGCAAAGGGTTGTTTGTTTTTTTCTTAATGTGATTTATGTGATTCTTAAGAAACCTCCATAAAGTAATGGCTCCCCATAGGGAATGGTAACCTATAGCACTTACTGCTGCAGACATAGATGGAGTAAAATATCATAGATGGATGAAAACATGGAAGAGCTGAATTATTCACCTACCTGACTTGAAGGATCTCATTATACAAGTCCTAATTCTTAGGGCATATCCAATTAAAATCAGTTCCTGAAGGCCTGACAGGGAATAATGTTTGGTAGGACTCATATGGGAAGAGAGAGACTCACAGTGCTCACAGGTTGCTTGGGTATTTTATAAATTACTAATTAATGTAGTCCTAACCTGGAGTGCTTGGTTAGAATTAGATGGTGGAAATAAACCTCTGTGAAAATGGTGACAACAAACCTACTGGATTCAGAGCTCAAGGAGAAAGCAGAAAAGCTGAAAAATAGGGAGAGCAAAGTGGAGCAAATGAAGGAAATAGATAAACTAACTTCACAAGAAGGAAGAGATGGCAGTATAGTTGGCAGCTGTTAAAAGTGACCCTGTTAAAGGTACAGTGGAAATCACAACAGCCCAGGAAGAAAAGCAAGAGTCCAATACGGACACACATAAAGATGTCCTTTTAAAGACTGACACATTGAAATAAAGTATTAACAGTATGCAAATGCCTTCATATATAACTGAGATGGTTACAACAGAACAGTGCAAATGAGCAAGGAGAGAACTGGAGAAGTTTAACCTCCAAGTGAAAGGCTTTGGAAGGGATGCAGATGGATAAATGCAGACCTATAAGTGAGTAGGTAAACAGGAAAGAATAACAAGGATCTTGTGAAGCACAAGAATTTTCCACAACAGGAGACAATTTTTTTTTAAAGGGTTAAAGACCATGTAGGTGACTTGCATATGAGTCAGACTAACCGTCCAAAACTCTCAAGGAAACTGCTGCTGCAGCCTCTGCATGATTAGTAATTATCTTCAACTACTGGGGAGGGCCCAGAGGGCCAGAGAAGGACAAACACAGTTCGTGCATTCAGGAAGGGGAAAGGTGGACCCTGGGAATTGCAGACTAGTCATTTTACCTCAGGAAAAATAATGGAATAAATAATTAAACTATAAATGTATAAGCACACAGAAGATAATAAAATGATAAAAGGTGCAGTCAGCATGGATTGCAAAGAACAAATCCTGTCACATCAATCTAATTTTCCTCTTTAACTGAGCCACCTGCCACAATGCTTTAGAAGGATGCAGTACTTGTGATGTATCTTGCTTTTAATATCATCCCACTTCATTTTCTTATAAGCAGACTAGGAAAATATGATCTAGGGGAAGACTTCTAGATCAAGATGAGTCCACAATTGTCTGAGAAGTCACACATGAATAGTTCTCCTTTAAACTGGAAGGACATTAGAATTGGAGTCCCACACTTCTTCAATATTTTCATTATCCATGTGGATGATGTACTAAGGTGCACATCTATAAAATTTACAAATGACACTTTGCTGGAAGGGACTGCAAGCAGTTTGGGAGACAGGATTAGAATTTAAAATAATTCTGTTACGTTGGAGGAGCAGCAGGAAATCAACAAGATGAAATTCAATAGGACAATGGTGCAAATGACTCCTATGGAAGGAGAAATCATGGCTATGTCCAAGAAAGAGAGAATAACTGCCTTGATGGGAGTAGAGTGGAAAAGGATCAAGGGGTTATAATACTGCACAAGATGAATATGAATTAACAGTGAGAAGAGGCAAATCTCGCTCTGGAAAGTAACACCAGGCAGATCATATATTCTGCTTAGCTGGGCACTGAGGAGGCTTCAGCTGGAGTATGAGATCTTTTGGTGTCACGTTTTATAATGCGGACAAGGAGGAGAGATTCAACAGGTACCAGTAAGGAGGAGAAAAGTTGAAGGTGTTAAGCATTAGCAAGATGGAAAAGGGGCACAATGCAGCCTTATAATATTGTAAAGCACGTTCTAGCAGAGGATTAGTTGTTCTCTGCAGGTATAAGACAATGAGTACTAGGTTTAATTTCCAACAGAAGTGTGTTAGATGAAGAAATTTTAGCTCTCAAATCAACCAGCCAGGATAACCATGAACTGTCCTTTACTGGACATCTTTAAAATACTTTCAAGACCTTTCTCTTGATGGACATCTAGATCAGGCATGTTACTTTTCTTTAAGCTCAAGAGTGACTTCCATTTCAATTGGGATCACAATCTCTATCTTTGGAAGTGATCAGAAAGCCATCCTGGAGATGAATCTCTTTGCCAGAAGCTCTGTCAAAATTGATATGTCTCCACACAATACTGAAACAGATTGAAGATAAAAATTAAAAAGTAGTGCTTGGGAGTTGTGACTACATAGAAGGATGTTAACAATGGTTGCTAATCCATTCCCTTCAATGATAAAATAATAGTCTCCAAAAGCAATTTTATTGCTCCTATTTTGATTTCAGAGTTCAGCATCTGAAAGCTTTTCTGACTTTTATTTTTTCTTTCTTTTCATGTGGATTTTTTTTTTCTCCTCACCTATATCATCTGAGATAGTAAGTAATACTTCTCACAAGCCCTTCCTCACTTAAAACATAGTAGCTTCTATATTCTTCCTACTCTTCATAGCTACAGCACATTTATTCATAAATAAGGTCAGTGGGAGTCCAGTACTTTACATGTGAAAAGACTGACAAAAATATTCTTTCTTTCTCCATGCTATTCACAAGGGTAGCCCCTGCTATGGTGGTTATTAATTCAAAAAGTAATGAACAATAACAATAAATAATGTAGATGGTTGTTGAGGTGTGATTAATGAATAATGATAAATAATAGGGGGGGAGGAGCACTGTTGCTTTTCATATGGTATGTATTTGTTACAAAACCTGAAGAAAAGCCTCGTGCAGTGATGAAATAGACACATTTTTGTCACCATTTTCAGAAGGGTTCAAGGCTCCCAGTAGGAGCCAAATTTTCTCAAAACACCTCCACTTACTGTGCATTGACTCCTTTTGATGATATGCACCATGGTAAAACCAGCTAGAGGCAGAAAATGGCCAAAGATTTAACCCTTCTTTTTGTTGGTAAAATAAGAAACAAACTCTTCTGAAAAGCACATCTGCATTTCAGGTGCTGAGGCCTTGGGAATTTTGTTCTGAGGGTTTAGGTTTAGTTTGTTTGTTTTTTCTTTAAGATAGGTTCCCCATGGTCATCTGCTTAAAACTCCAATCCACTGCAGTGATGGAAAGATCATGGTCTGGAAGAGAAAGAAGAAAAAAAAAGAAAAAGGCTGTAAATCCTGGTTTTGATTCTAATCTTAGTGGTAATGAGTAAAAATTGTGACTAATTACACTGGGTTAATTGGCATTTGCACAGGTGCAGATGTGACATGTGAGCACGCCCTCTGTTTGCTACAGATGTTAAAACCCAATTTTAATTTCATAAAGAATTATTCTATCGAATGCAGAGATTTGATTTAACAGAAACACTGGCACCTGAGCTGGATGTAAATTGTCACAGCGACTTAAAGCAGCCAAGAATCTGTCCACTGCATCCAGATCTTGCACTAAAACCTGCAATCACCTTCGTGATGAAGTAACTGAGTTTCTTTCTCTCACAGTGGTGAAAATCTGGTGAAAGAGTAAGGAATGAGGTTTCTCAAGCTTCATACTTGACCTAAACAGAGGTGGAGTTTCAGTTGGTTATTGCCAAACCTGCAAGAGGCATTTTCAGATTGCCTCCTGGCAGCCAATAGAGGTTGGTGTCTGACAATACATATGGCAGTAATAAAAGAACACTTATAATTTTATTGAGGTGTTAGAAACACTTAAAGACTGATATTGTGTTGGGGGAAGGTGGGGAGGAGCTGTCATTCTGTAAAAAATGCCCAGCTTGGTAACTCCACACGTGGCTTTACATCCAACCGGGAGTTCCAGCGCCAAGGGGTTTCTCCAGGCGTGCTGTGGCTCATGGGCACGCAGAGCTGGCTGGCCTCTGGAACAGGCTGACACCTGACAGCAGCTCAGCCACGGAAGATGTGCTTAAGAACAGTTCTAAGAGGTGATATGGAACTTGGAAAACTGCTGTCAGAAGAGTTATGGAAGTTTCTTCCTTAGGTGGTTTGTAGTGGAAGAGCAGTTTCCTTGGCTTTGTGGTGGCCAGAACTGGGGAAAGGATCAGACAGTGTGTTTCCTTCACATCAATTCCTGGTTGACATCAGTGTAGTAAAAGCTGGCAGAAAAAAAAATCAATGGCAGAAAGAGCCACTCTAGAGATGTGTACCTCCTTTCCATCTCCCTGACATGCATTTCATCCCCTGTCCGTGGACTCCTAGGAAGCTGCAGGTAGAAATATTTACGTATCGTGCCCTGTGCGCCAGTTCAATCCTACTATTGCCAGGTTACCGTGCATCTCTTTCTTTTCAAGGGTATTACTTTTAACTTGGTTTCAGACCCTTCTTCCTCAACTTCTGCTTCTGTGGTGTAATTCTGCAGTTCACCCGCTGTGTGCCCAGGGCAGCCAGCTATTGAGCCCTACAGGCATTTCTTTTCAAGAATCCTCAAGTCTCTGACTTAGCTTCTGACACTTACCCTTTATGCTCTCATCCATGGTGGACAAAGTGCATACAAGCTGCAGAAGGAAGTCATGGGAGGGTAGACTCACCAATGTATTTCTCTTTGCTAAACTCATATTGAAAGATGAATTGCCCATCTCTGCATAGGGAAAAGCCTTTTATGGCTTTCACAACTCCCTCTATCAGATGAAATGTTCCAGCCTGACACACTTCTCCCTGACACATGCAGTTGCCTGTTTGACTTATCTTGACTCTCTTTTCTTCAAGCTACTCTTCACAGCAACACAAATAAATAAAAAGAATCCAAAATAGGAGCTGCAATTAGAGCTATTGCTGGTCCTACTATTTTGAAGCTAACTTCACTGATGTGAGGTTACACTTCTTATCATTTTACTTTTCTTGTTCAGGTCTTTCGTGACCTCTTTGCATCTGTTGGTTATCTCCATGCCTTAGGACATGTAGCAGTGCAAAACCACCCAGGGAAATCAAGAGACCTGTACTGTCCCTAGCAAGAGGAAACATTTTCCTGGTTTTACAACAACAGCCTTTCAGCTAACAAGCCTGTGGCTGTCAAAGTCACTCCTTTCAGCAAGCACCTTTGAAAAATCCTCAACTCTGACTTTGAAATGCACTTGGAAGCAAATGCTGAGCCAGCAGAGAACAGAGCACATAGGTGTGCAGGGCTCCCTCTGTTCTGTTCCAGGCAGGAATCAGGCAGCACCATTCAGTTCCTCTGCATCATGATGATAAACATCAGATGGCTGTTTACTGACTCCAGATTGTACTGAGGGAAACATCTAACAGCTGGATCAGCCATTATAGCTCCTTTCTTAAGGGGTGCAGCAGAAATCTTTGGAGCGTAAACAATCCAGCAAGAAATCAGCAAAAGAGTGGGTTAGGAAGAAGAGGGAGATGCCTTCAGAATACACCAGCAAACCCTGGTGAGATCAGTCTTCCTATGGTGGCATTATTTGATACTTTATCCTGGAATCTGCAGCAGAAAGGCACAATAAAACCATGGAAAGAAGAGGTGGGGATACCAGGCTCTTGTGGTGCTCTACCAATGATTTGCTGATTAATATCAGGAAGGTCACTGTGCTTCTTGTGGGGCTTGCACCTCTTGGACTTTGTGGTATTAATCCAACTGACCGACCTTTAGAACACTGCTTCTGGTTTCAAGTGGAGAATTGTTGTCTTCTTGAAAGCAAAACAAATATATGAAACTTCAGACACAATTTTTATGTACAGCCACACCAAAGTAAGGCCAAATGTTTTGGTATTCCTTCATTAATGTGTTCCCTCACCATTTTGCTTGTTTATAGCATGTGGAAGTGTATTTTCAGTTCTTAGATCAATTGCTTTTTGCAAGCATTTCATGCAATGTGTTCAGGTGTTTTGCAGACCGCAGACTGAGAAAGTCTAAAGATCATACCATTTGAGAACATGTCTGGTAAACAGAAGTGGACAAATTATTGAATGACCTCTAGCTAACCTTTTTGATTTCCAGTAGGGTCAAGAAGATCAATGCTTCTCGAGACGCAAGTTTGCCTAGTGTGGTTTTCAAAACCTCCAGTGATGGTGATTTCATGTTTCCCTTAAGCACAGCAGAAAGAGCTGAGAGCTCAGCCACCTTGAAAACTGAGGCTGAGCAAGGCAAAATTTTCCTTTCAGACATGAAGATCCTGGAAAAGCAGAAAAGCAAGCAGGAAAAGCCCAGAGAGGGCTATTAATTACCCCTCAGGGAAGCCTGCTGTTGGCAGTCACCTCAAACTGAGTATGGTCTGTGTAGATGAATTGCAGGTGCTTCCATCCCATAAGCCTGTGAAGTTTCCTTTTGCTTTAATATTTATAGGAAGCCGCTATAACATATCAAACGTGTACTCATCTTCACTCCATTACTCATGAGAGAGATAACTCAATATGTCAAATATCCCCTGATCAAGGGGCAATTTCTCTTCTCCCCATGCCAAATGCAGACCAGGTGTAAATGGATGCCTCTCTATGAAAATTGTATCTTTTTATGCTGGCACTGAGCACAGCCCTCTTGCTTAGTCTACTGGAACATTTCCCAGATACCAATGTCAGCTCCTCAGTTCAATCCAAAGCACATCATATGGCCCTTTTCTTTAACCAGCCCTAAAGAAAGAACAGACTCGAATTGTACTTTCATGCCTTAGTACTTTGTTTAAGAGCATGAAATTGTCTCTCGGTGAGAGAGATGGAGTCTTTCAAGCTAGCAAAGAAGAGAGACATTTTTAAGAACCCTAACCCACCGGAATGTAATAGCTGCTAAGGCTGGGATTCATCTCCCTTCTCTTTAGAAGTCTAACAGTGAGAGGTCTGAGATAATCACCCCAATCTCTCTCTGTAGTCTGGGGCTGTGGGTACCCCCGGAGGAAATTCATCTGACCCAGATTAGACCCTGTTCTCAAGAATGAAATGAGACATCTTCTGGGGGAGCCTATTTCTCCCTGCTGTCTGTAGAGGAAGCCTGGCGTGACTAGATCAGACTTAGATGCTGAGTATCTAGATTCTTAAATTAAGAAAATGAGTCTTGCTCCATGTGGCATGCTGAATTTCAGCAGTTTAGTTGATGTAAATTCCTGTGCATTAAGAACAGTTTATGAAACTTTCACCTTGTGTTGTGCTGATGGAGTCTCTGGTTTTGAGAAACAAGGGGGGCGAAACAATATTTGTGTAGCTATTTTACTTCAACATTTTCAAAACTCTGGGCTAATCTCGGCTCCCACAAATTTATTTGGAAATCCTAACAAAATTCCATGCTCAAACTAGACTTGGCTAAGGCACCCAGAAAAAAAAAGACAACAAAAACAATAAACCCCACACCAAACAAAATAGAAACCCCAACCTTCTGAAACACTATTTCATGGGCCACAGAGAGTAAGCAATGCAGAGTTACAAACTGTTGTTGTTGTTTCCCTTTTTCATCTCAGATCTCTTATTCATATACAAAATTCCTCTGGCTTTGTCACTACCTGCCATGCTTAGGTAGGTTTTGTATGAGTCTTCCTTGATTTTTTTATTATTATTTTTATTCCCCCCTCCCCATTACACTCTCCTCTTCCTGTACCCTTGCACCTCCAAGGAAATCCAAGCCAGTTTTATTATTTATAGAGAAGAATAAATATCTCTGGTGATCTGTTTAGCAAGTACAAGTGCATTACTTGACCACAAAGCTTTCTTATCACAAAAGTATCCAGAAGATACCAAAACCTATAGTACAAGTAGGAATCAGGACAAGTCACCGTGGCATTAAGGTGATGAGGTTACCTCTGTAAACAGGCTGTTGTTTATAGAAAAGGCTATTGTGTTTGCTTCTCACATTCTCCATAAAGGGAGGACTATACATTTTGTAGCCTTAAAGAGAAGGAATTTGTCATAAGGTGAAAAACAAGCAAACAAAACAGAAGTTAATCCCCATCAGTCACATCATGTGTCATGAAGGGGGACTTCTGAGCAGCTCTAGCCCTGTCCTGTGGGCTCAGTGGTGGGTGGTACCTGTGTTCATTTAGCCCAGAAGAAATGCAATTCATCCACCCTCCACAATGTGAGCCCAAGTTGAGATCCATTTCCATTTGCAGTGGGGACAAGAGGGGCTTGCACACTTCAGCTAGGTTGCAGAGCTCATTTGGACCCACCTTGGTCTATGCAATTCTAATCTAGCATTGCTAGTAGAAGATTTCTCCCTTTTCTACGAGGGAATATTTCAAGTATTCCCTGTGTGGAAAGGTAAAGAGGTACAGACAATGGGTGCATTCAAGTGCATGTCTTTGAATGGGATGAGTAAATGTAAACTCATTGAGGAATAAAAAACCCCTTCAACTGTTGTGCACTGATGAAGCACATCCTGTGCTATATTAGTCTTGGAGCACTTGGAATATTTTTTTTGGCTAAAATTATTATGGGATATTTTCACAATGCAAGGAGAAAAAAAAAAAAGCTGGATTTTTGTATTTAAAGCAAAGTGGCAAAAAGCAAAAAGGTGGATGTACACAAGTGAGATGTGTTTATGCAGACACCATCTCAGACAGATCTATGTGGGCTCTCTGTTGGGAGAATAAGCATTAAAACATCTATGGACACAAAATGCATTAAGCTGCACGTGTCCATGACCCTGCACATGCCAGCACGTACACACACACTTTCATCTTACAGAAGTACTGTTGTATTAACAGTTTCCTGGCTCAAAAGCTACTAGCAGGCTCTCATCTACCTACAGGCAAAAAATATACAGAGGCACAAACTGTGTATTCTGCTCAGTGATGCAACATTTTGCCATTTGAAATCATCATCTTCATTATCAGAATCAGTACTGTGATCTGCTCATTTCTGGGATGTATTTCATCAAACTCTCTGAGCAGGTTTGAGGGGCAGAAAAAACCCCAAACAACAAAGACCCAAGCCCACACCCAATGAGGTCTGTCTGGATAATTCAGGGATCTTCTCAGACCTCTTGGCTATGCATCCATCACCCTAGAACTTGCTCAACCTAAAATCAGACATTCTTCTTCCCCTGGTTGTACACAGGAACAAACCTACACCTAAACTTAAGGATATCTTCCCTAGGAAACTTTACCAAAACTTTGGCTGCCATCTCTTTATTCTTACACACTTTCTTCCATAGTTACAGGTTTGGATTTGTTGTGTTTTTTTTTTAAAAACCCTACATTTCTGCATTTACTATTTCCCTGAAGTCAGGAATAAGTCCCAGGAAGCTGCCAGAGGTTTAGAAGCTAAGCCAGCCATGCACAGCTCTGGTGCTGCTGACATTACCAGACGGCATTAATTTAATTCCACTCAGTTATGCTTTTAAATTTGATTTGAAAAATGTGTCATAAAATACCATTGAGAAGTGCGGTGCAGCATTTTGAAGCAGGCTGTGATGTTCCCTGCACTGACAAAGTCATGGGGAAGGGAATGTAATTTTCATAGCTAAGTACTGGGGGGCATGTTGGGAGAGATTCCTTTAGAGAGTGGGTTGAGTGAATCAAGAATGACGAATAAATATTATACTCACTAAATATTTTCCTAGTGTAGCAGATCCAGAGAACTCTGATTTAATTCTTCAAGTCTAAGGGTTGATGGGGAAGGAAAAAAATACATGTGAAGCCTTCTAGGTCAATGGACATACCCCGAAAGGAGGAAAGGGAAAGAGGAGACAGTGAAACACAGGTTTGCAGGAGAGAGATCTGGAGACCCATTAAGACTTCTCTTAATTGTGGAAGAATACAGAATATTAGCAATGGCAAAATGTTTGTCCCTTATCCACTGCAAGGGTCACTATAGAAAGATCAATCTCTTCAGAAGACAGGGTGAGCTTTAACTGCTGCCCAGTCTAGCTACCAGTTGTTTCCACTCTCTTTGCAGTATAACATCCCTTAAAGCAGATATTAGATTATCCTTCTTGGTTTTCCAAAACAACTTTTCCTCCCACTTCCATAGCCAGCCCATTTGTTCAGACTTTTGCTGGGCATCCTCAGAAGTACCTGCACACAGTGCTGGCTTGTCATCTGTAGTAGATGGCATATGTATCTACAAACTCATACCTGGTAACAAAGGAGCAGATGGTTTTATGAAAAGAACTGTGTTGGAAACATTTTATCCTATCCAAAAACTCAGATTCTTTTGTCTCTATCCAAAATCAGAACATTATTCTGAAAAAGTAAGTGTCTTAGTGGATAATCTGTTAAGAAACAATCGAGGGAATCAAAGTTTTTTCAATATCATTATGAAATTGTCATAATTTCAGACACAAAAAATAACTGGAGAGTTGTGCTCTCCTCAAACACATGACAAAAAATCTACAAATTTCTTGAAGAAAATTTTAGAAATGCATTTTTACCAAGTTTTGTATAGCCCCAGAAGGCTCTTCTGTGTCTAACAATGAGACTATGGGTGGTCTGAAGTGCCTCTCCCATTGATGGTTTCACCCCCAGGGGATGGGGCTGATTACTGGATACAGGAGCCAGTCAGGGGGCTGCATTTCTCTACTTAGATCATTGGGTTTTCCCCACCTTTATCTTTGTGGTGATGAGCCTTTTATCACATAATCTAACATTCACCAGTACCAAAAAGTGTGATAATGAATGTATGTGGACAGCTCTGCCGTGGATCCTTAGGTCAGTGTTACAAAGATGGCATGCATTGCCTTCACCCTTTAATTTAAACCTAAACTATGGCTCCTCCAAAGTTCTCCTATAAGGGGCTCAGGCATCTCATGTTCTATAGAACTGCCCTCTTCTCTCCTCTTTTTTTCTCTCCTCTTCTTTCCCCACTTCTCTTTTCTTTTCCATTATAATTTTTTCTTTGGCCATCGCTTTCCTTTCTGTTCTCAAAACCTGGTAGGGCAGAGACTTGAAGGGATGGCTGTGTGCCTCGCCCCGTGCTAGATGCAAATACTGCAAGACTCTCATCCTGGCAAGACCCAGGTACTCCATGACAGCCTTTAAGCATCTGAAGCACACCCTAGGAATACTGAGCAATCCATAGCCGTACAGTCCTGGGTACCAACTGACACCGAGCAGTGGCAAGCACCTGGGATGCAGAGCAATTCACTCCTCACTCTGGAATATGGAAAGACACACAGCCACCAACACTCCCTGAATGCCAAGAGGCTCTGCACCTTTGAAATGGCAACTGCATCTGAAGGGAAACGTTGTGATGTGGCTTAAAACCAATCCTCCTGCAGGGAAAAAAAGGGTTTGAAAAGCCACAGAGGCAGTTTGAAGCTGTGGAGTTGGATCCTGAGCTAGGACTTGCTGAAGTAGGAATAGAATATGAAGCACCCAAACATTACCAAAGGATGTAGTAGAAGCTAAAGCACCTAATTCAGTATTTCCAGGATCTTTAAGATTGAATGCTCGCTGGTGAACAGAGAATTGTGTGGCTATTCCAAATAGGTCCTGGTGTCAGCAGCACAGGGACAAGGGTCACCTCTGTACTGGGAGAGTCTGGGTTGAAGAGGCTGAAGACCTCACTTGTGAACTTTAAATGACCTACTCTTGAACCAAAACACTCCCCAATTTTTCCTTTTCTAGGGTACCTTAGACAGGAGATGCACAAAAAAGGTTATTTGGAATTTCATTTTTCCCCTCCAGGGTATTAACACAAGCTTTACAAAGGCTTATAATCCCTTTAGACAACAGCAGCAAGAGCAGCACTAACTACAAAGCCCTAAGCTTGGAACTCAATCCCCTGGTGATGGGCTGAACCCTCTGCTGAGGTTGCAGAGGAAAAGAGAAAGGTGTGAAGATATTTACATCAAACACACGGAACAAGAGGGGATTTTAATCAAACTTTTCTTTTTCATCTGTTCTTTCTTCTCTTGGAATCTGCTTTTTCTCTATCATGATGAAATTCAGTACTTGCTTTTTTGCCCCCTTTTTTTTTCATTCCTCCTCCTGCAAAAAGAAGGATTTACACACACGTGAAATATAATGCCAATCCCCCCTGAAAACTCTAAGTATTAAAACTCCAGGGCAACGCATCTCCAAAATCTGTAAGACTGTAAGAAGATAAGAGACAAAACCCCACAGAAATGTTTCCTCTCTGTGTCTTTGGAAGTTGCAGACGTGTGTATAATACCCCTAAGCCAGGGTAATCTGCTTGCCTCCTCCTGCCTTTCCTGATGCACGCGGATGTACTTAGCATTAATATTCCTCACACTACAGCAAATGAACACCCAGGAGGCAGCTGACTCAATCACTGCTTGTTTTACTTACTGTGTATCACTGAGAAAAGACCATAAACTAGAGCACGACAGATCTGTAATGCTCATTTCAATATGCTTCCCCTGTTTGTTCCAGCCTTGATGAACTTTCATATTCAGCCAAAATAAAAGAAGGAAGAATTAAGAAATATATTATAATGAACACATTAGCAAAGTGTGGTAAATTACCATTGGAGATTCCAGTTCCTCATGGTAGGAGCATTTGTGGATAAACACATTTGTTTACTTCATTTTTTTTCCTGCTGCCTTCTCTAGCATATGATTATTCACTCAACGATGTCACGACTCCCAAGTCTGATGTCATGGCTGTTTCCACAGCAACCAAATTGAATCAAAGGCAGATTTGAAACCAGGTAGGCTGGAGTAAAAATAATTTGGAAAAAGCACTGGTCCGTTCTCCCCCATAAAATTGATGGGCTCCTACCACTGCAGTTTGGAGATTGGAATTTGTTTTAATTATGATGGCACAATCACAAAATGCAAAGGCGCTGGCTGTTATTTTTGGAACAGATACAGCTGCAGGGTAATTGAGAGCAAAGTCTGTACAGACCATACAGATGAGCTTATTTCTTGCGTCCAAAATCACATAGCCAATTGCATGGGGTGTGAGATATTGCCCCCTCATTTTCCTGATCAATTCCTGCTATCACTGATGGAGATCTACTAGTACAGGCGGCAGATTGAGGATGAGAGTGTATTGGCTGGATCTGCAATGACTCCAGTGGGAGCACAGACACCTTAAAAGTAGCCACCTACACTGTCCATACCTAAGTGAGGAGTGATGAGTTCCACCTCTCCAGTTTAATAACAAAGCCCTTCCTATCAGTTCCTCACATATCTACTTGCCTTAAACCTCAGTTTAACCCATCCCACCATTGGTCATTGTATTGACTTGATCATGAGGCTCCCAGAGAGGCTTTAATTGAATTTGCAGCAGAAGAAATAGATCTTATGAGACAGAAAGGGTGATGATGTTGGGGCAGTGGAAAAAGCTGCAGGAGACAAGCTGCCTCTGGGGAATATGATGCCATGAAAGTTGCTTTGATTCATGGAAGCAAGAGATAGGCTGAGGATGGTGAAACAAGCTGTAGACCAGAGCTTGAGTCTAAGGTAGTGCAGAAAACTTTGTGTTAGTTTCAAGAGGAGTTTTGAACAACTCAAATCAGAGACGCCAGATGATTTTAGTTAGGGGGATGTTTCCAGTGAATTCCTTAACATGGAAGCATTTTGGAGGGAAGATAGTAAGCAGAGGGCAACCCTTAAGGAATCAGAAACTGGGTATTTGAGCGGGTGAACAGGATGGTACAAGCTGTCCAGTGATGATTCCACAGGATCACAGGGTGTCAGGGGTTAGAAGGGACCTTGGAGATCTTTGAGTCCAACCCCCCTGCCTGAGCAGGATCATATAATCTAGCAAAGGTCACACAGGAACACATCCAGGTGGGGTTTGAAAATCTCCAGAGAAGGAGATTCCACAACCTCTCTGGGGAGCCTGCTCCAGTGCTCTGTGATCCTTGGAGCAAAGAAGTTCCTCCTCATGTTAAGGTGGAACCTCCTGTGCTCCATCTTAGAGCTTTATGTCTATGTTTTGGCTAAAAGATTACTCAACACAATGGCAGTGGCAAGAGTTTCGTTGACGCTGAGTTTCAGCTTTGCTTGGGCTCCCAGCAGTAAGGATGCAGGTAGCCAGCAATTTCATGGTCAGCCAGAGTTTAGTCAACCCAGGTGCCATCAAACAGGTTTTGCTTGGCTCACAGGCAGTAGGAGGAAAGTTAATTCCGCTGTAGTTGGAAGGTGTGATTTTCATGCTCTAGCAACTCTCTGGTTATTGCATTCATTAGCTTCAAAGCCAAGATCAGCCTGTGGGATCCCTGCCTCCTGCCTTGTGACCTGGATGTGTCTTTGCCCATCCGCTCTGCAGCATTGTTTTCTAACAGCCCGTTATTAGAGCAGGCTGTTATTATAGCAGGGCCTGGGTGGCAGAAGCCCTTGCAGCACTGAGCTATAATCCGAAGACTATACTTGTTCTTTGTGTCTGATAAACAAACAATGAGTTTTCCTCCTGTTTTTACCTGCTTTGTGTTTTAATTGACTCAAGCTCAAAAACACGCCGAAGGGCTGAGATGTCTCAGCAACATCTAATATGCTTGATTCACAGGAATTTGTGTCTCAGTATGGGGCACATCATTCAAATATTTTCTGCTTTAGACTTGGTGACATTTGTCTCACACTGGTCTCCTACCCATACAAAAAGCAATCACATATTCTGGGGGCCTTGAAACAAGCTCTGTTGTGATAATTCTGATTTTCTTCCCTTCAGGTTTTGTTTGCTTTCCTCAGACTCCTCGCTCAGAGCATGCAAATAATTATGCTGACAATAAGTACCCCAGGTTGCTACCTATCCCATCCTTCCTCCAAGAACGTCCTTTTTTTTTTTTCCTAGGAATTAGAATTGGTGCCCAAAGACCCAGAGGGACAAATACTAGATGGTGGCACATGCACGATTGATGTGAAGCAAGCAATTTGCCCTCCACCGTGTACCAGGGTTGGGTTTTAGCACTCCTAACTGGGCACAGGTCTGACAGCTCCACAGTGATGAGTTGCTTGAGTGCAATGTTTGGAAGGTCAGCCACCTTCCCATTGCTATGCTTTCTGAGTCCTGAAAAAAGGAGAGGAAAAAGTGATGGCTCTGTAGGATTACATGCTCTGAAGAGTAGGGTAAAGACAGCTCATAGTGACCTTCTCTTCCAGTATCAGCTCTTGATCATATGCTCTCTGGGCATAGGAAATTATGGAAACTTTGCCCACCTATAGATTATGTTTATAATGTAAATCTCTGTCTTTCCTCCTATGCAAGGTAGATGGAGTTTTGATTTCTTGCTGTTTGCTCCAAAATATGAGGCACAGTGACACAGTTCAGTCACAGCAGGGTCATGGATGGGGTAGCCAGAGTGCTAGCCTAGTCCCAACTCTCCTTAGCCCAAACAGTGGTCAAAGCCTCAGTGATGGATTGGAGGAAGTGAGTTTAGCCACAAGGAGAGGCTTATGCCAGGACTGCATCATTCATTCCTCTCTTCAGAGGTTTCCCTTCACCTCTCTTCTGTCCCATTTCCCCCCTGCACCCCTGCTGCAGCACTTGGTGTGATGAGAGCTCTTAGCCACTCACTGCCACTTCAGTGACACCTTTGAGAGATACACAAGTTACCCTCGACTTGCCATCTGCCTTCTGTTCGTGTGCCACAGCTCCCGATGATGCTGAGAGCCTGGCTGCTGCTCCAACCAGACCCAGCAAACCCACCCAGCTGCCCTAACCCCCACCAGGGGAATAGTTACACCCTTTTCAGTGCGCTGTTGCAAAGGCTGGGGCAAGAACTCTAACTGCCCCAGCCAGCCCAGGATGATTCATGGCACACAGAGCAGGCAGCCCTGCTAATTTGAAGGCTGGGAGTAGGCATGCACATGGTCTGCTTAAAATAGAATGTTTTTTCTGTGTCAGCATCTCTTGCTCCTCCATCCCCCACAACATTTTCTGATTACATCCTTGAAGTGTCACCTGCACACCAGTTTTTTGAGAATGGCAGCTGAGTACTGAACTCAAAGGTAGACTGGGAATACTGGGGAGTAAAAGAGAAGCTTCATCAGCAGAGTCTGAGAGTGGAAAAAAGAGAAAGATAAAGGAAAATATCTGTCCCAGCCTCCTCCCTTCAACAGCGAGGCTCTTGCCTTCTTACCTAATGGAGCACATTTGCTAGTGTTGTGTGAAATGCTTGGGAGCCACTGGCTCAGAATGAAAAGCAAGGAGCATTATCACTGTCTGTTCTGGGATGAAATGAGGTGGAGGAACTGCAATGTAACCCTCAGGACCAGTTAGTATGCTATTGCCAATGCGGTGATTGCTGCTTGGACTAGTGCTAGAGGTGATGCTCACCAGCAGCCTTTCCCCTCATCATTCTTGCTCACAGAAGGTCTGGAAAATCATTGAGGTATGAGATTAGTATCCCTAAATGCAAGGACTCCATCCTCCACACAACAGCCTGACCCAGGGGCTCATTGCAGCCCAGCCTGGGACCACCAGTCCCTGACCCAGAGCTGCTGCAGGATGCTGGTCTGCCCTGGCTGCCTCCATGGCTGTCCTGCTCCCTTGCTGGGGTGGTGGCATGGGTCTCAGGCTCTGACACTCTGCTCTGCCAGCTCGCAGAGGGACCCCTTCTGACTCCCCAGCCCCCAGGGACCCCCCAGCTCTCTTTGCACCCCGATATCCTCTTTTAAGGTGAGGAAAGAAAGTTAGACTGACCAATTCAAATCACAGACCCCTTGGAACAGAGACTGTCTCTCTTCTTGTGTACTCATACTTTAGATCATCTTGTCTTCCTAAAGTATTACTAAATAATGCTGAAAGAAACTTCACACCTCCCTTAGAATGCCAAAATTTGGTTGCTTTTGGGATCAGATACCGTTTATTTTTTTCTCCTGCATGCATGTTGTTTGCTGCATAATCCATAATGGGTAACACAAAAATACACAGTTTTATTTTTCTTACAGGCATCTAGCTAATGGATGAAGTAATTTAGTGAGGCTATTGTATTTCATTCAATAGCCTATATGTAGATTTGTTGTGAAGGATAAAATGTTCCCTCTTCAAAGCCTAACAATAGCAGTGCAGTCTACTGCTGACCTTGTACGTTGTTTCTGTGCTGCATGAAGGTAACGACGTGAGCCCAGACTATAGGCAATACGAACACAGAGATGTTTAGTTTGAATCACAGGGACATATCCCCTTTCATAGCGCATGTGCCAGTATTTGCCTGTGTATAAGGTACAATTATTCACAGTTCTTTAAGGTCTGAAGGTCTGAATGAATGCCTCTGATTTTAACTGTCCTGAAAAAAAAAGAAAAAGAAAGGGTTTTTTGTAACATCCCATGCGTGAATCTTTGAGTTTAAACTATTGAAAAACTACAAGCTTTCACTACTTTTTGTGTAAGGGTATGAGTGCTTTTAACAACACCAACTCTAATGCAAGGCACATGCTTTCTTTCCCCCTGGAAAGAGTTGTATTTCTAAGGAGTAGCAATCAGCAGTCATCCAGGCTTTTAAATCCAGTGTTCCTAATTATGGGTGAAGTGAGTTCTGTTGATAACCTGTAAAACATTTTCATAACTTATGAGCTGCAAAAAGATTAGCTGAACTTATGATGGTATTATTCTATACTGTCAGTTTATTAATAGAGAGCGCTAATGGAACTGTTCTCCAATGTCAGTGGGATGGGATCCATCTCATTTCATTAACCACCTGAGAGTTAGATATCTTGTCTAGGCTGGTTGTTCAGGATCTTTCTAAAGTCTGCATTATACATCTCACAGAATGATTATTCTTATAACAACTCTGATATCTGGAGAGATGGGACAAATAATTTGCCTTCTACAGATGCCAATCATCCTCTGGATGCACCTTCAGGGGATGGTGAGACGAAACCCCTGAATTTTTTGTTGGCTAAATGTAGCTCAGAAGCTAGACTCCAATTAATTAACAAATTAATGCATGTGTCTGTGGACTGGGGCTAAATGAGGCATGTCCTTAGTACTCAGTAGAACATGAATGTTTCCTGAACAGACATCAGTTGTTCTTGTCCTTGCACATTCCCCTAAAAGCTAAATCCCTCGGAAAGGAACTGCCTGACAACTTCACTCTTTCTGCCTTGGTTTCAGTACAAACCAGAGGAGGTTCCACACAATATAAATATAATGGTCGGAAAGCTCCAGAGATGATATCATGGCCAGGTTATTGCAGACTTCCATACAATCAGAACTGCGTTTTCATTTTCATGTTCCCTGAAATGCCCCTTCCATGAGACTCCTTTCAGGCCAGGGGAGGGTACCAGCTCAGATGGAAACACACAAGTACAGCAGCAATTCTATGCTCAGTGGCTCTTCTTGGCCCTTAGGTGATGTCTACCCCAGAAGCCATTAATTGCAGCACAGGGGCCCTGCTGCTTTTTCACAGACTCGGGTTTGCAGAGATGAATAAAATCATAGTCGTACAAAGCTATTCACTGTCTAAGTTCAGACATCTGACTTGGGTGTCAGAGATAACTGGCTGGAACCCCAAAAGCTCCTTGTAAAATCAGCAGAGAAAGACTTGAAAAAATGGTAATTCATGCCAGGATCCAAATTTATCTGTTCCAAATCTGGAAGAGCTAATCCTTCTTTGCTGGCTACAGAAGGAGTCTAGGAATATGACCCACTAAACTTGGATGCCCAACATGTCTCGCATGAGTCAGTGTGAATGAGAGATGATGCATTAAGACTTTATTAGTATCTGACAGCCTTTTGATCATGGCATCTAGTAGTTATAAGGAAAGACGTGAGGGTGGGATAGGTGCCAGCCTGTCTGACTCTGGGTTTGTTCCAGAATATCTCAGCTCATGGCTGTCCTGCAGCCGCCTCTCCATAGACCTCTTCCTCTGTTAATTGACAGACACAACCCCACAAGTATTAAAATGATGCATCCCTCTCCTGGAATTTAATTTAGCTAACTTTTCTCAAAATAAACACTTTTTTTTTTTTTTCAATGCTGAGACTTTCTTTCACAAACTCCATTCTCCTCCTTTCTCCACTTCTCCTTGAGCAGCAGGAGCCTACCAGGCCTCCCAGGAAACATTTTCCTCCAAATCTGTTTGTATCTGCAATCCTCACACTCAGAGTCTTCCTCTTTGGGAATAGTGTCTTTTTGGTCCCACACTGGAAGCCTGCAAGCTTCTGCAGACTGTGTCCAACTGAAGCCACCCCCCAGGCTTCCCACAACTCAGATACAATTTTGGGTGGATTTCAGGGTCCTTCCTTTCTACCCTCAGCAGATGGGGCTTGAGAATTTCACTTCAGGCCCCAGAGATCTGAGAATCTTCCTAAATAACCCTCTCTGAAGAAGCTTCCCTCTCTTCAAGTAGGCACTGATGACTGCTGCTGTCCTACATCACCCTGATGGGGTAGTGCCACTCTCCTTTATAACTGATAAACATCAGCACCTTGCACCAGCTTTTATTAGTTGTCTTATGCAGGTTTTCTTTTGTGTGCACCAGGAAGGAGCCTGGGGAGAGGTGCAGCGGGGAAAGCATCCAGGAAAATCTCACTAAGTGTGTTTAGAGGTATGATATTCCCACAAGGAGCTCAGTTTGACTGGTGGGAAATGTCTTCTGCATTGATAGTAGCTAATGCAAAGCACACTGCCTGCAGCTTTGTATTTTAATGTAGACATCTGAAAGTGACTGCATGATGGAGGGAGAAAGGGAAAGGTTATGTGTCTTCACAGGCCCAAAATGGCAGTATAATGAATATAAAAGCTATCCTCTCCTCCTCTAATATATTCACTCACTATTCTACCCTCTTTTCTAGTGACTGTAAACAACATTTGTCATCAGCAATGGGCTACTTTTCATTATAAAACTGATCTGGAAACTACATTTTTATTTCACGTACATCAGCAGCGACAGGAGAAGAAACAGGCGAGGGGAAAATATATGTCACTAGCAGGAGAGGGACCTGGGACAAGTGTTGCCTGTGCAATTCTGGGGATCATTCATAAGTCTGGCCTCCAAGACAGAAGATGGTCTAATGCCTCATTAAATCCTACTGAGCCAACGATGATGTATCATACCCCTTCAATCTTCAACTAAGTAATGCAGTAAAAAAAACCCTAATTTGCACATGTTTAATGCATTCATTAAGCTATTAGTCTTTCAACAAGAGATTTAATAGCAAATTAACAGTTTTTATGAAAGAAAAAACAACAACAAAACTCCCCACTTAGTAGAATTACTTTTGTGTCAGAGCACAATACAGGGTAATGGGCAATTAGGGGTTTCAGAGAGGAGGATGGGAAGATGGGTTTAATTTGTGTTTGGTTTATAATTAGCTGGTGCTTGGTGCCTAGAATGAAATGAAGTGGATCCCCTCAATGGGTAAGACACCGACTTGGGCAGAAAGCACGGGGGCTAATAAAAATTAAGATGATAGTAGGACCTAAAGAAGTCAGCAGTCCATAATTGAAAAAGCTCTTCTCATGCAAACTGTCTTTCTATACTCAGGTAAGACATTCTTGTGGTCAGACACTGCAGGTTGAGTTTATGGTGTAAGTAAATTTGTGTAAGCCTCTTAAAACAAAGACTTAATAAGAACACTGGATTCCAGGGGAGACTTTGGTGTGAGAGAAAGAAGAATGCAAATCAAGTTGTTGTCAGAACTTACTGAAAATAAATACAATACTTGAAAAAAGAAAGAAAGAAGTGGAGCTTTGTTTGTTTCCTTGCTTATTTTTAAACACCATTTCTTAGTTTTCTAGTTCTTTGAAAAGACAGTTGACAGAATATTGAACACCAAATCCACGGGATTCTTGGTCTTTCTATTTTTGTTTTTTTCTATTCACACAAACTAGGATTTTATTTTTTTTCTCTCTATCAGAAAAATTCTTTAAGGAATCCTACACTGAGCTTTGATTTTCAGATGGAGTGGAAGGGGGGGGGGGGGGGGAGGCTAAAATCAATTTTTTCAAGGTCTGAGGAATCATAAATACAGTTTGAATCGATATCCTGTGTGTAAGAGTTTGTGTGTGTGTGTCTTCCCTCGTACACATCTATTCAAACAACTGCTTTCCCATAATAGAATATGCTAATCCTTAGGGATAATAAATTGGCTTTCCAAAGTGGAATATTAGTGTGAGGCAATGGAGCCTTTGCATCTGCTTTTCTAAAACTTCTCTCCCCATAGTGGATTCTTTTCTCTCAGGGATACTGATTTTATGTAGCTGTAAGTGCACTGGCATTCAGGGCAGGAAGCACTCCTCGGAAGAGCATTCTCATGCAAACTTTGAGAGCCTTAAGAATCAGCCTAAAATTAAGCAGGTCCTTAAGCCTTGTCACAAGTAGGCAATGCAGCCACACCTCAACATCCCTGAATCTCCGTAGGACCACCATGGGACTCAAAGAGTAGTTTTCCCACATACAAATTCAGTAGGATCCTTAGGGCTTGAGGTTGCACATGTTTGCATCCCAGCGCATTGTGTTCTGAATGCTGCTGTTCCAATATTTACGCAAGGTAATGGAGAGTAGCAGTAAAACTTTGCACTTCAAGAAGGTAGGGTTAGAATTAACAAACTTCATGTGTGGCTTGGCTGGGGCAGCTGCTGGCAGCTGCTCCAGAAGATTGCATAGTTTCTTCACAGGTGCTTCAAAGTCAGAGATTCTGGGCTGCCTTTTGGTAATAAAACAGAAGTAAAGGAGCACACATCCCAGCAAAGGAGGTTCCTGGATCCTGGGATGCAGCTGGGCTGTTGTATTAGTTTTGGAGGGCTTGTTGCTGTAATAGGCTACAACTTGGATGTGTGGCTGAACCCTTGCAGAGACTTTGCACATATGCATCTCCATGCTAGAGCCTCCTCCGTTCTTGGTCCCATGGCAGCAGAAGTAATGGACACACCGAGTGTTACCCTGAGCGCAAGCTTGTGCAGCAAATGCTGTCAGCTCCTTCTCGTATCCTGGAAGCCAATTTCTGTTTTCCCATTAGTCTCCCTTCCCCACATTCCCCCACAGAAGTGTTTCAATGCACCGAGGTGGGGAGGGACTCAGCTGCCTGTGCCTGGTGCTATGGACAGTACAGGCAAAGACATGAGGTGTGGTGCCCCATCAGTCCCCAGTTCACCCCAGCTCCGTGGCTGCCTGGGCTCCAGTTCTCTGTTGGGAAGACACATCTGAATTTCATCATGTCAAGTTTTTTCTCTCCAAGCAGCTTGGTGTGTGGGCTGCTGCCTGCTCTCTAAAAGCTTTTGAGATATTTGTAGCTGCTCTGCTTGTTCTGATTTTGCTGGAACAAAAATAATTGCTCAAAGGACAGAAAAAAAAAAAATCTATGTACATGTGTATTCAGACGAGAAAAAAAAAATATATTGAAGTGCTCCCAAAGACTCTACTATGTTTTAATGGAACATTTAAAGGGAGACTCCTCAGTTCTTGCTACACAGTGAAGGTCCTGAATTAGGAAAGTACCACATGGGAGACTTGCAGGTTTTGGAAGTGCCAGAATGACAGGTCAGCCCTGGAATTGCATTCTTCTCTCACATATTCCAGGCTGCAGTGATAAAGCAGTGTGTGTCCTGCCAGTTTGTACTGGAGTTGGAAATGGTTGGAGGCCTGACCAGATCCAGGTAGTGCATGTTGCTGATAGAACAGTGGTCTTCAACTTTCTCGGCTTAATTTCACATATGCAGAGAAACATGGGCAGAGACCTTGTGACTTCTACTTTTCTGGCTGTAATGAGTGACAAGGCTGATGTGCAACATTCTCCACCTGCCCTCATGCTGTGACTGAAGAGATTTTAAACCATTCCAACTTCAAATCAAGAAAAGTCTCCTATTTAATCTCCAAAACACTTTAAACTGAGTCTAAGGGTGCAATTTGCCTAATGTAAGTCCTCCAAACCAGGCTCAGGTGTCACTGAACTGTCAGCTGCTGCAATGGGTCATTGTGGCAGAAGCACTGAAACCCTGCTATCGAGTGGAGCTGGCAGAAGGTGCAGACCAGAGCTTGCCAAGGACCCACCTGGCAACGATGGGGCCATTAAGCAACAGGCAGGTGGGCAGACCTGTGTCACAGCACCCAGGGATGCACAAGCCAAAGATCGGGGGGTTTTTTGCCTCCCTGTTGTCCAGGTCCAGCTGGATCACTCAGCCAGATGAAAGCCCCAAAGCTCAGTTGCACACCCATTCACAACTTGCTTTTCCTCTGGGAATGGGAACTAGGTGCTAAGAGCCTTGAGGGCCACAGCTTTTGGTTTTGACCCTTTTTTACCCCTTAGGTTGAAGGGAAGGGTGGTGGCTGCTCCTCCCAGGTGTACCTGAATGAAGGTTCTTGTTGAGACAAGCACCTTAAGGGCTAGATGACCTTTAGCTGTGCTGACACCTTGGTCTGCTTAACTAGGGAAGCCTCACAGTGCTCTTTCTGAGAGCAGAGAAAGGAGCTCTTAATAGGAGTTACAGCTAAAGCACCACCATAACAACTGGTCATTGAGGGAGGGAAAAGAAGCTTGTTTCCAGGTTGTGATTTTTAATATTTTTTTATATATAAAGATGCAGACCAGTTTTAAAGCTATTTTGAGATGTATTTAATACAAGAATAAAGGGCTGTGGGGTTTTTAAGCTTGCACTAATGGAAATGGGAGGTGGAAACATGAAGCTAAAAGTACATCACCCCTCCCTTTTTTTTTTATCTACCTCTAAGTTTACATAGAAATAGCTCACTACAGCCCCTTGTACTTAAGGATCCATTTGTACTGCTGTCTCAGCTCCTTCCGTGGCAGGCAGTGAGTTGAAAGAGTGATTTAGACACTGTTAACACAAACGAGAGGAGACAGGCCAGTACTTAGCACGACAGGCTCCTCAGAAAGTTTAGACAGGGAGAAGCTGTTTCTTTTCTCTCTGTCTTTTCCCCTTTGCAGCTTGCAGATGAGAATTTCATAGTAGAATAACTCAAGGAGAAGGAACCCCCAGGTAATCCGGCTCCAGTCATTTGACAGTCCTTAAAGCGCCCGGTCTCCGTGGCCCAGCTATATGCATACCAGCAGATGCTGTGGATTAGAACACGGAATTGAAAGGCAGTTGTGCAGAATGAGGGACAACGTGTATTTGAAATATGCAGTCCAAGGATTCAACAGGGGAATCGGGGAAACAAAACGGAGAGGGACCGAATGGTGGTGTTACTGCTCCATTCAATTCCTGCCCTTGAAAAACGTGATCCCAAACGGGTGATGGGAGGTAGTGAAGGGTGAAGTAAAATGGCTTATCTGGGCAGTGAGGTAACTGACCACTGAATAGTCTGACTTGAAAATATACTCAAAATATAAAAGCAAACAGGAATTCAGATCCACGAGGCCGGAACTGAAATCTTGTGTGGATCTCAGATTTTTCCCAAGTGGTAACCACGGTTAAATCCATGTTTTAGATGTGCATTTCAGTTTAAGACCAAGAGGCAAGAAATGGCTTTATCTACTAAAGTGAAAGTCATTTTTGTGCAGAACACCACGAAAAGAGAAGCCATTCCTTGCTCTACATGCTAGAAATGTATTTTAGGTAAACTTATGTAACTTAGGGACAGAAGTGTTTCTGCTCACTTCCCTTTATAGGAGTGAATCTGACCTCAATATTCAAAACTATGTTTTTCAGATAAACTTGACCTGTATCACAGTGTCCATCATCTGGGTATCCTGGAGAAATCACTCCAGTCCTGTTCAACACTCTGGGCAGCATATGGACTTCTAATTAAAGTGAGTAACTTCTTTTTTTCCCTTTTTTCTTTTTTCTTTCTTTTCTCTCCCTGGAAATTCTGAGGAATAAGATCATTCTCCTAGCTCTAGAAATAACTCTATTAATTATTAGTTTTTCAGTGTAAGTGGCTACATTAGCACAAGGGAAATGGCTGGAGATTCTAGGATAAAAGTATCTATTGTGTAATTCTCTAGGTTAAAACCATCAGACAACTAGGTGGATTCAGAAAGTCAAAAGGATAAAAGTCCTGTGACAATAGAAAAATCAAAGGTTTCCAGATACCCACTTGGATTGTGAGTAGCCCTATAAAGAAAGGGACTGATCAGCAATGAGAACAACATCTCAGATGAGCTGTGGGGATAAAGTGAGAATTGCAAAATGTCAAGGTTTTAATTTCCTTGCAAAGGAAATTCTTTGCAGAGGAAATTAAAACAAACAGTAGAAATTCCTTACCCATAGAAATAAGGAGAATATAATGAGAGAGGAAATACTGACACCATGCAGGAAGAATGGATCCAAGTTTAAAAGTAATCTGTGTTTGTCTTCAAAACAAAATTAATAATTTTCTTTCAGTTTCAGTAAAGATGTTGATAATGACCATGGCATAAAGACAGGACGTGAATGGGAAGGAGTGTATGGACATTTAAATTACTATAGCTGAGGTACAAGTAAAATTCAACTGCTTGATATGATGATAATGAGAGGAACAAATTGCTTTCGCTTCTGAGATCTGAAAGAGCTGTTTTACAGAATGTTGGTTCAGTAGCAGGTTGATATTATGTGATAGAAGAATAGTAAGTACATGTATTTTAGAAAAAAAAAATGATCAAGGCTTTTGTAAGTCTATCAGCGTGGACTCTGTAGTATGCAAACCCATCTTTGAATGGCAGAATAATTAAAACAGTCCGAGAAGGGATCACAACATATTTTTCTTTTCTGGGAAAAGACGATGAGTGAATAGTGTGGTATTTTGCTCTGAGAGGTTAACTAATTTCTATCTATTAGATGAAATTTAGATCTGTATGCAAATAAATTGGAAACATTTGATAGATGCAATATGGAAAGTACTCACTATGGCAGAGGTGTAGGTAAAGTGAAGTTTAAATCTGATCAGCAGAGTGGTACAAAAGGAGAGAACTTCTCCAAAGAGGGAAGTATTTCAGCGGGGGTGGTTAGTGGTGAAGCTCTTTAAGGACTAGTCCAGTCTCATCCGACTTCACAGCTTTATTAGTAATGGAAATTAGCACTAAGTTCTGGTGATGAATAATGTTAGAAAAAGCTGATATAAAGTGAGTGGAATTTGCTTGTGCCGTAGTGCTGATGAGCATTGGATAAGTGAACTGAAAAATCTGTGCAGGAAAAAAAAAGTGTTTATGAGCCTGAGAAATACCTGGATCTGTTAGACAAGCTTAGCAGAGTCATCTGAGCTATCAGTGTGTGATGGAACTGGTGGAAAAGTCAAACTCTAAGATGCCTCAGGCAATGTGTGTCTAATAAAGCAAGAGAAATGGGAATATTTTTGTATAAGAGCCTGGTACACATTCATCTGTAATGCTGTGTACAGTTCTAGACATGCGTGTCTAATGTAGACTAATTCAGATCAGAGCAGGTTCGGAGAAGGACTGATGGGATAATCAAGTGGATGGAGAGTCAAAGACTTGAATTTTTAAGACAAGTAAACAATTGCTGTTGCTAAACAGAGCGTTGAGGGGTATGTGGAGATGATGAACAGAAGGATTCAAAATGCCAGAAAAGGAGATGATTTGTAAGCTCAAGGGTAACATTGACACAGGAAGAAATGAATGTCAACTAGCCACGATTAAATTCAAGCTGAAAGATAGAAGCAGGCTTCTCAAAGTCAGCAGAGAGAGCTCTCTGCAAAGTGTTCTAAGGGGAGAGAAAACATGAGGTTCATCCCACCTAACTATAGGCACTAAATGAAGGTACTTGCCCTAGGGATTTAGTCATAGTAGATTCCCATATAATTAAAGTTAAGAGCCTCCTCCAGAGTGTGACTCAGATCTTAGGTGCATTGAATCAGCTTGGAGATGTCTCTCCTCACCAGTTACCTTGGACCTCAGGTCAGTGTATCTAGTGTGGATTTCTCAGATCCTTAGGGTGGGATGGGTGTATCTGCAAATGGAAAGGCCCAATTAACTGTTAGATGGAGAATGATTATTTTAAGGATATTATACCTCCAAGAGTGAGTGTATAGATTGGAAGAGTCAGTTCTGTCTTAGATCAGTCTGATACTTCCAAGTTCCTGTGTACTGAGGTCATTCCAGACACCCTTACAGCCAGCTTTTTCTTGCATTGAAGGCCCAAAAATACTCAAAAAGAGGGCTAGGCTGCCAAGGGTATTTTGTTTTGACTTCTTAACTGCGTGCAGCCTCTGGATTCTGCATTGACTTATAACATGATCTCAGGTATCCCCGGAAATCATGGGAAGCTTAAATTTGGAAAGACAGATGAGTTCTTCATAGTGCCTGTGGGCAGTAGGCCTTGTCCCTGTGGGAGAAGGGACAGAGTTACTGATTTCCAGTCCCTTGAAATCGAGTCTAGATTTATTACAATAAATTTTCTTGATTTTGCATGTATTGCTGAGCTGTTTATAGCATGGATGAAGCAGTATCAGTCCTTTGGCAGTAGGTGATCCTATCACCCCTCTATTTTACAGTGTATGGTGTCATCTTTTATGAGGTACAATGGTGTGACTACATTAGTATGTCTCCTGATGTACACCAGTTGTTATATCCTGATTTTAAAGAAATTACTTTTCATTCTCACTAGCTTAGGAAGATCAAACCTCTGTGACTATGTTTTTCAAAGTGCAACATTCAAATGCCCCTTTCCAGCCCTCTCACTGATCTCTTTCTCCATTTCTATAAAGTGGTACTAATTTGAAGACATTTTACAGTATGCAAGAAAGAAAGCTGGATGTGGAGATTTGAAGGTGATGAGGCCTCCAGTGAGGGTGAGGAGGAGGAAAAGGAAACTCGATAATGCTGCCCTTCCAGGGATTCTGCCATTAACTGATGCATTATTTTTCTAAGCTCATTAAATAACCCTTAGAACTATGAAAAGGTCAAGAGAGAGGGGAAAGAGCTGAAGCAGCCTGTGGATTTTGGTCATACAGAGATTTCCTAAGCAAGAGAGGGAAGGAAGGGGGAGGGGTTTGAAGAGTCAAGGAGGGAAGAAAGTGGAAAAGAAATGTTGTGTTTGGTTGGGGTGTTTTTTCAACTTATTTTCTGAGTTTTCCCTACACCACTTACTATCCAAATCACACTGTAATTTCTTATCTGTAGTAGCTGCTGTCTGGTGCAGCCACCTGTTTTGTTTCCAGCAAGCAGCAAGTTGTGGTCATTTGCAGATTAGCTCGGACATGGAACTGAGGTCTTGGCAGAGGTAGAGTCCTGCCTTTGCCTGTCACTAGATCTCCTCATTGGGCTGAGTCAGGAATTAGAACTCTTTTGTTCTGGTTGGTTTAGAAAGCCCAAACCCTCATTAGGAAGATTGCATGCAGGAAGGTCTTGGGTATGAAGACCATTTGTTACTCTTTAATGGGCTTATATTTTAAGCCACGCTGCAGAACACAAAGATTTATCTTTTCAAGTCATAAAGAGATAGCGAGGAAGGAGCACAGAGGCATGAGGTCTTCAAACTGACTGCTGCTGTTGGAACCTGGGACATGAGAAACATGTTTACCTCTTCAGAGGTCTCTCCCTTAGCTACTGCAGCCAAATTCCCTTGAACAAAGAACATGTTTCCTTTTAACTGGCCGTTGTTTCTTAACTTGTGAAAGATGCAAAGCAAAACAGAAGCAAAGGAGAAGAAAGGAAACAAAAAAGCAGGGCACAGTTTCAAACTGAACTAATAGAACAATCAAGGGTAATTCTGCTGGACCAAATAGGAATAAAAAGTTCACCTGTTTGTGGAGAATTGGATGATTTCTTGGGTATTCTTCATGATGTTAATATGAGACTAAGGTGAAATGGGGTAGTCAAATCCAGGTCTATGCTGGATCAGTGCGCAAAGAACATTTTGTGGGTACACTACTCAAAGAAACTTCCCAACAAAGCTCATATCCCTTCACTTTTTGTGCAGTCCAGTGAGGTTATCTCTCAGCAAATAAACCACAGCCCCAAACATGGGACATGCCACAGGATTTGATGCATTGTTGCCCCTCTTCTTTGTAGAGTAGTTACTCAAAAATTCTGCACAAATAAGAATCCAAGAAATTGGATTCTGTATGAATAACTACATAATGTTGTGACATTTCAAAATTGTTGTTTTTTTCTAGAACCAATGAATATAAAGCATGGATTTCTGCCCTTTGCCTTTAGAAAGCTGGGAGAGCGTGCATTTATTTATTTCAATGCAGAAATGGTGTGAAAGCCTCATTTGTAAGGGTCAGAGAGAGAACATGATTCAAAGCTCTTCCAAGCTAGGACTGGGCTTTAGTAACTGGTGGTTTAGTGCATTAAGGTGAATTCACAATACTGCTGATGAGGTCTCGACAGTCTGAGAGCTATCAGTTCCCGTGTCTGGGTGTCACAGCACTCCATTTTGACGTTCTTTAGGCTTGTTAATCTTGTTACTTTGCTGAGTGTACATCAGTGCAGTATGTGGAATCTGGGAATGCAAGTCCCTCCAGTATTTTCATTCAGCTCCAGGAAACACTTTTGCATTTAGTAGCTCCTGGATAAGAGTTGTTTGGGTGCTGTGTCCAGTGAAGACTTGGTCTTTGCTCTGTCTTAGCTCTGAACTGGGGAAACACAGGCAAAAAAAGATGGCTCTTGCTCAGATGGCTGCAGGATCGAGATTCTAAAGGGTTAACCTTTTGAGCCACATGCACAGCAAGGGTGTATGGAGATAACAAAGGGAGGAATCTTGACCCTAACAGAGGATGCAGTTCTGTCCACAGAAATCCCAGAAAGTGGCTAACCAGAATTTATCCATTACAAGTTTACCCGGCAGCTCATCAGCGCTGCAGATTACATCCAGGATTTTAAGAGCACAGAACAGGGAAAGGATGCTTGATTCTTACAGACAGATTGAGATTAAGGTCAATGGGATTAGGGTGTTCATTTTTAGTAGGCAGAGTTGAAAATCCCAGTTGGCAGTGCTTGGTTTGGAGTTCACAAAGAGCAGAAGAGTACTGTCTCAACCTCAGGACGTGTATCACCCCACCTACAAGTGTGTGAGGACACACAGAGCCAAGCAGCACATCTGTAAAGCAGGGGAAGTGTTTGGCAGGCGCTTCCCTTGGGATTAGCACTTCAGCAAAGTAGTGCGTTGAGCCAGAGTAACACATCTTTATTTACTGAGCAGATTTTGCATGTTCGGCTGTGTGAGCGAGTAAGTACAAGACAGCGATGAGCTTTTCTGGAATTGGAACAGTTTCTTTGTCAGCGCTATGGCTCCTCCATTTAATTCCACAAATCTGCTGTAATCAGAGTGGCTTCACCCATCAGCTCAGCTGAGAGAGCGAGCACGGAAGGGAGGAAGCATCTCTTACTTTCCAGCTCTCTGTGTTCTCAGGCATTGCATCAAAGTGGCGTGGAGCCTCCTGGGAAAGGGATTCACTATAACTCATGTCAGTCCCAGCCACATTATGTTTATGGATATGATAGACTGAACACTGAAATTACCATTTGCACAAATGATCGCGCAATTCCTTCAGGCCCACTGTGTCCCTTTAATAGTGCAATCTTTCAATAATGAAGTGGAGATCAGTCAGGACTCTCTGGAAATCCCATCTTTTTCTTTCATTTCTCTTTTTTTTTTTTTTTTTTTTCCCTCCTTTTTTGGGGCCTTTTTATTGCACACATTATTTTCATCCTTTCTCTGAGCCAGATCCATTTACCAAGCGGTTTTAAGGGAGATCAGAAATGAGATTCTCAATATTCTGTTAATATCTCAGAAGTAGCAACCTGGCAGACAATTCATTGCTGCTCGGGGCAATGAGTTATGCAGAACTCAGAAGTTAGGGAACTACATACGAGGAAGAAGGATGCTATTCATGAGGCCTTAGAAACAAATACCGTGCAGGAAAGGTACTGCAGAGAGCAGATTTTCTTTCCTCTACTTAATCCTAGTCTTGCATGCCCTGCTCCATCTCCTTTTGGTTTCTGCTCTGTTCCATGATACTTCCTGAGATTAATGTAGGGCCTCAGGCAGCGCTAACCCAAGAAATATATTGACTTCATGGATCAAATTAAGACCTGGACCAAGGTCTAAGCAAAATCATAGAATCATGTAGGTTGGAAGAGACTTTAAGATGATTGAGTCCAACTGTTAACACAGCACTAAACCATGGCCCTCAGCACCCCACCTCCATGGCACCTCCATCTCCACCCCTCCAGGGATGGGGACTCAGCCACTGTCCTGAGCAGCCTGGGCCAGGCTTGGCAACCCTTTTGGGGAATAAATTTTTCCTAATATCTCATCTAAACTTCCTTATTCTAATCAAGAAAGGTTTGACTCTCTTAATTTTGTCCTCATAGATGGTTCTTCTACAGTTTTATTCACCCATTTCTCTCTGCAAACACTAAGACATTTTGTGAAGTGAGGTTTTTAAAGATGCAGACATAGCTAAAAAATGTAAGAGAGAGTTAATAGAAGAAGTGGGATGTGCAGAACAGGTTTAGAATGTAACTTTAGATTAAGTACTACTTAAAGTAAGCAGAGGTGAGTAAATCTGATCTTTCAGGACAGACACTGAAGTACTGGCCATGGTGACACGGGGCATGGACTGGAGAGGTCGTGTGAAACCTGCTGACAATAACAGAAGTTCCTGCCAGTTATATTTAGCTAATAGTCCGGGGAATTGGGAGCAATAAAGAGATTGTGCCCTAGAAAGGAATTGTGCTTTGTATCATGTACCCTTGTCTGGACTGCAGCCCACAGTGCCTGAGCCAGATGCTGAGGTGGTGTCAGTCTATAAAGCTCCATGAAATTCAGTGGACTGGACTCTCAGGTGACATAAACCAGTAGGGTTTGATGGAGCTGTGCTAGCACAAACCAATGAGAAACCTGGATCTTGCTTTTTTACCTTGTATTCATGCATTTCCTAATTTCAGTATCTCTCTCCTCATTGTCTCATTTCATCCCCCCACTTCCCAGTTTTCTCCTTCTGTTGCCTGCAGTGCTTTTCTGTTGATGGTTTTTGTTTTTTTTTTCCTCCTAAAAATCTTCCTTTACATTTTCTTTAGCTTGTATTTTTCTTTTTGTTCTCAATTCTATTTGACTCCCTTCACATTAGTGTGCATTTAATGGTATTTCCAACCAAAACATGTATATGATCATGCTGAGTGGAGATTATACCCTGGACATAAAACTCACTGAAGACAATGGTGAAAGACATTAGACTGCAGTGTGAACACAGTCCCACTTAACCCTGTAGCTGAGACCACCAAAGTTTCTCTAATAGTGGTGTGTTAAGGAGCAAATTCTGTCTGGAAATCAGTTTCTGAGTCCTTCTCTGCAAGGCTCTGCACAGTGCGAGAAGCAGCTGCAGAAATTGCTAAAGCGTACTTGGAATTTCAGCAGTGTCTCGGTGGGAGACTCCTCTCCTGAGCTGGAAGCCCCCATCTCCCGTCTGCCTTTCCAGTGGTGGGAAGCTGCCGATGTATTTGTTTTTAATTATTTCCCCTGTTGCATTTGCTTTGTTTTCTTGCTTACGTTAACACAGCTCTTCTTACTGCCTGTGCTCAGCTGCCTGTTTGTCATTTCTGCTGTTTGATGTGTCGTGGTAATCTATGTGCACCCAGCCTGCTGTGCATCGATATTTACTAATGGAGCTTCTTGTATGCAGAGGCTGTTTGCAATAAAAAGATAATGAAAAAAAACTCCTTGACCCTGGCCAAGCAGTTAGCAGAAATCACAGCTATCGACAGTGGTATATCCACCGTCCCTCCCTAGTGTGGGGAGGAAAGAACCTGTAGAGGAAGGAGAGGAGGGAGATTGAAAGGGGGGAATCGAGACCTGGGGAAGGTGCAGAGAAAAGGAGGAGAAACAATAAGCAAACTGGGAGGTGGGTGTGAGAGAGAAGTTATTATGAGGAAGAGGAGACAGGCAAATGGAGAACAAAGTATTGTGAGGAAAGTGTGGAAATCCAGGAGAGAGAGAGACTGGGAAAAGGTTCAAATAGAAAGATGAATATGGAGAGAGGCAGGAGAAGAGGCAGAGGAACACAAATGCAGTAAATTATGGAGATCACAAGGCCAGTTGGCTGTAGAGTAAATGGTATTGCTCTGTCCAGAATCAATAGATGATTAGCACTGAGGAGACAGTTGGTGTCCACGAGTGGAGCCAGGTTGCTTTACACCACCGGTGCATGTAGTATGTTAACTTCCAAAGAGAGCTTTTGATGTACAGCACTTGAGGATTTGGCTCTGCAAGCAAAGTTCTGTCCCATGAAGAATACACAGCATCACCTCTGCACACACAGCTCCTTGTTACATCCAGGTCCTGAGGCTGCAGTTTCTCTGCAGATGGAATATCATATTAATCTCTACATCTTCACTGTCACCCTGCCTTTCTAGGCTATAACATGAACGTGGCTGAGCCATCTGAGGCTTTCTACCTAAGAGCTTGCGAAATTACCTCTGGAGACAAAAGCAAGTGTATGTGTAGGAGCAGAGCTCAGTGCAGATTGGACCTCCCTGATTTTTCCATGAAGCTTTTGAATTGATGGAAAGTTTTCTTTTATCCCAGTCCTGTCAACCCAGGTGCTCCTGCCCCTGTTCTTAGTGAATCTGCTTTATCAAGGGGGACATCAGTTGTGTACAGAGATGCTTTTTGTTTCAAGAAACAAAATGCCTGGTGGGCCTGTCCTGTCTAGAGTGTCCCCTTGTCTTGAAGACCAGAAACACTTTACAGGATGTTTCTTGCTCTTGCAGTATCAAGCAGCAGGGAGATCAGCAGATGTCATTGTACTTGCAAATTGACCAAAAGGAGACATTGAGAGATTTTTTTTAATTTTTTTTTTTTCAAATCCGGGTTTAGTCCAGGTTTTGGGAAAGAAATGAGCTCTAAAATCTGACTGCAAGATGTAGGTGTGAATTCCAAACATGATGGCATCTGAGGGTTTAGTGTTGTGTCCAGGAAGCTTTGGCTCACTGGACTGGCAAACAGGCCAGACTAACTGCATTAGCTGCAACCAAAAGCCTATCACAAAGCTGCGTTGATTCCTTGAGGCACAAGGAAATAAAGCCCCAGTGCGGAGAGTGGCCACCCAGAGTAGAGTGGATGTGGGTAGCAAAGGCAGCCAATTCAACAGCAGCAACCAAGAAATGCTGGCTCCAGAGCAGCAGGAAGGTGTTTTTCCAGTGACACTGGATCACCAATGCTGAGCAGCCTTCCAACCCCCAACAAGCCTGGATTTGGTGATCTCCCCTCTCAAGTTGTCCTTCCTATGACTCTCAGCTGAGATCTGCAGGGTTTGCCCGCTCCTAACTCCAATGAGTTAACATGTGAGCTGCCCAATGCAACTAATGAAATTCAGCACATAAAATCCTTATTACACCTCAGGAGCAATGGGAATGCCTGTACCTCCTCAGCTGGTGGTGGCACTCACCTACCCAGCCTTCACCTTTCCACCTTGCCTTCCTGCAGAGCCACAGGGTTGGGAGTTTCTGGGGTGCAGACAGCAGCTAATGGCACCGTTTGTATCAGATGATGCCTTTTTATCTGGAGCTCTGGTGACTGCAAAACTGAGCCTTTGCGAAGGGGCTGGCTGAGAGCTGTGAGTGTAGCCACCTGGGGCTGAGACACTTCGCCTTCTCCTGGGCAGCAGCGTAAATGCACGAGGAGCGCTGTGGTAAATCGTACAACAAAAACAAATTAACTCTGAGTGCCTAAAGCAAAGCACTTAAATCCATACTTAATGGCCTGATTCCCAGAAGAGCGCAGTCCTTGGACCCAAAAGACTTACTCCGGCACACGACCGTGGCCTTCGGTGTATTTTTGTGCGTTTTAAGATGAAGTATTTTAGGATAAGTTTCCCAGTGGCTTTGCTAATTTAATTTAGACAGGAGGCGGACATGTGGATCTGAGAACTCACTGGAAGTCAACTGCACTTTATAGTCGTTGAACCTGGCTGTTAATTACCATGAAGTGAAAGAGCAGCCAACTCACACCACGTCCTCCCGGCGATGAGCGGCAGCGTGGATGGCTCACCAAGCCCCTCCGTGAAGACATCCCCAGTGAGAGGGGAGCTGCTCTTCTGTTAGCGTGTCACTTGGCAGCACGAGGTAGCATCTGATGCCATCCGAGGACTGCGTTTTGTTGGCATTTGGTAATCCTTCTGCAGGATTTCACAGAAGCAGGAGGAACGGGGCTGAGCTGAAAAGGATTAGCAGGAGTAATTTACAGGCTGGGATGTTATTCGGAGATATTCCTGACAGGGGCGAGGACACACTGATCTGTGGGTTTCAAAGAGGCTCTAATACAGAAGCAATTATCAAGGACCCAGCCCTGCCCAAGAGAACTGCAGTGTCTGCTCCATTTTACTCATGTTTGAGTAGCCAAGGGGGGTTAGAAACCTTACTTTTTTCCCCATTGTTTAACTGTTATTAACCTGAGCAGTTTGCTGTTGGAAGCCAAGGGGTTTTTACAAGGTTTCACAGCAACAATTCAATCGCGATGAAGTGTTTGATGAAGAATAGTTAAAATGAATTGTTTTGACTTCCTATTTTATTTTGATAATGACAAAATGCTTTGTTTTGAGAACAGAAAACCACTTGGTTTTCACAGTATTTTTTTTCCCAATCTAATTTATATGGATTTTATGTTACATTAAGACATTAATTTTAAATAGCTTGTAGTAGCATAGAGTGCTTTGCATTATGGCATTTTGATGTTTCAGTATGCTTTTTTATTTATTTTTTTTATTTTACACAATTTCTTGTCTGTGGGAAGATCAGAGTACCTAGGCTGCTGCTTCCAATTCAGAAGAGGAATTTCCTTTAAAAATGGAGGTTCACTTTTCTAACTACAGCTGCTACCCCAGCAACTCATCCTTTCCCTTCTCAAAATATTCACCATCCTTCTTGACTCCGTCTTCAGCATTCCTTCCTCATTCCTCTTTTCTCCTTCCTGTCTGTAGTATAATCAGTAAAAATCTCCTGTACTTTAAAGGAAAAGTGAAGGTGTAGAGATAACCACGGTGTAGCAGGAAGGGACAAAACAGGGCTGTGGTCACATCAGGGCTAGATTTTGTTCCAGTGCAATGAGCTTTCATCCCCACAGTCCGTACATACCCACGCAAACACACCCTATGTATATTTATATAAAAACACCCACTCGTGTCGGCAGTGTCCGTGTTCTTTTGCTGCTATTTCACTGTGTGATCATGGCACCCCCAGCAGAAAATGGGTGCAAGTGGAATATATGTGTAACAAGAGGGAGAGAGAGCAGATGAAGTGGAATTGGAAGCTGAAAAGACAAAGGACAGAGTCTCATCTGGAGAGCTGAGAGAAGTGGAGGAGATTTCTGTGCATGGCAGGGGTGCACACTTGGGAAGGACACTGCTGGTGATGACAGAGGAATTACGGTGGCAGTTTTGGTTTTTTCCGTTCTAACCCCTCCTCTGGCAGACTTGATGGCAGTCTCATTTCAGCTAAACTCCTCTGTGTGGTACATCTCATTTTTTCCATCTCATTTTTCTCTCACCTCTCCTGTTTCTGTTCCATTTCACACTGCCTCGTTCTCTCTGCAAGACCCCTCTCTGCCCTCCCAACTGCTCCATTTTCTCCCCGGCCACCAGCCATGCTCAGGCTCTGCAGTCACCTTTGCACCCTTTATTCTCTCACTACTGGAGAGCTGATAGCTCCAGCAGCCTCTCCCTTGTTGCTCTCGCAATGTGCTGTCTCATGTGTGCCAAGAGTAGGATCAGATGGGGCCAGCGAGGTAAGATAATACCTCTGGGGGTAGCTAAGAAGAGTGTGGGCAGCAGGTCGAGGGATGTTCTCTCTACTCTGCCCTAGAGAGGTCTCAGCTGGAGTATTGTGTCCAGTTCTGGACTCCCCAGTTCAAGAGAGACAAGGAACTACTGGAGGGAGACCAGTGGATGCTGCAAAGGTGATGAGTGGTGTGGAGCATCTCTGTGCTGGGGAAAGGCTGAGAGCCCTGGGGCTGTTCAGCTGCAGAAGAGCAGCCTGAGAGGGGAGCTGA
>VWZY01012412.1:442046-500169 GCA_013399075.1 Chloroceryle aenea
AGGAACTGATTTATAATACGCTATTATCCTGCTGTGCTCCCACTCATCTTGTCCACTGGACAGGGGAGGAAACTGGAGTGGATACAAATCATATGTCAAGACCATGACCATAGGTTATCATTATCTTAGACAGATCAGATGGTAGAGGTTTCTGTAGAAAAGGACCTGGTTGCATACGTGCATGCATACATACATACACACAGGGATGTCCGTGTGGACAGAGATTTAGGTTTCTCACACAACTGTTTTCTATTTCTTCAGAGCATCTCTGCCAAGTGGCTGCAAGGGAAGCAGAGGTGAGGAGGGGAATCATTAAGAGAAAGTTAAGAAAAGAGGAAAAAAAAAAAAAGGATTTTTTAAAAATGGGCTAAAGTGTGAAGAATGGCCTTTGTGAACAATTCAGTCATTTATCATTATTTCATTGGCATTGTATGAATTATAAATTCCAGACTATAATGGAGTAATATCTCATCTCGTTTCCCCCTCAGTGGGTACTGGATGAATGGCCAGGTGAGCTGCACATGGAGCAGCAACGTTCTCCAGAAAAGTCACTGTTCACCTCAAACTGCTCTCCTGAATTTATTTTCAGTAAGTGCCTGCTGATCTTTTATCAGTCTTTTCCTGATGTTAACAATAATGAGAACTTAGAAAATAGCTTTTATCTCTTTGAAGAAAGCTTCAGAATTATTATTTTTTTAATTGTTATTTTTATTTTCCTATTGAAAAATAGAAAAGTTGAGGGGCAGAGAAACATAGGAAAGCAGAGCTAAAGGCAAGCAGTATGGTTTTGCAGTTCATCCAAGGGCTGTGTTAGAGGAGCTCAGCTGCTGGGTGGTAGGATACTAAATTGACTAAGTCACCAGCATTCTCTTGGCTGATTTTGTACTTCCACAGGCACACAAAGAATGGGTCTGCATCCATGGTGTAAATGGGATTTTCCCCCTTTAAAACTGGTGGCTCATTCAGAGAGCTCTGACTTCCGGAATATTCCTGGTGTACCTACAGAAGGAGAAGAGTCGACTCAAATGTGCCAACAGGGTTAAAAAATGAAAAATATTCCTGCTGCAAGAGATTCAAGGAGCTGTGAAATCTGGTTTAAGAAGTAGATAGCGTGGTGTTTATTTAGCAGACTATCAGGATCTATCTGAAACTAACAGGAGCCATAAACATCAGCAGATCACCTTCCATCCATTTTGATTTCCAGCTATATTACACTTCGGCTGTGCACAGTCAAACTAAGAGGTCTTAAGTAGAATAGCTATTATCTTGATATTATTAATTTGGATGAAACTCTTTCCAATTTTCTTTGTTATATGTTTATTTCTGAACCTCTTCGCTACTCGGTTGCCCTGCCTCTACCATAGCAGCTTTTCTCATTCTCCCAGCTGACCTGCTAAGGAGATGTTTGGAGACCAGAGGTCTCTGACACAGGGTATGGGAAAAGGAACATTCTGTCTTAAGAAAATTCCAGTGTACCATTAGGAAATGCTGTGGAGTTATATTCTCCTCTTAGAAAGACTCTGAGTCTGATTCCCAGTTGTGTCATCTTTCCTGGAGCGAGAAAAAAGTGGATAGAGGAGGAAAGCAGGTTAGAAGCCTTAGCCCAGCCTTGTGATCCTTGAACCCCGGGGCTTTAAAGAAGCCCAACATCTGTATTTGAAGAGGTCATTTTTCCCAACCTTTGTTTCTTAAGTATGTTGCATGTACACAGAGCTCCTGAGTGCATCCACACAGATGCTGATAAAATCCTAGCAGCAACAGAGAGATTATTTGGCTTAAATTTGAGGTTTTCCAATAAATGCACCTGAATCTAAATCCTGTCCTTTCAAAAGTCAAAGGGTTAAAACTTTTCATCAGGGTAAGGTATTCCCCAAGCAATCTGCATTGAGGGCTCTCTGAAGAAAAAGAACATTGTTGACTCAGACATCACTAACTTCTTTGCTTCTGAAAAGTTCTGGCTGCTGATAAACCTTTGTCCTTTTTCTTTGATTAGCTTTACAGTGGCTATAAATCCTATTTTGTTTTGTGCTGGGGTCTGGCTAAGGAAGTATTTCTATTAACCTGGAGCAGCTGGGGAGTAGCTGGCTCTTACTGTTAGGGGATTGCAGGCCTGAGTATCCTGTAACACTCATGTTTTTTTTTTCTCTCGAAGCCCCAGTCTGTAAAGGAGAGCATCCATGTTCTTTATGCAGTTATTTTGCTAGCCTCAAAGCTGGCAGACTCATGTGGGCAGGATGTCATTAGCTTAAAGATGGCAGTCATTAGAATTTCCATCTAAAATCTGCTCTCTTCACAGTCTCCATGTCTGTCATCTTTGGTGTGAGCTTTAATTTATCCACCCGTAAGAGTAGGAACATACTTCTGCTACTTTCTTTACACAAATGACTTTAATTAAAAAATCTGTAACACCTCCTGTCTTGGAGGGCTTTGAGTTTGGTGTCCTACTGTCAGGGGCCCTTGTAACTGAAGGGAAGGCAGTCGCTGTACCAGCAGCTGTAATTTCCACCTCCTGAGACCAGGCGGGCTCTGCAGCATCAGCGTGCGAGGCTCTCATTGGCATTCACTTGGAGCCACCCTCCAGTCCCTGGATCTTCTGCTTGTCTTCAGCCTGAAGGAGAAAAGAGAGCCTGCTTCTGCTCCCTGATGCTTTCTGCTCAGTTACAGCGTTTATTTGAAACCTTCCCGCCCCGAGGCTGTGGAAGCTTGCTAAGTGCACTAGCCTCATTACCACAGCACTCGGCAAAAACCCTCTCTTCTTCTTTGCCTGTTGCTCAGGGTCTGTGACATTCCTCCGGATCTGCCAGGTGTAAAATGAGTCCCACATACGCATGGTGAATGCTAAAACCCCTTGTCCCCAAAGGGAAACTCTGTAGTGACTAATCCCTGAGAGACTCTGGGATTTTAAAATTGGTGTATTTTCCACTTTCTGCTATCTCTGCTCTCTCTGAGCCCTTTGCCATCCATGTATTTACTCTCCCTTTACCCCTTTCCCGATGCTGGGTCCCCACTCTGCATAGGCAGTGCCCTCAGCCAGCAGCACTTTATCTGCTTCCAATGTAGCGTGTCCTAGAAAGAATTATAGCATTGCCTTTCTCTCGACAGCTAGTCATCTCTCAGTAACATACAATAAGCTGTACTTGGGCCAAAGGAAATGGGTTTAGCCTGGCGGGTAATTAATTTTCTCAGGGTTCAGTTTCCCACACTGAAATTGGTCTCCATCTGATCAATTAGAAGAACATTTCGCAAACGAAACTGATTATGAATCATGGGTTTCAGTTCACTGTGAAAAACCTGGTACATGACTGTTAGAGCAAAAAGGAGAGGGAAGCTTCAGCCCATTTATCCTAGTTGCTGCTGAGAAGTGAAACCAACACACACGCCCCACCCCCCTCCTCACTCCAAGGTGCTGAGACTTTCCAGATCATAGCATGGTTCTGAAACTGGGCCCCACATCTGATCAGTTGTCTCCCTGAACATTGAAGCTTATCCACTGGCCTGCCTGTCTTGGGGCCACCCCTCTGAGCACTGGCATAGCTTAACTCTGGCAAGTCCTGCTTCCTTTTGCCTCCAGACATGCAAGTGAAAAATGAAAGAGTTTTAGGATGAGGAGCCATCCCCACGATACCTTTACTTTAGAGGCAATGGTTTTGAGAAAGCAAAGGAATGAGCTCAGACAGCTGAGGCCCCTGTCACAGTCTGCTTCTTCCCATTTTCCTCTGCAGGTTGTAGGCCCAGAAATGATGGTGGTTTTCTCAGGTGAAATTTAGTTCTTAAGAGAATAATGTTTCCATTTCAGCCATGAGTAAGCAGACAGGATCCATCTCACACAGACACCCACTGCCCACTTCAATAAGGAGAAGACCATCCCTCCTGCTCTTTGTTCTGCCCCATGTACCCCCCAGCTCCAAGCAGGACTGTTAGTTAGTTCAGTTGCTACTGTGTCTTTAAAACATGCCCAACTCTTTACTTTAAAGGAAATAAATAACTTCAAGTGTTCAAATTAAATTTTGCTGAGAACCCTTTTTTTTTTTTTTCTCCTACTGAAAAAGCCGTGACACTAAACTTTACAGTCATCTCAAGCCTTGAATAGTTTTTCATTTATGTCAGATTAACCAAGTTAAAATTCCCTCTCACGGACTCGGCATTTAGAGGTATTATACTAGAAGCAGCTTAATAACTTGCACTTAAAAAAAAAAGAAGAAGAAGAAAAAAAAAAAAAGAAAGTAATTTTTTGGCACCATGCAGGGTAAACAAAGAAATGCAGTTTCACAAAGGAGTGCTTGCTAAAGGGGACATGCTACAGCCAGACATGTGGACCAGGGCTGGGCCCGCCAGTGAAACATATGAAAAATTCATCACCTAAGGTCACAAGCAGTAATCTCTTCTGTTTTTATACATCAAACTGGGTCAAGCCCAGTTAGTGCCTGGCCAGGACACTCTTTAGAAAAAGTACATTAATAAAAAATGCTGCGGAAAGTGGTTCTCAGAGGATGGGTGTATATGGCTTTATATAGTTCCTATAGTTATATGAATATGTAAATATATATAAAATATATTGCTATTTTATATAGCTCCTTTTTCCTCTGTCTCCCTAATGTGGACCTCTTATGTGCATTTACACAGAAATGTCTTAATTTGTGGTTGAAATATGCAATGCATTTGCTGTCTCATGCCGTGACCCTTATTCATGCTGGAGAAGTGTGTTTGGAAGGGAGAAAAGAGAGACTAGTGCTGCTTAAAAGTTTCTGGAGGAGGAAACCAGCATGTTGGGTCACGCCTGAGACAGCTTTGTCACCTACATGGTTTATTCTTAATGAATAATGAGTTTTACTGGGATAGGGAAGTGGAAGTAGAAGCGTTGACTGTGGCTTTTAGTCAAAGATACCATCCTGCTGTATATCTTCAAACTGAGGAGCGAGACCTAGAACGTGAGGAAAGACAAACCTGACTATTACACTGCTAGGGGCAAGTGCAGAGGAAGGAGGGCGATTGCTCCTGCTGTAACCCCTGCCGCTGAGGAAAGAGATACAGATGCTGTTGAGGAATGTTTAACAATGAAATTTCCAAACTGAACAATCATGCCTAAAATAGTAGTCTGGCTCCAGCCTCTTAGAGATGTTGCTTTTTAAGATGCAATGGAAAACTGATGTCCTGACCTCTTGTGGTCACTAAATATATAGTGCCAGATTTTCCAAGCATATGATTGTTTTCAACACCTTCCTTCCTAAATATTTATTTGCCTTACTGAATAATGTTTTCTCCAGTGCTCCCTCCACAATTTCACCAGGGCAGAAATCTCCTCAGCGTTCCTAACTCCTCCACAGAAGGTACAATGTGATGTAGTCGGGGACCTCCACCCCTGCCACATTCCAGAACACACCACAGTATGGCCATGGACAATGATCTGGTGTTCTGCAGAGCTGTTTTCAGGCATTCCTTGGAAGTAGCACCTCCATTTAGGGAATGTGAAATGATCCTTGAACGTAATTTGACAATTAAAGTTTAGAAGTAACAAGACCTTTTAGAATGAAAAGATGTGGGCTAACTGGAAGAATTTATTTTTATCATCTCCTTGAAAGGTTTCAGGACATACTCAACAAAGAAACCATCCTTGAAGAGCTGACACAAGTAGTGGGGTGAAGTATCTTTTGCATGGGTGTTGGCAGTCTAAATTATACAAGCCTTTAGTTTCCAATATATCTTATGGTTACTGTCTGTGTCTAGTGAGTTTTGCTGTAAAGAAATGATGGGTTTTGAGCCAACCATCTGGCATGACCACATGGGAAACCAGACTTTGATTCACACCTCTGCAGGCTAGAGTCAGATGCTGAGAACACTGAGGACCTGACTGCAGGTTTTAGAAACCATCGTTCTTTTCACTCCATCTTTGTCCAGTGCTATCAGGGAAGTACAGACACAAACACAGCCAAGTATGATGACCATTAACATTTAAGAAGAGGCTGAAAACTGTAAGGATGAACAGCTTATATTGCTGGGAGGGGTGTGTGGCAGTTAAAAATAGGCAGAGAGAAATAAAACCAGTTTGATGTTAACATGGTTGACCTCCTGCATGTTGGGTTGGCTACTGGTTGTTTATAAAGAAGCAGTCCCCAGTGTTCAGTGTGGTTTTTTTGTCTCTGTAAATATGCAGGATTATTGTCTTTGTATGTAGATGTGAACGAGGGGAAACAATGCTTCTCACACGAGTGATTATTTGGTAATATTTTTTCTTGTAAAACCAAAAGGTTGGTGTTCACTGTGACTGTGATGAAGAGTAGACACAACCTGAGCTTCCTTCTTCCTGCTGTGATAATCCTCCTCTCTCATGACTTTAGGCATAATCTCTGATTCCTGTCTCATATGCCCTGTGCCCCCAAATGCAGAGAGAGGATGAGGTAATTCAGAAGATGTCTGATATTTGAGTAAGGTGCTTGTCTGGATGGGACCGCTGAATGACTTGGCTAATGGTGCTTGGGTTAAGAGGATGTTGATAACTGAAAATCCAGTCCAGCAGTTTATATGTCCTTCAAACAGGGGAAATGTGTGGCAGAGTGAAACTCTCACACCGGTTCCAACCAGTGAACACATTTTCCCCTGTGTACTGATCACACCAAAGCCAATGGCATTTCACTTCTGGAAGGCCAGCTAAAGGAAAGGATGTTAGTACTGGAGCTTTGTGGTCATAAAGGTCTCTGTTGCTGCTGTGAGGTCATCACAGGATGAGGTGCAAATGCTGTAAATGAGAGAAGAAAAGACAATTTCATCCCATAATGCATTATGCACAAACAGTAAACAGATAGTTACCCTCTGAATGTCTTTTTGCCTGAGATGGGGAATAAAGCAAGAACAGTCTGCAAGACAGAAGCAGAAGCCTGTCTGTCCTTTAACAATCTGCACTCAACCATGTTCAAAACAGCCACTTGGCATCAGTTTTCTTACAAGGAAAAATGGTGCACACTGCAGAAAATAAGGACATCGCTGTAATGGAAGAAGCAGAGTTGAGCCAGGATGTTGGGTTTGTTCAGTTCTGCTCCTGAAGTCAATCCAGGTTGGTTTTGCCAACCATACTCCTTCCCTGCTAGAGTCCAGACACTGACTTTGTTCCTGGGCAACAGCTACATCTCCTCTCCAGGAAGCAAAGTCTGCTCTGTGGCCTGATGAGTTCAAGGCCTGCCACAGTGTCCATGATCAGCTGAGGAAGTGAGGAAAACTCCAAATCTTTTTTGTTCTTTTCCAAACAAGAATTGAAAGGAAAACAAAGTGCCCACAGGGACAAGGAATTTTCCTACAAAATCTGTTTCTGTGTGATATTTCAAGATATCCATGGCACATTTGGCTTCTAATATCAATGAACTACGTCTCTATAGAAGCTGAAACAAGATATATGGACTGCTTGGTCAGTATGAGAAATTCCCAGGAAGCAGCCGAGGTAGAGACTGTCTCATGGTGTGCTTTTACTAACTGCAGATTCAGTGGTGAAGGTGACAGAGGGTAGAAAATAAATATGAAAGAAGCCCCTTCTGGTTGCCAGGACATTATAGTGATTTGGTATCTTCATCATTCTGTGTCACGATGCAGGAACAAACGACGTGAGGTTGAATTGCTGTTCATTAATGCCCTTCATGTGTCTGGTAAATCCCCACCAGTTTCTGTAGTTCCTCACACAGTGGGGAGTGACTCCTGACCAGGTCGTCTGGGTGATATTTCAAGCAAGAATGGAATAATTTTGAGCATGGTTATCTTCTTTCCAATCTGTGGTCAGATAACATCCCTGTGGCAACCTTTGCAATTGCCTATGTGGAAAAGTAATGTTCAGAAAGTAATTTAATGTAATGGATTGTTTAGCTTTCTTTTAATTAAATGTAGCAGCTGGAAACAAGGAGAAGACAGCTTTGTATCACCAACCAGTTCTCTAATTGCAGGCATCCTCCACAGACCCTACTTACTGCACTTCCAGCCCAAGTTGAAAACCTGTTACTATTGCTTAAACACCCCAGAATATTATGACTTTTTTCCACCTTTCATCAACTATTGTGGTAGGTTGTTTTGTTTAGTTTTGCTATTTATCTCTCTCCTCAAAAGTCAAGCTGCTGATGAGAAATCTGTGTCAAAGCAGCTCAACCAGCTCCAGAAATCCTGTCTCGGAGGTGTCCGGCAGGCACACTGGGGAGGAGAGTGCTAAAGTTCCTTGGGAAAGTGTCCTTTTCAGATGGCTAAATGAAGGGCTCCAACTGTTTATTCCCACCAAATGATTCCGGCTTTTTGAAGATGACTGCACACATTGATGGGCCTTTCAGCTGAGCCCCTTTCAAGTGAGAACAAAAGGCCCTTGTAGCTTCTATCAATACAATTGTGACTCAGATGGTCACTGCAGTTGTCTGTAATGTTGTCAGCCACATTTCAGGGAGTAATAGTAACTTCAAAGGAAGACCGTTTAACGGCATCGTTTGCTTCACAATTTTGAAATGGAAGCCTTTGGCAAATGTATCAGCTGGAAGAACTGGGGTTTTCAGTATAAAAGGGTCAAAATTCCACTGGGTTACAAGAGCAGGATAACCACAATGTTACAGGTGCTTGTTTTCCCAATTGCTTTTGCAGTGAGTAGCCCAGAGTGACTACCTCAGATGTCAGCATCCACATGGCAGATGTCTGAAGGCAGGTGACACTCTAGCTCCCTCCACATCTGCCTAGCTTTGCTGCTTCTCTTTTCACCATTCACGCTCCCTTCCTTTCCTCTCCATTTCAGATGGGGTTTGTGTGTGCATGTAGAGGAAATAGCTTTTGTCAGTTTTCCCCCCAAAATCTTGGTTCAAGGAGATCACTGGAGGAAAGATGTCTCCTCCTGGTTTGCCCCTAAACCCAGCTAATTTTCCAGTGCCCAAGACCATGGGCAAGAAGCCCATCAGGTCAGGTTAGGCTCTAGCATAAGTGTGCCTATGGCCATGGAGAACAGCTTACACTCCTGATCCTGTTTGGATCCCCAGGAATTTACTGCTGGCTGTGCACAAGGCTCAAAACAGATTTGGAAGCAACATCTGTACTTAATGGGAAGACACCAAGAGGTTGCCAAACAACCCTTTGTCTGGTGTGTAAGTTTACACCTATTGCAAAGTGGAGAAGGCGATTAGGAAAAGCCAATGCTGACTTGCAGCTTTGTAAAAAAGGCTCTTAAGGTCTCTAGGGGGGTAACCTGCAACTGCTAAATATACTCAGGGAGAAATACAGCCAGTTCATTTGGTTCCTCAGTCTCATTATGTTGCTTTATATTTTCCCTCTTGAGAGGGTCTGGGAACTCTGGTGTCGGCCGGGGAAGACTGGGAGAAACAGTGAGTTCAGTCTGTTCACTGTTAACTTCACCACGTGCCTCATCAGGGCTTTTCCAGCTCTCTTGTCTTGATCCTCGGGGAAAAAGAATTGAGAGGGGGTGGAAGAAGATGTGGAAAAGGAAAAGCGAGGGCTTTCTGTGTGTGCAGAGGAGGGTATTTTGACAGAGTGGGTGACGGTGACTAAAGAAAGGGGAGAACAGGAGAGTAGTAAATGAGTTTATGTTCCTGGCTGCTGAATAGCCCCAGGAGGTTCCCAGCAAGTCTGCCGCTTTTTTATTGGAGTTTTGTGCCGGAGTTATAAACCCTTTAAATGAGCCTGGATCATTAGGGAAGCTTGGCTGATCACTGATGAAAAAATATAACAATTAAAACAAAAGGCTGGAAGAGGGAAGCAGAGGGAGAGGGAGCTGGGGGTGAGCAATTTTAATACTTAATAACAAATACTAATAATGGTGCTGAGTTGGGGACTAATTAAAAGTTTCTAAAAAGAACGAGGAAGAGAGTGGAATTAATCTGGAGTGTTTTGTCTGGCAGCTTGTCTGAGCTCCTGAATAAACCACCTGGGCTAGTAGAACGGGACAACAATGCTGGGAGTCGAGCAGACCTCTGGATGGACCTAAGCCGTGGTAAAGCACAGCTCAGCAGACTGGGCTGGCTCCTCTCCATGGACGGGGGGTTTGGTGTCTGCCCCATTCTCAGCAACTACAAATGTTCATTCTCCCACATGGAGTGAAGGGGCTGGGAAAGGGGAGCAAAGGAGGGAGTTTGAAGGGTAGAAGGAGCAAAATTTTTCTGTGAAACTGGGGCAAAGAGATCTGGATGCTGGCAGCATAGATGTGAACGCTGTTCATGAAGTGACTCCTGCACCAACAGCTGAGTAGGAGTCAAGGACAAAAGATCCATAAAGGACAAATGCAAGCAACTTGGGGAGCTGCTGCCACATAGTTTTCCAGAGGCTGGAAGAGCACTCAGAGGAAGTATTGCTATATACTTGCCTTCTTCCTATGCTGCTCTGTCCTGACATCAGCCAATAGCTATCAGATTAGATGGATTTCCATGGCTGTTCTTTTTGCAACCCATCCTTCTATCAGTGCTGTCTTTCAGTCCACCTCTAGCCCTGCAGACAGAAATGTTCCCCAAAGCAAGTGTCTCCCAGGTGTGCCTCCAGCTGTGTCCTGGGGGCTGGGAAAGCTGAAATAACCAAAGCAGCAACTACTGCTTTTCACTGACCAGTTCGGCAGCTGCATGAGGGACTGTTGGGGCTGGAGCAAGCATTGGATGTGGCCATTTGTGTGCAGTTTCAACTAAATTGTTATCAGGCACCACTGCTGCTATCTCCCATGTTACATCCTTCTGGATAAAAACCTGGCTGTGGGCTAATGCCAACTTCAGCTACGATGCTCTTTCCAGCACCTAGCTCCTCTTACTTTCTCAGCCTTGCAAGCAACTCTTAAGTTTTAATTATGGTTGCTTTTTAATGTTCTTTATCTTAATTAAGTCTGACTTGCTGACTATTTCAAGGGAGATTATGTCTGGGAAATGCCTTCCTGACTTGAATTGTGGGAGGAGAGATATGAAAGCCATCGTCACTGGATGTGCCAGGCAGCTCTGTCCTTCAGGCAGCAGAAATGCAATGCAGCAGGGACTGGATGTGCAGCAGGACTGGGGAAAAGCTCAGCTAAAATAGGGACATCCACATGGAACAAGCACAGAGCAAGAAAGGGGCTGGGTACCTGTCAGGTAGAACAGGTTTCCCAGAAAACTCCTCTGTATTATCCTATCTGTGATCTCACTTTTCCCCCCCTTCTCCTGTAGTGCAGCACCAGGTAAATTCAGATTTATAATGTGAACCCCAGCAGAGTCCCCCGAGTCCTTAGATGTGCATTCTCATAAGCTCACAGTAGTCACAGCTTTGCCCATCTCCCTGCTTTGCATTATTTTAGCCCCACACCAGAAGAGCTGAGCTGCTTTTGGTGGGCCTGTGTGCTGCGGTTTGGCTTGAGAACTCTATCCTGGCTCCCGACACAGCCCTGAAGCATCCAGCAGCAAGCTTTGCTATTCTGCACCAGGGCTCGCTCTGTCTGTAAATACTTCTATTACAGCAGCCTCTCTCCAACGTGACAGATTTGCTACGAGGAACCTGGCAGCAAAGATTTTTTCTCTTCTCTCCCTCTCTCTGACAAATGTATAGAATGTATTAGCTTTTCATGTTCTAATTTATGATATAATAAACTCCTCTGTGCCCTGGCCTCTTTCAGGGATTGAAAGTGAAGCGTTCCACTTGCCTGCTTTGGTGAGACCATACCAACCCATAGGTGAGAAGGGGCTGGAGAGAGGGATGAGGCAGGAATGGAATTGGAAGGAGGAAAGGGAACCTAGGGAAGTGAGGCTGCTGGGGCAGAAAAGAGGAAGGGGTTGGTAGAGAAGATTTCTAGAATTTGGTTTCTCACTTCACCAGGCATCATGTGCTTCCCAGTGGGATTTACATGACTCTGCTCCTGGTGCTGGCAGAGCTTCTCCAAGTGACAGAGCAGTGTCCACATTTAGACAGAAAAATAACAGAAATTGTGAGAAGGGAATGGGGTCTGGACATCCTCATTCTGGATGAAAGGATTGGCATGCAGAAGTAGGGGAAGGAAGGAAGGAAGGANCATTTGCAGTGCAGGATTTATTTGATGAGATCATTTTAAAAAGAAATTAAAACCTTAGTTTTAGTCCAGAAGACCAGTGTCCATCCTGTACCAGTGTTTGGGCACACACTTGGCATTGTTGTGTGTGCTGTGTACAACTGCAAAGCAGAAACCAAAGCTCCCAGTCAGACCCACTCATTCTGTAACCACAAGTCTGATTTTCTTCCCAACCTTTTCTTTCTGTTTTGTTTGTAATTCGATCTGAAGGGACCTTCTGACAATGTAGAGACCATTCATCAGATTGACAAGAACTTAAAAAAACCATTTGTCCATTTAATGAAATGGGCACTGCTGGGTTGCTTTGGTTGGTTTTCTTCATTCTGAATAAATGATTGTCCCATATGTAATTTTTTCCCAAGTAAACAGATTTGGTTCTGATATTTTATTATTACTACTGAGGAGAGAGGGTCATGTGTTCAGAGATGATGTATGTCCATCCATGATGTGCAGGTAGCTTTACAGCACAGAAGGCTGCTGGCTAGTGGACGTACAATGTCTTCATAAGGCTGAGAAATCACATAAAAATAGAGACAATTAAGTCTTTCTAGGGAATGGGAAAAAACTCACAACAAACCAAAACGGGAGAAAAAAATTACTTAAGTGGGCTGACAGAGTGAAGAATGGTCGTCTGTAAGGGCCCAGTCCTCAGCTCTGTGCATGTCCAGATCTGTTCAGATTAAAGGATGAGAATATTCCAAATTTTTAGCCATTTTTTCCAGCCATTTTGAGTCTTAAAGCTAAGTCTCAAACTTTCTGAGTTCTCAAAACCTTTCATTGATCTTTCCTTATGTCAGTTCCCCGTTCTTGAAGTATTTGCAGATCCTCCGCCCCAAGTTTTGGGTTCAAAGCTGAGGGCATCATTCCACCTTCTGGCTTTTCTCCTCAAGGCAAACCATGAGGTACATAGGGCAGTGCCTGGATTTACAGGGGCAGTCTGTGTTTGCACCTCTATTGGCATTGACATTCTTAAGCTTCTTGAAATCCCAGTTTGTGTTAGGAGCCTGTTCCAGGCACCATGGGGTGCACAAACAGTGCAAATATCAGGACAGTTAAAGCTGCAATCCTCACCTGCAAGGATAACCATAACCATAACCCTGCTCACCCTCCTTCCCCAGAGGACACAGCGTTCCCTAGAGCTGCACAGATACTTAAAAGAAAGCCCTGCTCTTTTGTTCTGTTGTAATGTAAACAAAGTGTCTGTGTTGTCACCACCCCCTCTGCAGAGAGGGGCCCATCCATCAGTCCCCTGGGACAGGTTTGCTGTAGGATTAGCTGGGGTGAAGGACACAGAGAAGGTGTCTATAGAGCCATGGGATAGATGTGTTGCAGGATTTGCTCAGGCAAGTGATGTGGGTTCATATGTGTAGGGTCCTGTCGATGGATCTGCTGCAGGGTCTGCCTGAAGCTGAAGTGGAGACTGGCAGAATATTTCTTACCACAAGCTACACTGGTTGTACCCACAGCCTCTGGTCCAACTGTCTCGTTGTAGGATTTTCTTGGGTAGAATAAAGCTGTATGTAAAACTATAAATAAAAACTTAAGGGTAATTAATGCTGTAGGATTTTTCCAGGAGAGAAACAAAGTCTCCCAGACTAACCCCCCTAAGTGTGTAATGCATTACCCCAGCACGTGTTGTCAAACCAAGATGACTTGTTGCTTATAGAGTTTCTTGTGATCATCAAAACAGCTGAAAGTCTGGCTTGAGTAATTAAAATGCTAATTGGAAATTCACCATTCATCAGAGGAAATAGCAATGAGTTTATTTCTTTCTCTATTTTTTTTCCTTTTTTTTTTTTTTCCTCCAGCATTTTCTCTCTAGTGGTGGCAGATGTTGGGGTTGTGAATTCATTGTCTGCTACAGACACAGTGAAATCCTCTTTCCAAACTAGTTTTCTGTATTTTTGTTGATTGTCTGCTTAAATTAACCTTCTCTAATGAGATGAAGATATGCAGGGTATGCCTGTAATTTACAGGCTGTGAAATTAGTTAGTACAGCTATAATACATCCTGGTGGGTGACAGGGATTAGAGAGCTCTGCAAGTACCCAGGTAGAGGAGAAGCTGGCAAGTGTCTTTAATGGGGTGGAGGATTATCCTGCCCGGCTATGTTAGAGCCTTTGCCCAGGACCACTAGAGACAAAGGGCTGGAGTTGCTCTCACCTCTTGAGAAGCCATTTACACCGGTAAAAAGCGAGTGTGCAGAGGATGAAGCTTACTTGCTGCTAGGCCACCTTCCAAATAAAGGCAAAACATCCTTGAGATGAAGGATTCAAGGAGATATTGGGTATTGGATCTTGAAATACAGCCCCTGTGATGTCACCCTCACTGGGAGTTACTGGGGGAATGAGCCTGCATTGCTCTAGCAAGAAGAGGTTTTGCAGGCAGGTTTCTCCTCCTGCATGCTGAATTTGGCTGTGTGCAAACCTCTCGCTGGCCTCGGCTGGAGACAGGAGACTTGAACAAGTTTCACTAATGGCTGTAAAGCTTTGCATGATTCTAGAAGTTGTGTGGTCAAAAAGGTTTGCCTGAAATTTCCCTGCTGACTAATAAAAGAGCACGTGGCTGAAATCCATAAGGAAAAGTAGGTGTGGATGTATCCTCCTCTGCTTCTCAAATATTTGGATCCAAACATCAGACTTCAATTCTCTCCCTTGATAAAAAGCTGACGCTTGAGTTACTTCTCATCCAAGCACAGATCAATGTGCAAACAAACAAACAAACAGAGCCTCTTTCCTCTCCAGACACCCCACTAAGACTTCCCCTAGCATAGAATGATCCAGTCACTCGGGAGGGTGGAGTGTCCAATTCGCTGTGCTGGGTTTGCAAACTGGGGAAGAGAGATCAGATAATTTCGTGGCTGCCAGCTTCCAGTATTTTAGGGCTAATTTATGGTAATAGCTGTTTGAAACACTCTCAGCCCTCAAGACATTAGTACACACCTCCGCTTTCATATAAAAAAGAAAAAACACTTTCTTTGTTTTCATGCTGAGCAGATAATCTGGCTATTGTGTGTCAGATTCAATTTGAAGGCCATAACAGAAAGGCAAATAAAAACCTCCCTCCCTGCTACCCCCAGCAATTTTTTTCCTGTGTTTGGGATATTGTGATAATGGATTTGTGTCTGTAGGACCCACTGGGGGTTGAGAGCCCCTGAGTTTGTGTATATGCCAAACATGTTGCAGTGATGATGATGCGAGTCTCAAAGAAAATGAGGTGTGCTAAAGTTCTTTCTAACAATATCCGTTGCTTTAATAGAAGATATTATCACTGTTTGTGAATCTTGTCACATGTTAGGCCTTGAATCAGATGGTTTTATTTATTTACAGCCCTGTGCTTTAAAAAGGTAGAAGGGCAGCACTATTAGTTTGGGGGTTTTGTGTATTTTTGACATAGTTATTACAAGGAAAAAAAAAAAATCCATTTACTGGGGTTCCAGTTCAGATGGGTTTTGGATCAAAAGGCCAATGTTATATCCTGAAATTTGGGAAGAGTGATATCATTCATATCTGTGTCTCTATTTATTAGCTCAAAAGAAACAAAACACATAAAAAGGTGAACAACCGGATGCACAAACAAAACCGAAGCCAGATCCCCAAGTCCACTGCTGAATTTTGAATTAATTCACACCTAGACACAAACTTCTAATCCACTTTCTCATTCCCCCCCCCTTTTTTGTTTTGTTTTACACGTATCCAACATGTGCCAGTTATTTGCTTTTGTATAAACACAGTCCTTGCCCAAAGGTAAACAAGGCAGACAATAGGCGAGGCAAAGCGTGGCTCTGCATCACGATTTCTCTGGCAGCCCAGGCAGCTTAGCAGGATCCTGTCCATCTCCAGACAATGGTTCCTTTTCTTCCGTGCTGCAAGCTGCTATTGCTGGTAGACAGGTTGGTGCACCTTTGTGTAGGGGCTCAAGTATCTGAGTTGTACAAGATTTAGTCTTAAATGTGGTCCAGTGTCAGCAGAGCCCTCAGGCAGTTGCCTCTGTGTATCTAGAGCAGGAAATTGAGTTACAATGTGGGGAAGCACAGCCCAGGCTATGAAGCTGCACTAAATTGGTTTTCTCCCTGAGAAATGATGGTGTGGTAGTGGGTGCTGAGCTGGTGCTGTGTTTGTGTGCCCTCAGGCCTGGCCACATCAGGAAGGTTCTTGTCAGATGAGGGTTTTCAGCTGGTGGAAAGATGTGTGGGATAAGAGGGGGTGTAGGTGTGGTGCCAGAATAAAAACATTGCTGGAAGGGAAGGAGATGGTAGAGGAACATTGAGATGGTGGCTTAGTAAGGAAAGAGATGGCTTTAGGAAGAAGTACAGGGCTGCTCAGTACAGACAAGTGAGCACAGAGCTGCAGGTCCTGTCTGGACATGGTCTGTTATACCAGCCTGCTGTTGGGTCTTCGGGGCAATTTGCATCTTTTCTATCGAGAGCAGGAGCTGTGGAAGGACAGGGGTTATCCCTAAGAGCAAACCTGTAGCACAAAGGGTCCGCTGAGGGTTCTTTGGCAGAAGGCAAGTGATGGTGGAGGAAGAATGACTCCTCTTTGCAGGTTGAAGAGAGGAAGGAGTTGTTGTTGTTTCTTGTAGCACTTGAAAGTGCTGAAAGGAGTAAGAAGACCACAGGGGAGCAATTGTGCCACTTGCAGCTGACCATGCCCCAAGAGTGGCCTCTTAGATCCTGCCATTCCAAAACTGGTTTTCAGGCTGGGGACCATCATTAGAGAAGTCAGTTGGGAGGAGGTTTTCTCTTATCTTTGTGAGTAGAGAACTAGAGGGAACCTGTGAAAGGGAAAAGCACGCCAAGCAAAATGGGTTACCCCTAGCTCCAGACATGTGTGAAAGAAATGTCTTCTTGCCTTCACGTTACAGGACTCCTGTCACTATTTCCTTCTGCTTTGCCCATTTCCAGCAGTCCTCTTCATTTTTTTTCCTGCCAGCCCAGACACAGCTTATCTGGGATCAGGCTCCTGCTATCTCCTGTTTTTCTGAGAGGAACTGTCTCCTTCTCCCTGCTCCTCTCACCTGATGAGGATGCTGCTTTTCCTCCACATAGCATTACTCAGGTGCCACTATTCCCCTTTCCTGAACCTCCAGCAAAAGTTAGTCTGTTATTTTGGCAATCACAAAGTGACTGCAAATAACCCACACCCGTGTTAGTCATAAGCAGGGTTAAGAGAAGTTGCCACCAATGCTGTCAGGTTTTTTTTTTGCCACTGTGATTTTTACAGCCTAGTATATGAGGTTTGCCTTGTACAGAGTCCTCCTGTTCTGTGTTTCTGATGTAAAAGAGAATGTGGTCTAGAAGGGTTCATTTCTTCATCATCATGAGTAAAGTCAAGGAAATCCACTATTTTCAGCTACGTTTTAATTTTTTATCTTCTTTTTTTCCCCCTTTTTTTCCCCCTTTTTTTCTTTTTAACAAATACAGCTGCTATTCCTTTTTTTCTGAGGTGGGGAGAAAGGAGAGAGCTTTCATTCAAAGCCTTCATCCATGCCAGAGATCTTGCAGGAAGAGGCAGAGCACTGATATTACTGCTAAATAATCATATTTCTCAGCTGGGGTAAACTGACTTTGTTCTGACAATGTCAGAGTAATTGTCATGAGGTGTGAATCAGGTCGCATTCAGCCAGAAAGTGATAGTAGGGAAAATGTTTTAGTAGGAGGTGAACATCAAAGAGGGTAAAGGAAATCAGAGGAAGGTGCAAAATAGAGTTGCTTTACCCATAACATCAGTGTTCACGTTCTGCAAAATTGCTACAAGAAGCAGCATGATACCAAGCGGCTCGACACAGGTCTTCTTGTCCAAGGGAAAATATCTGGATGAAAACTTTCAAGTCTTAAGGTTTTGCAGAGCTGCATTCTGATTAGAGAGATAGAAACAGTTCTGTGTAGTTTCCTTGTGTCCTGTTCTTTCGGCTCATGTTGGTATTTTAGCTTAGTTTTAATTAATGGTAATGCTGTAAGAAAACACATTTCAATCTGGGGAAGAAGAAAAGTGAAAGAAAACTTTAAAACTTAAAAAGGACTGCAACTTGTCTTTAAAGAATATAAAAGAGGATTTATTAAAACTGAGTCTTTCCTGCAAACAGTTCTAAATTCAAAGAAATGGACTTTTCCAAAGAATAAGAAAAGGACCCAGGCAGCTCTCCCGCTGTCGCTGAGCCGTGTTGTCAGCACACCTCTGTTCTCCAGGCAGTACACATCTGATGAAGAGCTCTGCTGCCAGGAGAGACAAGTAGCCTCTCTGGGCTCGGTCCAGCACCAACCTTGAGAGTCAGCGCACGCATTGTGTGGATCCCCTCGCACAAAGAGCTGCCTCTGTTCTCACCCTGTTCTTTCATTCTCCTAGTGCAATGTAAAGGTCACTCTTCATGAAAGTAGATATTTGCTCTTTCTGTTCAGGGGGAAAAAAAGTGTAACCCTTGCATATTACAGAGGGTTTAGGAGGCATTAATGGACTCTCTCTGTAAAGTTCCTTAGGCATGAACTCCTCTGTTTTTACTGTCAAAACATGGTCAGAAATATTCACACCTCCCTGCAGGTGGGGATGGTACCAAGGGCTCGTTTTTTTTCTGGCAATGGTTGGTTGCTCTTACATTGTCCTCTTGCTTGAGGCTGGGGTTTCTGTTGTAAAGCTCCAGCATTTACTAATGTACTTTCTGCTTGTACTGAAAAATTTATAGAAGGTGCTTTCCTTGGTCTCACGCTGAATTCCCTCTTGACCCCACTGATTTCAGATTGTGTTACATGCCTATTGTAAATTGGATAACAGCTGATCAATAGACACTTGTCTTGAAGATGAATGACCCTGTGTCAGATACAGGGCCTCTTTGGAGAGGAAGTTAAAAAGCTGAATTTAGGGCATAAAATGAAGTAACATAAATAAAGATGGCCATTTCAGGTTGTCAGTTTACGGTGTTGCCAGTTCCTGTCGAGTCCTGCTTTGTGGACAAACTGTAGGGCAGTTCACCCTGACCACAACTGGGCAGAGATAACAGGAATGGGAGAAAGGGGCAAAGCGCTTGGAAGACCTGATTGCTTGGGTGAAGAAAGTGGAAAGCCGCATGACTGGAGCCTGGGAGTTGGGTCTGGCTTAGCTTGGTGAATACACAGGTTATGGGGAGGTCTCTGCACAAGCTGAGCAGGGAGCTGCAGTACCAGTCGTCTGTGGTGCTGGGGGATAAGTATTTGAAATCCATTGCCCAAGCACAGAGCTCTACCACTTATATGAGAGGACTTACCCAGTTCGTTAGCAGTTACAGCAGGATCTTAATTTCTGTGCGTGTCAGCCACTTCAGAGGGATATTTTCAAGAACTTGCTTGTCAATGCAGGAAATTATGAATACAGTAGACTAAGTTTCCACCCAGTCTGATCAGTCTTAGTTTAAATAATAACATTTCATCTTACTTAATGAACTGTCAGCCATCTCCTGAGGAAGACACTTTAATGAGTGGAGAATCATGCCCAATGCTTATTTATCTAAGTCAGGAGCATAGATCTGATAACGATCCCTTTTCATCTATATGTCTGATCCGTGTATCTGTCAGGCCACTTCCTGATCCATACAAAGGTAATTTGCATAAGAAAGGAGGAATGTGGTGAATGGTCACAGAGTTGCATTCTTCACAGCTGAGGGAACTTCAGCTTCTTACCAAAGTAGACAGTATCAATTCAGAGTGTGCTTAAATCAGGAAGAAAGTGGAGGAGCTGAAAGTGAAAGAAAGGGAGGAGAGACCGGAGCCTGTGCTCCAACTCAGACTGGTTGGGAAGTACTCACACAGACTGCACAGTGCAAATGTTTCAGCCTGGAGTAACTATCAAAAATCAGGTCATCAATCATCTAGATCCCCATGCTGGCTAGCAAACATGAAGTGAAAGTTTATAGAAACATAGAATCATAGAATGGTAGAGGCTGGAAGGGACCTCTGGAGATCATCAAATTCAACACCTCTGCCAAATCAGGATCACCTAGAGCAAGTTTTTTTCAGAGAGAAAAGAGAATTTTTGTAATTGGCATACCTGAACTACAGTGGCTGAATTGTGTAATGTAGAGAAAAGCTATAGGTAAAAGTGAGGGAGGTGGAACTGAAAAGATACTTCAGTGTAATTGATAACACAGAAACCAGGCTTCTGGCATGCACTTAGATCAAGGGAGAAACATTCAAGCTGCCTAACTTCAGATATTAATAAAAAGTTTAATTAAAACAATTAGTCTCCCCTGGAACCATGCTTAGGCAGCGGCGAGTCAATGTTCCTCTCCATTGCCTACAAAGGGAGCTAGGACAGAGTAGCTTTTAACTAAGGGAGCAAAATCAGAAGATCCATTCTGGTGGAATATTGCTATCACCTCAGGTAGCAGCTGAGCCCAGATGAAGCATGGAAGCGATCTTCAGCAAACCTCAGTTACTGTCTGGTCTCAGTTATGGTTCCTGGTAAGCACTGTTCACACGCAGCCGAAACTGTGTTAATATGTGGGCAGAGAGGTACAAGAGGTCTTCCTCTGTGAAGCCCAAAACCTCTGTGAAAATGTTAGAATAAGTTCTAAAAATGCATTTTTCCAAGAGCCTTTGTCATGTGCGACACTGCTTGTAGCTCTTCTGAAAAGGGAAATATTATGTGGAATAAGGATAAATGACTCACTGGACTGGAAGCTAATAGTTGCTTAAGCAGTGTTCACTGAGTTCTAGGAAAAAGAACTTGCATGGAACTTGAGAGGGTACCTAGTCTAGGTACATGCCCCACAGTAGGGCCTTCTTTATGTGACTTTCCCAAGGCAGCAACATCTTCCCTCTGGGGTCTGCGCTGGGGATTAACTAGCCCCCTTCTCTCAAGTCTTAGCTGACCTCTAGACTCTGCCACTACCATTCAGTTCTCCTTGACTGGGCCAAACAGCAGGTCTGAATTCAGCAGCCTGCTCTGAATTCAGTCTTCCCTTTGCTCTCAGCAGGAGGATGGGCTCAGTGGGATTCTGAGGTGATCCTGTGACTACAGTTTTGGTAAGGTGATACCCAACACTTCTTTTCTTTTTGGTTAGTGTGTTGTAAGACCTTCCTTGGCATTTTTCTCTATTCTTTACTTACCAGATGTTTGCATAGTTGAGAAAGATTCAATATGGGCAATTATAGAGGATGGTAACTGGTAATAAGTGCATTTGCTGTCTCAAAAGCATTAATTTTCAAAAGTTAAGAAAAATTACAAGCAAAATTGATTAGAAGAGAAACTGCAGACAGAGAAAAAGCTGATTGCAAACTGGGGATTCTCTAAGAGGAGTTTATTAGGTAGCCAAAACACCACAATTGCATGTGAAATAAGAAGATGACCGTCTGGAATCTAATGCTAGATCTGTTACAAAGGAAGAGAGCAGTGGGAAATCTGTATCTGTAAGAATTACATCTGGAAATCCAAGACAGGAAATGGAAAACTTGCACCAAGGCCCTTTGAAGAATTAGTTGAACTTCCTTCTGGTCTGCTGACTTTAGTTTCTGACAAACCTGACAGCATGGTGAGCAGTTGTGTGAGTGTTAAAGAACAACATTATTTTTTTAAAAGGCTGCAAAGTTGTTGCTGTAATAGGCAGCACATTATCAGTCTTGGACAAAATAATTGGACTGCATAAGCTGATGCCAAATGATAAATAATCAAAGGGTAGAAAGGAGAACAGGGTTTGTCAACATGATTTTGTAGAAAAAGGCCTTTTCAAAGGGAATTTGTTTTATTCTTTGAGACTGCAGTTTTGGTTGATAGAAGTGTGGATGAACACAATGGATTGACTTTTCAAGTAACTCCCAGCCCCCTGGCACTTTATGGTGCTAATTCCATTATAGATTAAGAGCATTTGCACATTTGAAACTGAGTAACTGCTGGTTTTAAAGACATTGGCTAATCTAGAAGAAGAAACAAACCAACCAACCCAAACAAGAATATTTCAAAGACTTTACACATAGATCAGTACCAGAACTGCTCTTTTTCAATATTTTTCATGAATGACTTGTGAAGTATCATAAACTTGCCACCAACTGGACAAGGAAAGGTGAGTTGGAAACTGCTGGAGTTATTTACAGGGACCTGCATGTCGAGGAGGCACTAGATACTGGAAGCCTCTTCAATCTTGAGAAGGCACAAGAAGAATCAATGGCTGGAAGCTGAAGGCAACAAATTCAATTTCAAAACTGGGAGATTTATTTTTTTTTAGTTACTTATTTGTTGATTTGCATATTGAAATAGGGTGATTAGAGCAAACTATTATGGGAAGATGTGGGATCTTGATTGTAGTGCGGTGGTGGAAGTCTGCAAAGGCCAAAAGTTAATCACCGTAGCCTCCTCTGCTACTCAGTTAAGGGAAACAGACTCCTCCAGCTCACATAAGCCAAATTCCTGCTTTTAATAATCATGTGGAGAGGCTTTTTTCCTCTCCATTGAGTATAAGGGGAGCTTCACTTAGCTGAGTGTTAGCTGGGGTCTACTATCTGCCGCATTTCTCCTGAGCCCTGCAGTTCAGTGTTGAGGTGATGCTATGTCTGGGGTTTTCTGGGTTACTGAAGAAATTCCCAGAGAACGGGCTTGTCGGTGGAGCTACTCACAGGGCACCTGCTGGAAATGGCAAAGAGGAAGAGGTAATGGGATGAAGAGAGACAAAAAAATAGAGCTGCTGAATTAAAAAGACCAGAAATAAATCTGACCTCCCTTGAGACCAATCTGAAGCTTCAGTTGTGTATTCCACACTGCCACCTGGACAGGCTCGGGAAGGTGACTTCTTCCTTTGTACCTGGGCTGAGGACAGCACCCTTTGAATACAGATTTATTTAGAAAAGAAACAGAGAAGGAAGCTTCTCTTCCCTCTTGGCCCTAAAAAGTTTTCATCCAGCACAAGACAGAGTTGGAAAAATTGTGTCCATCCTGTGCCTGCTGCCTCTTTGGGGCAAATGCTAATGGCTAGCTGATGGGAATGTGTCTGTCTCCTTGTTCTCTGGCTGCACTCGCTGCCTTCCCCACCAATTGGCATTAATCATGTCAACTCCCCTTTCTACAAGAGTGGCTGGTTTAATGGGAAGCTTCAGCCAGCATCAATATCCTGAGGGGAGGAGGAAATGAAGAGAAGAGGAAAGCGTGTAGCAGGGAGGTAGCTAACAGTGAAAGCACTCGCTGTCTGTTTCCAGAGCAGGGATTTGCTAGGGACAAGTTAAGGAGTAGAGACTGGATTTACTGTGTAAGTCCAGAGGCAGTAGGGATGTCAGTTGGATCTGCAGTGCTGAAGCTGGGAGAGGTCTCTGGGAAGTAGAGAGGATGGTGTGGCATGGCCAAGCTGCAGAGGTACTTGCCAGGGAAGATGGAGGGAATGTTGGAGCACAGATGAAGCATTTGAGCACGAAGCATGGGCTGGAAGGAGACTGAGGAAGAGGCAAATAGAGTGAAAGCTGCTATGAGGGTGCAGTGCTCCTGGGAAGGGGTCAGGTCAGGGGTGTGTGGAAGGGGGAACGAGCCCGAGCAGGTCTGAAGGAATGGTTCTTAGAGGCAGCTGCTGCTCATAGCAATCCCTTCAGGTGATTTCTACAACTCAACAAGCTTTCCATGCTTTGAGGCAGAGTCATTCCTGCCTAGAGCCACAGGACTGCACCACCCACTGCCCCCATCTTTCCTCTGAGGTGTGTTGGTGTGACATCTAACCAGGGCATCTCTATGGTCTGGAATTACCTGCCAGCAGTTGGAGGTGGGATGTGCTCATGTGTTTCTGTGCCCATGGGTGTGCAGGTTGCTCTGGGAGTACACAGGAGGGTGGTTTAGCCCAGGGTTCACCATCGACTTGACCTGTTTCTTCTCACACTTCTTCCTCCTCTTTCTCCCTCCTATCTGCTTTCCTGTCTGTTCTCATGCTCCTTTGACAGCTTGTTATTAGAAACATTGCTGCATATTAGCTGAAATTAAGTTGAACACTGCCTTGTAAACCACTGTGTGACTGACAGGTCTTTCAAGGTACTTGAGCAGATGAGATCCACCCCGAGCCAAGAGATTCACTCTGCCTGCCCTGGTACTATCATATTCTACCTCGTATTTGAGCTTCTCCACCTCTTTTTATTTTCTTCAGATGATGAACAGCACTTTTACTAACCAGTATATAGAGAGAATGAGCACCCTGTAGCTGTCCCTCTGGGATGGTTGCTCTTCAAACAGAAGCCCATAATGGTGGGCGGTACTATGAAGAAGGTGATCATCTTAGTGCATAAAAATACTCCCCTTTTGAGAAATCCAGCCCCAAAGACCTGGCAGTCTATCATACAGTAGAAGGAAATGAGGATGACAAAACATAGATAGCGTAGGCGATAAGGGAAAACCTTTCATGTATGTGATGAACTGAACCTGTGGAATTTATTGTCACAGGTTATTACTGAAATGAATAATTTAGAAGGAATCAAAGAGTTTGCAACCTCATTGAGAGCTCTGTCCAGACAAAACATGATACAGGTTGAAATTTATAATGACTAAATCTCTACAACATAATCTAATTATCAGACAGGGTTAGGCAAAAATGACCTCCCATGGGAAGAAATGCACAATTAAATGTGTTAGATCTGAGCTGATGAGCAGGTATGTTAAACCTTCTTCTAAAACACACAGTGGTGAATTTTTTATCAGAATTCCAGTAGCAGATCAGACAACCTTTTTGCCTCTCTTCTTGCCGTTATCCTATGATCTTTTGAGACAAAATATTTTATTCCCTTTCACATGGACATTTTTGCAAACAATATCTCAGAAGTCTCAGAAATCTGATTTCATACTCGTTTATGAAAATACAGCTTCCAACAGGCTCTCTGGCCAGCAGTTTCTAGGTAGCTGATCAACCTGGTGTATCATTGCTTGGTTGAATCTTGGGCTTTAAGAAATTGATTTCCCCAGTATAAATTTCATAGGCACCAGTTGTTGTGCTTCAGCATGCACAGAGCTCCACTGGAGGTAGAAAAATTTATGCTTGACTTCAGATAAATCTGTCTCTTTTTTCCCTTTTCTTCCAAAGTTCTCATCCAGACTGTTTTGGAAGCAAGAATTCTCTCAAGCTCGTCTGAGACATGGTAGTGTTCCATGCGTGGTTCCAGGGTGGAGGACATGCTGGAAGTGCAAGTGGAAGACCGAGCTCCCTTATACTGTCCCAATATAACCAGGTTGCTTGGCACCAGGACCACAGTCAGTTTATGCAACTGTGACACAGGTCTTGCATCTGGTGACCCAGTTGGGCCAACCTGTCTTTGATTAATAGTATTTTTTCCCTGTCTGCATGTTTTCTTTGTTTTGAGAATATTATGCTCACCTCTGCTGCCATGGAGAGGTTGTTTGGTGTAAAGTACCCCTGATCTCCCTTTCTCTGTCACTCATCCCCACAAACAGTAAGTCCTGCTAATGCTGATGGTTTTGCTAAAGGAATGGTTTTCAGCCTGCTTTCTGCCTCTAAGTCATGACATATGCCAAATAGAGCATGACCACGCAGAAAGAAAGTCCTCCGGGTGTGCAGTCTTGTAGCAACCATGAGCATTGTGACCCCAAGTTTGGGAGTCCCTTTGCTAAGGTATCTATCAGATACATGTCACATGTACCTACTGGTCACCCCCCTCTCCCTGGGGATTAGAGATGTATCCCATCCTGTCTGCGTATCAGTGCAGAGTCTGCCATTGTTTTACTGTTTGTATTATGCTACTCTCACAGAAACCCATCCAGAAAGACACCAAAAATGCCCTGCCCGTTAAAGTCCAACCTCATTTTCCCAGGCATGTTTTCCATGCCAGTGGGCTCAGTGCATTAACATTACTTTCCTCTTCTGTGTCTGTGTGTGATTACGATCGAAGCAAAGATGTGCTCTGGAATGACAATGTGTCGACTAGAGCAGCAGGGAAACGTGCTCCGTAGGACATATCGCCCATATTTACAATCAGCATGAGAACCAGAGGCTCTTGGGCTGACCCTCTGCCTGCTCCCTTGTGCTCAGAGCATTTTCACAAATGCTGCTGATTGCAAACTCTGTCTGTCCTCCCCATCAGCAGAGAGCCCAGGTGTTGTTTTATTTTTAGGTGTATTCTGGAGTCCGCTGCAGGCTGTAAACTGGCGTCAGCAGAAGGATTGAAAAGCAATGAAATGTTGCTCTTCACTTATAGATGTCATTTTCCTCCACGTAACCTCCCGTTCAAGGATGCTGGCCTGGCGAGTTGGTATGTGCAGCGCTGCAGCTGTGGTGTGTGGTAGGAGGAAGAGGAGAGCATTCAGCCTTCCACCTGGCATCGCTCATCTGTCCATTTCAACAGACCCACAGAGCTTTGATGAGTGGCCACAGGAAAAGAGGGATCACCACAGTCACTTTCCATAATTTACTCCCAAAATATTTCTCCCTAAAGATCTGTTCCTCACTTCTGATGCTTGGCCCTGCAGGGATAGAGTGCATGGGGGTCCTGGCTCCCATCCAGCAGCCCACTTCCACTGTCTTATTCTCACTCTGTACCAGTGCTCATTCAACACATCTAACAACGGACATGAGGTCCCCAAGGTGGGGAGAGTCAAGAGGGATGCACTGGAGAAAGGTGCAGAACCAGCTCTGAGTGTCCCTCCTTAAATGTACAAAGCTTGACCATCTGCCCCTGCCTTAGAGAGGTCAGCGAAGCAAAGCTGAACCTTTCAGGATTGCTAAAAGTCCTGTGTGGCTCTGGGAGTCACAGAGTGGATGTGGCTTCTTTCAGATTTAATTTCCCCACAGAGACAGTTCTAGGTGTGAGCAGAGCAGGTCCAGTAGGGACGCTGGCAGCTCACCACAGTAAAATGTCGATGGCCCTGCCAAGTCCCTTGCCTGTGCTGGCACCAGGGCAGGGCAGGGCAGGCCAAGCTGGCTGCTGCTGTTGAGGGGGCATTTGGGCAGGAGTGGCTGCCACAGCCACACAGGGATAAAGGCTGAGTCCTTCCATGCAGTGCTGTTCACTCCCACCTTTCAACTGTGTTTATTAACTCCAGAGCACCTTTTTGGCACTTGCTTGACTCCTGATACATTCTGCAAGAGCTGCATCAGTGCCAGTAGGATTTTTGGTCTAATTGTCAGAGGTGAGTATAGATACACTTCGTGTCTCCAGAATGGTGTTAGTAATAGCTCTGAGTGATCAGAAACACAAAATGCTGCTGTAAACTCTAATAAGGGAAAGACCAAATCCCTTGTTGTGCATAGCCTCAGAAAGTGCCACAGGACAGTCCAGGGAAAACAGCATTCTCAAAGCATTTTACCTTGGAGGTCAGTGGTATTCTCATGATTGAAGGTAGGGAAACTGAGGCAGAAAGTGCTAAGAGCAACCTGCCAAAGCTGGCTCAGCCTTGAACCAGCAAAACTGAGCTTCCAAGTGCTGTTGCCTGAAGCCTTGTGCCCGGAGCTGCTGACCAGGCTGCCGCTGCCCTTCTCTCTTGACAGTCATAACTTGTAACTTGTTCTTTCTGCTGGCTGGGCAGTGAAGGAGTTGAAGGATGACCAGGATAAGAAACCACTGTTAACACTTAAGCTGATGGGTTTGAAGTACAGAGGAGCATGCCAAGACATAAATGAGTCTGGGGTTTTACTGAATACGCAGTCACTGCTTTTCTGAAAGCTGGGATGTATGGACTTGTCTGTGGTCCATCATACAGAGTATCTGAATGAATGAATGGTCCTTAGCACCTCTTTTCAGTCATTTTTGGTTGCTTGTCACAAAGAGAGCTTTTCCCATGTCTGCTGTGTAAAAGATAGCCTTCCAGTTCTGAAACTGTTGCTATTTGGGGATATTTTTTCAAGTAAAGGTCCCCAGTATGTTATCTAATCTCCATCAGCAAACATGGCACTCTTCCAGCCTTTCAAAGAGCTGCCCTGCTCCCTGGATAGAAACATCTCCATCTCCTTTTACAGGGGTTAGTTTGTTTCCATTTCTCCCTAGTACCTGAGCACTTTGGACCAGGAGAGGTTCAGAGGAGTCATTCAGATGAGAAGTGGAGACATTTATGTCAACAGGGTGGTGGAGGTGGTGTGGCCATCAGCAGTGCTGCAGTGGTGTTAGACCTTCACAACAGCTAAAACTGTGCAAAGGACAAGAAAAAGGACTGAGTAAAGATATTGGGGAACAAGGTAGAAAAATGGATGTTTAAGGCTGCGAAGAGGGGATTGAGATCTTTCTGCAGCACTGTCTTGCTGGATCCTGTCACATTCACCTCTTCTCTACAACCTTCATTCTTAACAGCATTACTTTAAAATTTAGAGCTCTATCACTCTTGGTATTATTTTTAATGACCAAGTGGATCAACTTGCGTGCTAGTGACAATGTTTATGTTTCAGTCCACCACCAAGGTCAATTTACTTTCAATATTTTCAAAAGGAATCACTTTGATTAGTTAAGAATGGGCTCCAGTGAAGTCATTTTTTGAAGAGTTAAAAAAATTTGGCATATCTTTAGGAATCAAATTTTATTTGAAACAAAATTGCAAGAGCTCTCTTAGAACTAGAAATCCTGACTCTTATCCAAATCTAATCCTACCTGTGCATGAAAAAAAGAAGGGAAAAATAGTGGAATGATTAAAAAAATAAGCACTGTATTCTTGAAGGTCAATGCAAAATCTTTACCAAGTGAGACTGTGGAGGAATGGAAAGAAATCTTGGAAGTAATGCTGTAAATATTTGAATGCAAATAGCAACAACAGCAACAACAGTAGCAGCATGTTGTCTGTGAAATTCTTATCTATTGAACTCAATCCAAAAAGAAAGGGGGTGATAAGAGAGTGTGGGAACGAACTTAGAATTAAAAGTTGAAGCTTGCAAATATTGAAGGTTAGACAATGTTGCTAATTAAAAAATAAATAAATGTGGAGAGTAGGTATAAAATATTAGAAAGAAATGTAAAAAACCACAGTGTAAGGACCTGATTCTGTCTGTGAAAAAGTGAATGCTGATGCCAGGAGCAGCAGAGCAAGTGGAAATGTGACCCACAGGCCTTAGAGGGGGAGGACACACAGTAAAATGCCTGTAAACCTTCTAGTTAAACAAGAAAGGCAACAGCTTACTGCAGATAAAACTACAAGGGAGGAAACCTGTCAAACAAAGAACAAGGTGACAATTGGTCTGAGAGGAGAGAATATCTTAACACAGATTCTCAAATACTAAGAGAATGGGCAGAGAAATCCCTGAATGAAACCCCAAAGCAGTCAATAAAAAGGCTGCAAACTCACAGCCATAGCCAGTCAGTGTTTACAAACAGCACTTGACTGAAAATTAAGGGGATCCACAAGGATAAAATCAAATGAAACCTTTGAGGAAAGTCCCAACTTTTAGAAAGGCAAAGATGATTTACAAAGATGATTTTTTACACTGAAGGTGGTTAGACAGTGGCCTAGGCTGCCCAGAGAGGTGGTTGATGACCCATCCCTGGAACCATTCCAGGCCAGGTTGGATGGAGCTCTGAGCACCCTGCTCTAGGTGCAGATGTCCCTGCTCCCCGCAGGGGGGTTGGATGAGATGAGTTTGAAAGGTCCCTTCCAACCCAAACCATTCCATGATTCTGTGATCCTACGCCTGTGGAGTAACACGGAGTAGTTCAGGAGAATTAACTGTTTATTGGTTTGTCAACAGGGATTCAGTAAAGGGAATATTACTTTCCCCAGGTGCAGAGTGAATGAAGAGCAAAGACAAAAGGGAGACCAATCTTGTTCCTGGCCTTACCCAGGCACCAACTTCTACTTTTTTGCCTTGAACTTCTTAATTGTCTTGAAGCATTTTAGTTGTTTCCAACCTCAGCTCCCAGCTGGAGCCGATCTGGGAGGTAACAGGAGAGGATTGGTAATGAGGGGTTTATAAACAACCTGCCCAGCCCTTTGTAGGGCTATCGGTAGGGGAGGTGTGATTTTGTGGTGTGGTTTTGGTAGAATTGAGATGTCCGCTTGCTTCTGCTGGTCCACTGTGATTTTTTTACAAGGAGGACTGGGACTCTTGGAACTTTCCAGGTTGAAGATGCAGCTGGTGAGTAATGTGGAAAGATTTAAAAGTATGAAAGTGCTAATTCAGGTATCGTTGCCCAGCATGTTGGAGGAAGATTTAAAATGGAGCCTCGTGAAGTAAAGAGGTGGAACATGGTAACTTCTTTGTGTTCTCTTTTACTATCCTGAGGCTCCCTGCTAAGTGATGACTTTGTATAATTAAAATGAACAAAGTAAATGGCAGCAATCCATCTTCACAATCACAGCATTTTTTCCTTGCCTTTGTTGAAGTGCTTTGTTCATCTCAAATTGGTTAAAAAAATGTAAAAGTGAAAAAATAAATAATAAAAAATACAGAAATAGAATTTGAATGGGTGCCTGCAGGGGCTGTATTTTTAGCAGCTCATCAGTTTGCGGAGAAGCTCAGAGGTTGCAGATTCTAATTGCCAACCTGGAATGTGGAAAGCAGGACAACTGAAAGAGTGTGTGTGTGGTGGGGAGAGAGAGGATTTCAAAGCAGGAAAGGAAGAGATAATTGGCACCTTTGCCACTTACAAAATGTGGTGGGACATCGTGTCGTGAGGCCATCTGGCTAGTGTTCATGGCACGAGAGCCTGGCAAAAGAGTCTTGTGGAATCCATTTACGGGAGATGTTTTACCCCTTCCCTGGTTGGAGCAGTGAACGTTTGTGTGTCTGCTCGGGGAGAGGCTGGATCAGGCTATTTGTGGATGGGTCGTGTCAGATCCAGCTGAGCTACTGGCTGGGAGAAGGAAGTGAGCAAGTACCAAATGGCAAAGCAAATCTAATGAGACAGTAAAACAGAGGGTGATCTCTGAGCACAGATCCAGGAGGCAGGTCTCTAAATAGACATGAGGTGAAAGCTCTCTGAAGCCTTAAAATATTAGTGAGGTTCAGCTTCCTGGGTTTATGCCCAGGGAAGTCCATATGCAGCAGGTTGCTGTGAGAGGGGGTGGCTGACTTTCTCTGTTGGTGTCCTTTCAGAGCAGAACCTGAAGTCCGCTATGGGAAAGAGTCTCGGCCAAGACACAGGAGGAGGTGTTTGGTCTGTCCCTCTACCATCTGAAATGGATGTGGTTGTCATCCTCCTCCTTTCTGTTCCATACTCCCAAATTTGGCTTTCATGCTTTTGAGGCTCTGGGGCTTGAAATGGGTGTCCTAGAACTGCTGGCTGTGTACTGGCAGCTCAGCTGATGGCTTCTGGGATGCTGGAGCCCATTGGGTTGGACTGAGGGAGAAGGCTGTCTTGAGTCTAGCTTGGTATTGTGCCAGGTTTTTGGCTTGTTTTCCTGACAGACTATTTTCATCTCCCCTGTCCTACTTCCTTCCACACAGGCCTCATTTTCCCGCAGGGACTATAACTAAGCTCATTCTTGTCTATAATCCCACTTGGCTCATCAGATCTTTGGAGCATTTCCAGGAATACAGAAAGAGATGTTCACGTGGGTAGATCATCTGATGCTACATGGAAAAAAAATAAATCTTTGTATAGACCAGACCATGCTAAGTGGGCCTTGCTATGGCTCCAGTTATTGTTGTCTGGATTTTACTGGTGGTTTTGTTACAGGCAAATAAATAGCACTAGGAAATAGCTCTTCCTCTCTATGGAAAACCCAATCCTAATGCAAACAAAGCAGAGATATCTGGCAGAGAAGGCATTGTGGGTAACTGTTGATTTGCTGAGGTAATGGGTTATGGAGATAGAAGTAGGACAGATACATCAAAAAGCATGGGTAAAAACATATGTAAGCAGTGCTGTAAGGACAGGACTTGAGGGTGAAATGGAGAAAAGCATGGCTGTGGCTGATTGCAAATCATATCCGATTTGCAGAACGAGCACTGAGTGGAGCTGGTAAGGTCATCCTTCCATATGTATGAGCTTGCTAATGTCCTTGCTGTCTGGTTACCCCCCAACTGGATGCTTCAGAGCTAACTTCCCCTGAGCCTTGGATTGCAGTACAAAAGGAGGGACTTCAGAGGCAGCTTGCACAGCTCAGCAGTGGTGGGAAGCATACTTGATCCATGTGAGGGTAATATTTGCAACCCTCCCAGCCCATGCTCAGCACCCTTTTCTCCCCAGCCAAGCTGGCTGTGTGAGCACAACCTTGATACTGGCCTTTGGGATGCTACCGACTGAGGGATTAGTCATGCTGCCGTGGTTCGGCCGCTTTTGGCTGCCTGCAGGGCTGTCACTTCCTTCTTCTTCAAGGAAGAGCCAGTGGGCTGAGGAGGCTCCAGTTCCATCTGCCAGCAAAACCCGTAGCAGGGAAAGAGCAGCAGCTAGGGGGGAGGTGCTGGAAGGGGGGAGCAGTGGATTCCCTTGATAATTAGGATGCATCATCACTTATGCAAATAAGGGAAAGAAGGAGGCTTTCTGCAGCAGGCTGAGTAGAGGAGAGAACAGAAAGATGGAGCTGTTTTCCATGAAGGAGAGCACTTGCCCTGCACAAGAGCTGTGTGATCACTTACATGCTTCCCTTCTTTCCGGAAAAAAACATCGTCAGGAGCCCTTCAGGACAAGCGATTCCTGGGTGTAGTTTGGCCAGTGTCCTGTGTTGCACACTCATGCAAACCATCACAAGGAGGCTCAGACAAATGCCAGCAGATTCTATGAGTGGCAGCCTCTCCTGGCACTCCACATGTCATAGCAATGTCTCGCTGCCCCCATTTGGACATAAGCACAACCCTCGGTTCTCTCCTTTGCTCAGAGGGGCTCTAGCTCCGTGCTGAGGCAGGTAGGTGCAGCACAAGGCCTGTGATGCACAGCTGAGCCCTTCTGGTATCTACCAGCCTGAGCTGTCCCCCAGGCTGCATGGCAATTCTTCCTCCCTTTACTGATATCTGTAGAACAGAGCTCTATTACTTGTAGTGGGAAGAGGGTTGAGCAATATTGTCATCTTACACCACCAACATCTTCCCATGTCTGTCACCACCACAGATGTGTTTGTGTTCACTGTTCTCCTCTTGTGCTTGTTCAGTTTGGCAAGACGTCTGCTTTGCTGGGGCAGAGAAGGAATCTGAAGGAAAACTGCTGAGCAGCCAGCTGTGGCTACCCTCTTGCTATCCCTCCATTCTGCTGGGCTGCTGTACAAGATGGCAGCAAACTTTTCAACTCTGAAATGTATGATTCATTGCTTCCTCGCCTAGGAGGTAGAACTTGACAGACCTGGAAGAAACCAGTGGGATGAAAGCAGCAGTAGATTGTCATCTTCTATCCTGCTCCCCACTGCCTTGCAGGTGGAGCCCTGTGCAGAAGGTTCCAGCAAGAGCTTTGAAGCCAGGGATGGCAGGTGGAGTAACAGTGAAGAGGTCCTGATAGTGCATCAGCTCTGTCTCACACTTGCACATCCCAAGCCTCACAGCAGAACTGTCTTGCCTGCTATCATCTGTTTGGATTGTCACCAGTTTTTTGGAAGGCATAAACTAAGGGTTCATGATGATGAGTGACAGAGTGCTGGACCAAGCTGCCCAGAGGTGTTTTGGAGTCTCCTTCTCTGGAGATGTTCAGAACATGCCTGGACACAATCCCAGGCAGCCACATGTAGGTGAACCTGCTTTAGCGCAGGGGGGTTGGACTAGATCTCCAAAGGACCTGTCCAACCACTGCCATGCTGTGATTCTGTGTGAAAATCATTCTATTTCCAAAGTGCAGATAAACTGTAAAAGAATAACGTTAATTCCTTGCTGCCTTGGGATTGCTCCCTCTGTCTGCAGGTCATGAAGTTAGGGCTGCACTTAAGCTTGAAATCTGTGGCTTGTGCTTTCCCTACTCAGTGGAGACAGCTCCTCTGGTAAGCTCCAGAGCTCTTCCTAACTGGGTCCGTGTCAACTGTATGGATGGTGGGGAACTCTGGACTTAAGATGCTGCTAAAAGCAGCATTGACCTGGAATCTGGACATCAAGTAATCCAGAAAGTTCCTTTCCTAATGACATACCTTAGCTGTATCCTAATAGGATCACACACCCTCTTTCCGCTTTACTGGCAGTGAGAATTCTCATGGGTCTGGCTTATTGCCAGCTGAGCAGCCTAATAAAAAAAACAGTGTCTTGTTTGCTGGCTTGACAGGCTTTAATGCAGAGCAAACACACAAGGGAAGGAGGAAGACACAGCAAAACCAGTGCTGCTGATTAACTAACTGGGGATCTCGTCAGTATTCATACATCTCCAGTAATCTCTCAGTCTCAGTGGAGCTCTGCCTGTTGAATAAGGAGTATCTCCTTATCCCAGACCAATTAAGCCATGCTAAATAATTTTATCCACACCCTCCCCTCCTCCTCATTTTTCCCCCTTCCAACACAAATAGGTAGATACATTTACAGTCCTTTACTCTTCCTTAGGTCGACAGCGAGAAGGATCAGTTCTTCTCTTGCTGTTCCAGCAGTGGAATCTGGTTTGACTGACATGAGGGCAGGAAAACCCTGGGTAATGTCACACCCATAGCTGAGAGTCAGCAGTCATATGGCACCAAATGACACCGATGAACCAGGAAGCCTGGCACTGGTGCAGCTTGGGCCACTTTTCTCTATCAGGTCTAAAATGAAATTGGTTCATAGAATGGTTTCTCTTGTCTAGGTTGCAGTGGTTTGTTGTACTTGGACTGTCAGCCAGTGGCTGATTTCAGTTTATCCCAGTCATGTCCAGCTTAATGTGTAGCTGCAGAGAGTCGGGAATCACATCTGAACAGGAAAACAGTTCCTCTGGCAACGCTCTTAAATGTACCACAACTTAATGTTTCTCCTTTTGTCTTCAGTGTGGTATAACAAAGGCACATTAAGGCTGGATGGATTTTGTTCACACCAGAGACTTCTCCTACAAACAAGGAATTCACAGAGGGGCTCTGACTGTAGCAAATGAGTGTTTGTGTGCTGCTTCGTGCCTTCTGTCCCCAAGCTGAGCAAAGGTGGCAGAAGAATCTGACCGGGATTCTTGCTGGAGAGCCACTTCTGGGGGAAGGGGAAGCTGATGGTTACCTTGACTTCTGTGACTTGGGAAGGCCCATTATCTGAAAACACCGGAGAAAAGGTGCATTTATGTAAACATTAAAAAGCGAAGTCTGTGGAGTCCAGGGCAATCCATCTTTTAAATCTCACTTTTATAGCATTATTATGTGAGACAGTCTCATAAAAAGCTCTCTGTAGATGTTATTACATTGCATTGTGGCTTTGGAGAGCGAGCTGAAGAAGCTGTGAGTTTGTGCAACAGCACATGTTAGCATGAGTTATAGCATGTCAGGGGCCCCGTGTTAACGATCAGAGAACCTATTCAGCTCCTTTAAGGTTAATCAACTTGGCATTTGTGTCAGGTGTAATGTCTAATTAAAATGATGGAAGGGGTGTGAATGCCTCCTGGCAGAGGAGGGAAATGGCACAACGAGGCAGCGTCAGTGCCATATTGGTTTGGAAAATCAATAAGAGGAGCTCATTTTATCCCAGTGTATCTGCATTTGCCATTCAGTGGCTCATTTGAAAAAGTGCCAACTGGCTGCCTGGGAGCCTGGAAACGGCGTCGTTTGAAAACACTTAAAGACGATAGAGTTGGGGAAAGGAGATGGTATCGCTGTCGCGCGTGGCTTGGGAGGTTGAGCTGGTGTCCTCAGATCCTTCAAGTTGAGGGCAGGCTGGGCTGTGGAGACTTGGTGGATAGAGATCTCTCTGAACAGGGACAGAAGAAGGGAAAGGGTCTACTGAGAGGGAAGGTCCAGAAATCCAGAGGGTAGAAAACAAGAGATGGGTGGGCTGGAGGAAACAGACCTTCTGATGATAGACTCCTGGGGTACCACCTCTGTGGGGAGAAATAATCTCAGGGCTCTTTCTGTACCCACAACCTCTTGGTAGTAAGTGTTGGTGATGGTGTAGGTGAATAAACAGCCTGTCTGTGGTGAGAATTACAAAACATTGGATAAACTTAAACATTAGCAATTCTTTTATTCATTGATTAATCTCTTTGTTGATTAAAAAGTAACTTCCAGACAAATTGCAACATTGAGGAAATTTTTGTGGGATATTTTTCTCTATTTCCAGATGTTTGAAAACTCAGGAGTAGGGGAAAATTGCATAGATGCTGTGCTGTCTTTAGATTTGCTTCTCTTTAAAAAATAGTTTAAATTTCCTCAGGAAATAGTTTTTAATGAGTTGCACCCATTTTTCAGGATGTGACAACTCTTCCCTTGCTAGTTGTGCAGCCAGCTGGACAGACATCCATCCAAGTAGCTGCACAAAATGTGTTAAAGCTGTGGATAAATCAATAACTTTCCATCTATGCAGTTACACTTCTCTGCAAATATAAACATTTGCTCATTATCACCACACACAGTTTCATCTCCACTGAATTTTTAATGAAAAGGAATGATAATTTATTCACTAGCTTTTTTTTTTTTTTAGAAAAGTGGTATCTTTTCTTAATGATTTTACTCCTCCTGGTTTAGTTAAGAGCTCTTACTGCTATCCCCAGCCTTTCTGCAGTGCAGCACGCTGAATTTGAGATACACTGCCTGCCTTCAGATGCCTTTAAACACCTTATTTGAGAAGCACCTTCAGTGAAGCAAGACAGGGTGCTCTGGGAGCAATTGGGGGCTTACAAGGGCTAGACTGTCCTCTGAAAAGTCGGCTCTCTGTTTCCGATGGACACAAGTACAATGCTGTACACTTAGACTTGCTCTTTATCAGAGATGGGCTAAATACAGGCTCGAGAGGGGAATCTAAGAAGCAGCACTTCAGCAGTTTTCACCTTGCTTTGGGAAGTCTCGTGCTAAGAGTTCAACCTTCTTCCTTTTCTCACCTACCCCAAGTAAAAGGTCCATGGCACTGTTTGGATGACTCATATTTACATGCTCTGAAAGTTCAGATTGGAAAGGAAATGTTCTGGGATTATCCTGATTTATGACCTTTAAGTGCTCCATGCAATGACAGAATCTCTACCTGAAAGCTCTTTAAGCAGAAATTAATTTATGCCTGACAGTGATTAAAGGAGAAAGTGAGAGGAGATGGAAATTAGCAAATCCATCTCTATTGCTGAGATCCCATTATGAGTATAAGGAGAGGGGAAAATCAGCATTATGGGTGTCAGCTGCAATCTGGTGCATTCATTTAGCAGCCCATCCTACCTGGGCAATGTCCTTGTATGGATGGATATACCTGTCACACTGGCTTGGCCTGAGATGAATCAATTGTCTGGATGGGGGAATAGAGATAGAAGACATTTGGCATGGTGCTAATTCCTATTTTGAGTTTAATGCAAGAACCTGAGGCGGGGTCCATCAACTCCCTTGGGAAAGCTGATCTTGTAGACCCTCTGCACAGAGACATTGGAAGTGGAAATGGAGCTGCATTATTCTAGCCAGTCAAAAAGATGGCCAAGGGACTGTCCATATTGCAAACCCAGTTTGCAGTGCAGATGTCTCAAATAGATCTCTAGAACACTGGAAAAGAAAACACACTTCACCTCAGTGGTATGAAAATGTCCCCATAGGCAGATACTTCAACGCTTACACAAAGGTGATCTTTTGTGGTTGGGGGAAACATCCAGTTCAAAATGGTTTTAGTGATTCCCTCTGAAAAATGGAAGAAGCTGTGAGAAGAGTATTTGTAAATACATTTGTAAACAGCTTTCACTCAGCAGGCATGATTATTATGTGCATTAAAGTGAAATGAAGAAATTTGGCTGCTTAGACACAAATACCAGGTTTGTACCACTGGTACCAAGGGATTTTCACACACCAGGGTATCATGACTGGCCTCTACTAGAAGAATCATCTCTTGACAATAAAAAGGCTTTCAGTCACGCCAGGAAGTTCCAGGGTTGCTAGAAGGAGGGCAGGCTAAAGGATTGTGTATCTCAAAATCTTCCCGAAGAACTTCTCGCCTAAACCTCCAGGGCTGACTTGGGAACAATATTTACAAAGCACTGAATTGCTTTGAAAAATTTGTGATTCTTCTCTGTTTTTAAATGGGGGAAAAAAATCCTTTTAATGTTGTGTGTTTTGTTTTTTTTTTCATGGGGATTAAACTTAATTTTGAACAGTAAACAGATACTGCAAAGCTTTAGGCAAAGACAGAATATGGTATACAATGAAAATGGACTTTCTGTTTTAGTTGGAGGCTTGTTTGTCTGATGCTGTGTTGAATAGGAAGAGAAGAGAGGGAGTGGCTCTTTATTTTCACTCTTCATCCATAGCACACCAACTCATTTCACAGTCCTGCTCCTTGCAGAATTTACTTGGGTTGTGAAAAACCTGGCAAGTGCAATGAAAAGCCTTTTGGGAAGGGTCACGGGACCTCTTGTTTGGTATCTGGTTGACAGTAGGTTGTGGTCACTCTGACTGCTCTTTGTACTTCACTGTGGACTCTGATTCCCAGCTGTGAACCAGATTCTCATTAGAAAAGAATTAGTTAATAAAGTAATAAAGGTCTCCAACCTCTTCAGCAGTTTCATACACCTGTAAATATTTCTCTCAGCTCCAGCAGGAACAATAAAATCAATACTTGTTAATGTGGTGTAATATACTTCAGTGGATATAATACACCAAACATTCAAAGGCTGATTCCTCATTCAGGCTTGGGTGCCAAAATGCCTGATTAAAACACTTTCTTCTATCCCCTCTTAAGATCCACAGTTTGGGAAGATGCCTCAGCACATCTCCAGCAGTGATTTATCCTCCTGCTCTATTCAAGGAAACAAAGTGACTTCAGCTTCCTTGTTTAACAAAATAAAATAAAATCAGACACAAATCCAACCTGGCAGGATAAAGAAATATATGTACATATAAAGAGAGAAGTTCTTCTGCTTTAGAGCAGGAATATGAAATTATATTGTAAATTAAATTACAGAAAGGGAGAACAATATGAACTGAAAAAAAGATTAGTTCCGAGGCTGAGTTTCAATCATTGCAGTTTCTGGATTTTACTGGGCTTGGGAGTTGGGCTGAGCTGCCCTCAGACAGACATGGGGTCTGCTTAATTAATCTCTTCCTTCTCTCTGTAATAAATAGGGCCAACAAAGAGGAGCAGAAGAAATGGGAGGAGTGGCAGAAATCTGCTTCATGTTGAAGCCTGAGGGAGTTTGAGAGTAATTGCACCATTTGCAGGAAGGTTGGGGGGGGTGGGGTGCCCAGAGACCCTTAAAAGTTGGGTTGTGGGGAAGGGGATGCAGAAGGACTATATGTGAGGAAAGGGAGAATATTGACCATCTAGATAAGGCAATTACTGTGGAATTGATAGGAAAGGGGCTGATCAAATTAATTATCTGTGTGGAGGAAGCTGCCCAAATGCAGTTATGGAGGAGGGGGCAGATCAGGAGACAGATACTAAAGGTAATGGATAGAGGGGCCCAGGTGAGCCCTCTGTAGCATTTCACTCCATCCACTGCTTTGTGGGGAGGGGACAGGGGACACCTGATGCACTGCTGTGAAGAAATGAAGGTATAACTTTTATAGACTCTTTGAAGCTGTATCTTATTTCTTTTAAATGTGTTTGATTCAGTTGGACTTGAATTTCCCTACAGAACAAAAAGATTCCTATGAATGCTTGATACAGGATCTAAAATAGAAATATCTGCTTTTCAAGGAGGCTGAGCACCTCAGTGGAGATCTGCAGGGCTTTCAGCACCTATTATGTTCCAGGAATCAGGCCCAATTCTTTCCTAGCGGAGCTGCCAGAATAGAAAAAGGAGATAAACAGATAATAGTTGAATGAATTCATTGAGATGTATTCATCTTCTAGAAAGAGATGCAAGGGACAGGCCAGCTTCTTGTGCTGGCTTCAGCCTTTCAGGAACTTCACAGGGTTTATCTGAAGGTACAAATGGGCCAAGGTGCTGGTCTGAGTCATGGCAAAGATTAGCACTGTGGAAAGCTGACAATCCTGTTTAAGATTTCTTCCAGTGAGGAAGAAAATTTACTTTTAATTTTTCAGTTGTTCCTGTGCTGGAGAGCATCCTGTGTTCCAGGCAGCAGAAACACCAGCTCTGCCATATGGGATGCACCTGGGGCTTCAGCCGTGGGAGAGGGAGATTCAATCCAGGTAGATATATCTGTTTGGAAACCAGTCCTGGTTCCCTTCCATCCATCTGCTAGCAGAGCAGATGGGGGCATCCTTTCCACACCCTTGACTAGAAGGAAAGTTTAATCTCAGCTAGTCTGGAGTCTGTACCCCTCATTCTTCTGCTGTCTGCCCAGAAACGATATCATCCAGTCCCCTGCAGATACCTTTGTGCCTCCTGGCCAGAGACAGCAGCACAATAGACTTAGAGGAGATGGAGATGGGAGAGATGGCAGCATTTTCCCCAGGGATGTGTCAGGCTAAGGGGCTGGCACCGCAGCTACATCCAGAAGAACGAAATCAAGGAAATAAATAAAGGAGGCACAGTGCGTCCTACAAACAAGAACATGTGTCTGCATTTATTAACATTTCCAACGCGGATTTAATTCTCAGCAAAGTGCTCCTGCCTACACGAAGCTCAGGCGTGTTGCAGGAAACCTCTTGTTAAGTTCCATACAAGCCATCTTTTTAGTGCATCCTCCAGGGGAATCTTCAAACAGATTCTATAATTTCACTGATAAATGGCTCTTTTGCAAAACACTATTTACATTCCAGCGTCAGAAAGGCTGGCGACTTTTCTTTCCCCCCCACCTCTTTCAACTGTCTCCTCCCAGTGCCTTCAGGGAAGATCTCTCACCCACTCCGGGGAGGTAATAAACCATCTGTAGGTTCTGTAAGGAAGGAGAAAGCTGATGTGCTGGATTTCTCTAGGAAGAAATGCAGCTGTAGGAGAACAGTAGCAGTGTCTTAACTGGGATCTTCCTGGATTCCTATGGAAATAGGGAGACATATCAGTCCTGGAGACAAAAGCTGGATATTAGGATTCAGAGAATGTGTTTGTTTTTCTCCTTGGCATTGCCACAGGTTTTCTGGGTGGCCTCAGGCAAGCTACTTAATCTCTTCGGGGTCCTGTTTCCATTGGTACAGGCAGGATGAAGACAGCAACTTTATTCCATTTGTTTGTCCTGTCTATTCCGATTATAGATCCCCGGGGGTAAGGATTGTCTCATTAAACAAAGCAGCCTGTGCATGGGAATCCCAGCTTTGGTATGGCCTCTAGGCATACATAGCAACAAAACAACATCTGACAACCAGTCTAGACAGTAAAATAATGTGCCAGAGAAACAGTTTGGTCACTGCTCCCTTTTTCTCTATTGCTCAGCTGGGGTTTTTTGCTTTTACTGGTCACTTTATCTGCTGACTTGCGTTTTGGAGGGACAGAGCTCAGGATAATTTCCATCTTTATCTACCTGCCTTGGAAAAGGAATTTTAAAAAAACATATCCAAACAGTTCTTTATGTTCTTCCATTTCCCAACATAATTTACTTGCATGGGATTGCTGGGGCACGCACCAGGTTCCCCTGGCTGTGCTGGCTGAGTTACAACTGAGCCCACAACAAAACAAAAAAGACCGTAACAGCGAAGACCATAGAAACATGTAGACTTCTGGACACTGGGTTTTATGAGGTGTCTCTAAGATTCTTTGCCAACATTGTCTTTCTGTGGTCCTGTAATAATGTTCTATAGTCAGCATAGCATTAATGCACTCAATTTACAGTTAGATTAATTACACAATCTGAGGCTGTCTTGAGACCTCCATTGCTGCCAGTTTGGAGAGCTGGCTGCACGCCTGCATCACCTCCTTCCTGGCTGTTCCTAAGGACAGGCTCACTTCAGGAATTCACAGTAACCAGTGTCTTCCCACAAAGCCTTTTAGCTTAAGTTTCAAATTTGCATTTGCAGCCATCTGAACTGAGTTCCATTTACCAGCTAATGCTCTGAAGCGAGGGTGAATCAATGCACCAGAAGATATTTGTCCGTTGCTTGCTCTTTTTCCAGAAACATTGAAGGCCAGGTCTTCAGCTGGTGTACATCAGGCTCTGCAGATTTCAGTACTGATTTTTTTTATCAGTTGATCCAATCTAAGAACATTGCAACTGCTGTAAATTAGTAAATTCTCTCCAGATTAATACTTTTCTTTTTTAAACCATGGGACTGAGCACAACACATTGTGCCCACACCAAAGGAAAAGCTGCAGTTGCAGACGTAGCAAGCGGTGGACTCTTGAGGATGGTATCACATCCCTGGCAGAAAGTTGGTTTATTTTTAAATTGGTTCCTAAGGAAACCAAGTTTCCCCAGTCATGTTCTCTGTCTCTTCGTCTGTCAGTCCTTCCCAAGCAACTTTTACATAAATTAGGCAGTTTCAAGTGCATTGTACTCAGTAAGAAGAACCTATTTTGTGAAGGTGGTGATGAAAAGAGCCTGAAACTAGTGCTGCTCTTGACCAGCGGACAAATTCAGCAGTTCTCAGCTTGATCTGGCTGCCATTTAGTTAATGAACCTGCTGCCTCCTGCCCCATCAGTGCTTTACAGTCGAGAGGATTTGGGGCCTTTCTGAGCCACTGGTGGGGAACCCAGGTTACCAGGCTACAGGAAGAAAAGGAAATTTGGCTTTCTGCCCACTGCTGCTGGAAAAACGTGCTTATTTGATGTATCACAAATAGGCACTTAAAATCCTAACCAAGCTTTGTGCTTGGATACAGTGGCTTCTGCCTTTTTCCTGAGTGCTCAGTACCCGAATGAGAGCTCAGCATGGGGGTTAAATGTTTCTCGTGAGAAGACTCCCTTACACCAAGGCATCATGGTGTGTTGTTTCGAGAAAGTTTCCAACAGAAGGGTATCTGATGGTATTTGTGAGGCTTGCAAATCACCCTTAATTGGAGAGAAGCAAACTCAAATAGAAAATTCAACCCTTTTCTTCTAAAACAAGAGCATTCAGCCCAGTTCTGTTTCATGAAATATGATGGAAATGTTTAGCTTTAGTTCCAGTGCAATGAAACACCAGGTCTTTGGCACCCTGAAAGAAGCTGTGAAATTGAATTTGTGTTCTCTGAACTTCTTTACTTACAGAGGGGAGGAAAACAAGCAGGATCCTGGGCTAGTGCTGGGGAGAGCTTGGAGCTGAAGGATAGGGCTGTGCAACTGCATCTGCTGCTACGTGTCTCACTGGTACAGAGGGGCTGCCCACCTTGTCTGGCTCTGTGAAATCACTGCCTGCTCTTGACAGATTCTCTCCCCATGCCAGTTTGAGAAACCTTCTTCTCCTTCTCTTCTATTAGTCTCAGTTTGTTGCTTCCCTGACCAAATTGGAAGGATGTGCTCAGGACAGATGTGCTTTTTTCTTTTCAGGTCAACCACTTGTCCCTGGGGGGAGGAGTAGTGGTGGGTCATCCTGGCAGGAGGCAGAGCCTGATCATTATCTATTAATGGAGAAGACAATTAAAAGCCTGCCATTGCTGAATGCTTTCTGATGACCCTAATTATCCAGTAATTGTATTATCTCATTCAGTGGTGCAAGCAGTGTGAGGCCTGGCAAAATGATGTGGGTGCTTGAACCTTTAGCAGGCACCTCATTGCCTACTGCTTTTGTCGGTCTCCACGTGGCCCAGTGGGGCTGGGTGGGCTTGGGGAGCCCTTGGTGCCAAGGGGGACTATGTGGCTGTGAGCAGTGGCTGTTGCCCCCTCATGAAGCTATGAGCTGGTGCAAGAGCTCTGTGAGGCTGGAGGGTTTGGTGTATGGCTGCCATTGCTGCTTCTGTGTGAACTGCAAAGCTGCTGCCTGAACCCCACCTTTGCTATGCGTGTTTTAATTGGTATCTTTACTGTCAGTCCTCCAGATGGATTGTGATGGGAGCAGGAGACAGTTTAAGAGCTGCTGTCCTGCCCCACCCTGTGTATCTGAGACAAAAATACTGAGCTTAAGTTAAATAATTCTTCTTTGCCTCCTAGGATATGATCCAAAATGAGGAGGAGTGAGGAGGGGGTTTTGCATGTCCCTTCAGGAAAAGAAAGAGGTGTCTGGCTGGCCTGGGAGCCCTGTAGCACTAATTTCTCCCTGAGACTTGTGCTCAGTAACAGCATGACAGTAAAAGAATAAGGACATAAATTGTATGTCCATGGTGACTAGAGCATTTGTGGGAAAGGGGGTGCAGCTCTCAGTGCCAGCTGCAAAGGTTATTTTTCTTTTTGATCTTAAATGCTCATTAAAGAAAATATATACCAATATACCAAATATATATCTGTATACCTAATAGATACCTTGGAGGGGGGATGCACCACCTAGCATGCCATTTCCAATGCTCTGATGGAAAGGGGTGACTCCTCCACAGGCTTTTTTTCAGAAAAGAAGGTATCTAAATCCATTTGAAGCTTCTGGGCTGTAAACCATGAAGAGAGGGAGCTGTTTCCTTGCAGCTCAGACTAAAGCTCTAGAGAGAAATGGGATTTAAAATCCACCTCCACGGTGGTTATTACTTCCCAGCTAACATGGCTCTCAGCACTGTGTGCTACCCATTCTCAATCCCATTTCTGGCTGCTAATTCCTCCCAAATATTGTACAGGAAACCTACACAACTACCGCAGCGTCCTGGACTCCACCAGCTTGCTAGAGCCCCTTTGTTAGTGCCAAGCTGTGAACAAAGCACAGCTGAAACCTACCCACAGTAGTAGTGGTAATAGTCCTAATGACAGCAGTGCCACCAACTTCATCTCCTGGGGCAACTTCTTGTGGATAATTTCACGACCTTCAATAAGTATTTAGAAGTTCTTAAAATGCACTGTGAGACTGTTCAGAATGATTCTACTCCTGGAGGTGTGAAAATGGCAGAAAGAAGGGTTATCAGGCAGCAGTTAGGATGCAGGAGCTCTGGTTTCCTAGAGACTTGCCCTTTCTCTTATCGTATCTCCCACATATTTGCTGGCACCACATTGGCCAAGTCCTCCACCCTGGAATTTTATCAGACTTTTATGATACAAATTTCTGTTCCAACTCTATAAAAGCAAGTGGATTCCTGAGGATTATCCCTCTCAGGATTCTTGGATGGTGCTACGCACGCGCTCATTTGGGAGACTGCAAGAGAGGGCTCCTGGCTGAGGTGCTTTGCAGCACCAGGATGTGGTGAGGGCAAACAGCAGTGAGGACGTGGAGGCAGCCTGGCCGTGCGTGGCACCTTGTTGATGCACCTCCCCACAGCCCCTGTCTTCCCAGCCAACCTTGCCGCACAATTCCCTTCGAGTGGCCGCATCAACCCTAACTTTGTATCTGTTAAACCTCAGGTAATTGCTTTTAGATGGGTGTAATTAAGAAACCATTAGTGTAAAGTTTCATTTCAGTTTATGCTTTGGTCTCCATTTGAGCAGAGAAATATGAAATTAAGGTATTAGCTCCTTTCAGAGAGATGAGTCATGAGCTAATAAGTTTCAAGAGCATTTCTCAGCTGTAATGATTCTGCTTTTTTCTTTCCAAATCTTATTCTCCTCCCAAATTCTTGCTTCTGGAGAATTCCTTTTTAAAAGAATAAAAGGAGGAGGGAGATGGAGCCAGAGTGAGGAATTGCTAATAAAATGCCAGCTGGAGAGACACCAGCATTTTTGTGTGGAATCCCCCCAAGCAGGCAGGGATGCTCCTGCTGACAGCCCCTGGGCAGTGGGTGTGACATGTAGCATGCAGGGGACATGTGACATACAACGCACTGGGTCAAACTGTCCTTTTGACCAGGAAGGAGGGAAGCAATGAGGGGCTGAAGTGTCCAGGGAGAGAGCAGGGAAGATACCTGGACTTTACGGAACAGCATAGAGGGGAAGGGTGTGAGCTTGCCAAGAAGCACTCAGGGTGTCTGGTGTGGGAGAGTCCGGGTGAGCTGCAGACCACGGCAGTGCCCAGGGAGTGTGGTGGCCCTGCAGGGCTGTGAACCGGGAAGCTCACAGCAGTGTGAGCATCAGCATCCACCATGGAGCTGAGCCAGGGAGGGGTTTTCACACTGTTGCACTCTCCACGTGAGCCAGCAGCCAGGGCCCATCCCAGCCCCACAGTCTGAAGCCCTTTCAAGCTGAACAAATGCCTCCCCTTCACCACTCTCCCTCTGCTGCCTGCCTTATCCCTGCTCTCCCCCATGGAGCATCGAGCTGGCAGGCGGCTCCAGCTGTGCCACAGCATCCAGCAGCCAAACCCAGCTGGCCAGATGCGCTCTGGCACGCGTGGCAAGCAGCTGACATACCCGGAGGGGGACCTTCCCTGCGAGAGGGGTCCCTCTCCAACAGCGCAGTGCTCAGCTCGCAGCGCTACGTTTCCAGAACTAAATTGGTGACAGTCAGAATTGCATGTACAGTTAATCACGGCTTAATTAAACTGTTAGTCTGTGAGCGAAGGGTGCTGCATGCATGGAAGGGAAGAGGTGTCCTTAGTTTGAGACAGTGAAATGCTACTGATCATCAATAATGCATCACAGTAATGTTCCTGTATGAATTGGAAATGCCAAGCAATCAAAGGCCATATGTATTTAGCTTAGATCCACATGATGTCCATGTATTTTTAATAGCGTGGCATCTTTGAAGTGTGTTTATGAAGCACAGCGTTCCTCCCCATAGCTGTGGAGGAAAAAAATTGCCCCTGGCTGGCAGGCATGCTCTTCCTCCCCTCTGCAGGCTGCTGGGAGGATGACTACCAGCCTCTCCTGGCAGGAGGGAGTGGGGGGAGACACACACTAAATCCCATGAGGGGATGTTCCTTTCTGTCTAACGCTGAAGTAGCTTGTTAGAAGAAGGTGTATCAACACTAGTTTAAGAAAATGTCCATTGTTCCCCACTAGACTCTTCTAGTCTCAGTATTAATCTACTCTAACCCAGCCACTCTCTTCTGCTGGTTTGATTGTTTCCAGTGCATCAGTAGGATGGGGTTTGCAGGGCTGTTTTCTAGCTGGGGAGGAAACGGGAGCCTGGGGATCAGAATCTGAGTCTGGGAGCCTTCGTCTCCAGGTGAGCAGCCTGGGCTGGCAGCTGAAGTTGCACACTCTGAAACTGAAAGGGGGAGGAAAAAAGAGGAAAAAATAGGAAAAGTCATATGCTTGCTTAGCAGGGCTCTTAAAATGTTAGGACAGCTAACACGGGAAGTGGTGGGCTGCTGAAGGCTTGAAATCAAGGCTAGAGGCCTGTTTTTTTAAAGATGTATTTTCATTCAGCTGGGAATTTTGCAGTATTGCCAGCTCATGTCTTTAAAATGAAGAACCAGATGCTTTAGGTTTCTGTGAGTTTGGGATGAAAGTGAAATTTGCAGAATTCCTGCAGCTCTTTCTGTTTGTTTGGCGCTGCTAATGTAGCATTAGGCTTCGGTTTGTAGGCATTGCTGGGGAAAATCCTCACCTTTGCCACATCACCAGACATGCGGGATTACAGCGGGATCCTTTAAAATCTCCCAGTGTTCCTGGAGGCATTTCTGCCAGGCAATAAGATGTGGGAAGGGTGCAGACATCAGACCATCTCAGCTGGTGCTCTCCCCCCAGCTCTGCTGCTCCCTGCGCTCCCCAGGGGTATCAGAAATGTGGGTTTTGTCAAAGCCAGCTCCTGAAAGCTGCAAATCCCTAATTCCAGAAGAGACTCTTGAGAACACTAATAAAGATAACCCTGCCTTTGTAAAGCATTGGTGGGGACTGTGCTCCCATCTCAGTTAAGATACTGGGGATACCCCCCTGTTTATTTCTGGCCCCCTTAGTCCATGGCCCCTGTCCTGCCTGGTCTTGATGAGGGGATGGAAAAGGTGCAAATCCTCCAGCTCACTTTCATGGAGGTGGTTCAGAACCCAACAAAAATTAAAGAAGATGATAGAAGAGGTGGGGAAGAGGCAAAGAAGGTGCACTAATACAAAACTAATTCTCCTTCTATTTTGGGTTGTGAACCTGCTAAATTGTTGGGTTATGTAAGAGAAGTCATTGTGTTGGTGTTGAAAGGACAGCCTTGTACGGAGAGCTGGGGACACCACTTGAATTTTAAGTAGCCAGGCTGCACCCGGGAGAGGGAGTGAGCAGTCCCCCATCCGAACCCCTCCATCCCTCTGCCTTCCCACTGGTGTGGTGTGGGAGGTTTGGCACATGAGTGAGGTTATTCCGTGTACAGACCCATGTCAGCCCAGCCAAGGCTGCTGCTCTGCCTCCCCCTTCCCCTCCTCAATCCTCCTTTCCCATCCCTTCCCCCTGAATCACAAACACTCGTGCTGCTGGCGCTACAGGAAAATTAACAAACAGCATATAAATTTTACATGAGTTCCTGAGACCAGAGAGAAATTAATTTGATGTTGTCTTTTGATAAAGATGTAACCCCCCCTTCCTCTGCCTTCAATTTGTTGGCTTCCCCCCCCCCCCTACCGCTCCCCACGCCACCGCCCTTCACAAACACGTTTTTTTGAAGGTTGCAATTTGGTTCTTGTGATAATAGAAGGGTATAAATAAATAAACAACCCACTTCAAATAACCCCTAGCTTGTAAATAGGAGCACCACCCACAGAAGAACACATACACAAAAAAAGAAATCAAATCAAGTCAAATCACAGGGCAGTTGTCTCTGGTTTGGATTAGCTGGGTATATTCTCAGCACAGGTTTCAGTCGCTCACCTGGCAGCCCCCAGAGGCCTTGGCTTTTCTAGGCACAGTTTAGAGGGCATGAGGGATGGAGCAAACTCAAATCTGTTGCTTGAATTTGGAGGGAGGAGTAGGAGCTGCAACAGGAGAAAACTTGAGGCCATCACCAGGTAGTTATTTTGTGCATAGAAATGGCACCTGGGGCTTTGTTTCTTCCCTGAAGAGGCAGGCAGTGGTATTTAAACCTCTGCTGGCATTTAGGAGATTGGGAGGGAGGATGTGCAGAGAAGGTAGGAAATTGAGCTGCAGTGCTCCAGTGGAAGGAAGTTCATGTTGGAGTTTGTCCCTGAGCCTTACCCAGATGCTGCAGTCATTTTGTTAATAGTATCTCACCAAAGCCCTTTCAGGTATTGTCCAAACAATGGTTAGTACCAAATATTTTTCCAGGAGTTATCAGTGATTATAGCTAAGTGAAGAACTTTTATTTTAATACCTATTTGAAAAAGAAGCTTAAAAAAAATGTGTTAAAGGGCAAAATTTACTTCAAATAATTTAGAGTTTGAAAATACATTTTAAAGGAGAACAAAAGGAAAAGAAACAAAGTAAAGAAAAATCTAAACCCATGTTTAATCTAGAGCATTACATTTGCTTAAGAAATGAAGTTCTCAAAGTTACTTAACCTCTTCACCTATTTTTTCTTTAAGCTGATTTTTAAAATGAAAATGCTGATGTGAAACAAAGAAAAGCTTAGTAGGAAAGACTTAAAGAAAAATCATATATCTTGTAACGAAGTTTTGAAATGTTTAAAGATTTCCATAATCCTTTCTGCTGTCTTGGTTTTTTTTGGTCCAAAACTCCTCACTAAATCTGATCCCAGTTCACTGTGATGTACAGTTCCTTGGAACTAAATGTTTCCAGTATTTTTCAAAGTGTGCCCAGTTCATGTCAAGGCTGCTTGTGACAGAGAATCAGCTGTATTCTGCCTCCTCTCTCTGAGTATGCATCTACCTTCCACCAACAGATTTACTTCTTTGCTTCCTCTTGGTTTTGCACATCATTTATCCAGTTATTTTATAAAATAAAGGGTCTTATGTCTTCTTCTCTGGAGTGTCCTCAAAGTCTTCTGCTCTGGAGACTTTCAGAACTCCCCTGGATGTGATTCTGGTCAACCTGTTGTAGTTGAACCTGCTTTGGCAGAGGGTTGGTCCCTTCCAACCCCTACCATGCTGTCATTCTGTCCTTGCATCCTGCCTTTCTTTTGTTCCATGGTGCCTGGATCATCTCTTTATAGCACCAGAACCACGCTCGTAGATCCAGCTTTAAGAGACTCAATCAGGGATGCTGGGGCTGGTGATGGACTTTGCTCTCTGAGGACTTCTTCCAACTTTATCACCAGGGCTGGCAGAGGTTTCCATTCCGGAGGCTGACTCTCGAAGATCACACTCCTTATGTACCTTTCCTTTCCTCTATAGACAGCAACGTAACTGCTGCAAGTTGGGTTTTATATGTATTTTTAGGAGCAGAATTTAAAGGCCACTTTGCAAGGCAAAGAAGATAAGAGTGTGTAACAGAAACGTGTGGCATCTGACTCCCTTTTGGAGACTTTGCTTTGATTTTTCTTGAATTGTTTTTTGTCTGAATTTTTAATATAACGTGTTAGGCAGCTTGTCACTCTTTACGTATGGAAAACATAATGCTCTTTGATGTTCTCAGTTACTGTGTCATGTTTACGTGCTCTGACAGTCTTTGAACTGCAGCTCACTGCAGACAATGGAAAGGAATCCTCAGAGGGGTAGAAAGGATTTTGAAACGGCCCCATTTACTAGTCCAGAAATGGCAGCTTTCACACCAACACCCACACCCGTGTCCAGTGCCTTTGAAACAAGAGAATATTTGTCTGACAAAGCTGCATGGCTGAGCCCGAGGTGTGTGATACCACTCTGTGCTATGTCAGCACTTCAAGGGCTTTAGTAAACATTAGAGCTATTCAGAAACTTCCAACAATTTGATGTGAAGAAAGGCAAACTTCTGGAGCTTTGCTAAATTATTGTCAGTTATTCAAAAATAAAAAAAGAATTTAAATGAAAATAAAAATCCATATTTCACGCAAGCACTGATCACAATGACAGGACCTGCTAGTAAAATAAATACCTCCCTTCTGTAAGGGTTGGTGTAGGAATCTAAGAACATAAAAGTGACAGGCAGCTGCTGGAAGGAAATCAGATGTGAACATGCCCAGACCTATTCCAGCTGCACGCTAAACACCTGAGATCCCTGGTGCAGCCTCCCAGAAGTTGTCCCCTCAACTCCCGATCAGCACAGTGACACCTGAACAGAAAAATCACCCTGCTGCGTTCGGTAGATCCCTTTGAGTGGCTTAGCCTGTCACTTAACGAGCTTCTGAGACCAATGCAAAGTGTATTAAGCTCACACAGGTCTTGTGTTAAAAACTAGAGCCACACCTTTTATTTAGCCATTTAAATGGGCCGCTTCTCTTCAGACATCTTTTAAGGTGTGTTTTAAAAGAAAAATGCCTTAATTCATCAGCAAATGTATCAAAATGCACATTCTGCTGTTCTTTCAGTCACAGTAACAGCTCAGAGGCTGCTGCCACCACAGTCATGGCCCTGGCACGCTGGATGCCACAAACAGTGGGCAGCCCATGGCACAGAAGCACACACCACAGTGCCTGCGTGGGCAGCTGTCCTGGGGTGATGCCCAGCACAACGGGGGTGAGTGTGCAGGTAGGACAGCCAGCACTGGTGCCCAGCTCCCCTCAGCGTGGGCGGCTCTGTTGTTATGTAGGAAAAAAGTCTCTCCTGAAAGGGTTGTCAGGTGGTGGAGTCCCCATCCCTGGAGGGCTTTCGGAGCCTTGGAGATGTGGTGCTGAGGGACATGGATCAGTGCCTTTTCCTTCCTCTTATTGTGCATTTGGGATTCTGCAGGCACACAGGGGCTGTGCCCCTCAGAGTGTCTCTGACCTCATCGCTTTGGGAGCCATGTGAAAGGTGAATTTTGCTCTGGGAGCCATGTGAAAGGTGAATTTTGCTCTAATCCCTGCTGTGGACAGCAGCACTGCCTCCCTCTCCAGCCCCATTGTTGCCATCTCCCCAGGGGTAACATGCTCTTCATGACATGGGAGAGAGTCTCCCAGGTCCTGTTCAGAAGTCAATTTGGAAAGAGGGCAGGGGGACTTGGCAGTCAATTCCATTTTCTTCTCCCGAGCACAAAACCTAACAGACCCCTTCAGAAAAGACTCCCTGTCACAGGAAAGGGCTCCTTTGTATGCGACTTGCAGCTTCTATTTTTCAAGATAACCTTTATTTCATGTAGTGAGTGTTAGCTTTGCTGAAAAAGAGAAAAGCCAAGATAACTCCTTCACCTGTGGAACATTATTACGCTTTCTGGAAAAAAGAATGAGTTGTTCTGGTGCATGATAATGGAGGTGGAACGAAGCAGGTAGAAGCAGGTACTGAACTGTCCTTCTCTTTCTTCTCCCCACCTGCCTATCTTTGCAATCTCATTCTCTTTTCTCCTCTGTCTTCCCATCTCTGACACAGGCTGATTTTTCTCTCTCTCTCTCTTCTCCCATTAACTCCAAATTCCTCATTTTTCTTATGCACAATATAACATCCTCTGGGACTCATCCGTAAGCCCCCTGATCAACAGCTCTATTATTTGTGCTTTGTTGAGGTGGTGCCTGGAGACCTGCCCTGCTGTGCTCGGTGCTGTACAGCCAGAGCACGAGGTACTGACTTCTGCAGTGAAGAGTTTCCAGTCTAAAAAACGTCATGGTTTGCATTTGGCTGCAAATTGGTCTGTGGAACATTTTCCCTCTGGGGAAGGACTGTTCTTTAGGTAATAGGTAAAAATGGGAATGCTTCATTGGAGTAGTCCAATTCCAATGACAATTCAAAGGCAAAATATTGAATCAATTTGAAATCAAAATGGATTTTAAATTTTTTATTATTTCAGCTGTTTCCTGCTCTATTTCCCACTTGTTTTCACTTCTATATTAGAATCTTAATTTTATTCTGTTGCATATCTATATACCATCCAGTATTGCAGTACTAAACTCTGTTTCCATATCAAAATGAAGCATTTCAGTCGGTGATGGCATATAAGAGAAATATTTCAAACCCATGTTTTCTGATTTGGTCCTATCTGAGGCATAAACGAATGTTTAGTTGCTAGATTTCTCTAGAGACAGAAATGTCTGTTTTCTCATCAACTTTAATGATGAGCCCTCAGAAAGCCTGAGTCTGATCGGATGGAACAAGGCACATTCAAACGTACCTTCTGAATTGGCTGCTGATATTGCAGCGTGACAGTGATGTATGGAAGAGATTCCCCTGTCCCTTGGCATACCCCATCCTGCTTGTGAGAACATGAGTTGTGCCTTCCCCTGCTCCCAGCTGTCTGGTTAATGCCTCCTTCGGCAAATATTTCAGTAGTGGAAAGAGGCTGGTTGCCACAATTACAACAGGTAGTAAACCTGACCAGACCCCGACCTGTTTCCATACCCCAGCCCTTGGTATTCACCACGGGATGCCGTCAGTTCGGGGATGCAGGAGGTGGCGTGGACTACGGCATACACCTTGAAGGGAGGGAGGGAGAACATCCCAGATGGGATTAGGACTTTAAATGTAAACCAGAAATAAAATTAATGGTCTGGGAAGAGCATCTAAGCAGTCATTTCTGATATTGCTCAGCAGCAGGGCTGCAGTGGGTTGTGGGAAGCCCGTCTGGCTTTACGCTCTGATCATGGCGATGTGTGTTTGCAGAGCCAGCAATTTCACATCGACTGGATCCTACTGGCAGGGGAAAAGTTCTGCAGCGCATGCATCAGTGAGCTCTGGGCAGATATAACGGCTCTGAAAGTTGCTACACAAGAGTCCGTGCTGCACCATAAATTACAGGGTAGTTATTTCTTAGTTATTTAGCAGTTACGGTGTAATTAGTTCCACTTAATGTCAACTTTTGTCAATACGTCTTCCATTAGCCAGAAAATTACAGCTGGGTTTTGAAGCAATGGCGATACATGAGCTTCTCTGAGCTTGGACTCTGACAGAGGAGGAGATGATGTGCTGTGGGGAGGGGCTGGAGCTGGGATGTGAATTTCCAGCCTGTCTCGTCTCTTCTGTGTTCCTCCAAGCTCCTGCGTGCTCACATACGCACAGATACAAAACACAAATCTCTTCTCCAGGATCAATATTCCAGCCCAGACTGCAGAGAGGAATCAAACAGGTCCCTGGAGAAGTTTGCTTTGGCTGTTCAGAAACAAACAGACAAACAAACAAGCAAATAAAATGCAAGAATTGCCTTAAGATAGAATTTGTTGACTATATTTTTGCAGAAGAGACTAATTAAGAAGTATGCCTTAGATTTTAGGGATCTCAGCTTTCATTCAAAGAGGGCTGGAATTCCAGTCTGCAGTGGCCTGAGTCTTGGTCATCACGGGAGGTCTCTGCCTTTTTTTTTTATTTTTCTTTTATTTTTTTTTCTCCTTTTTGATTTTTTTTTTTTCCTTTTGAGACTGTAGACATTATTAAGAGATTGACATTTCTGAGGTTTGCCATTGCTTAAAAAAAGACCAGTAGTCCAAAAATGGTGACAATCAGGGGGCTTAGGCTTTAGGAGGAATACAAAGAAAGATTTTCCTGGGTTCTGATTCTCTGAGTGATGAAGGATAAGGCAAGCTGCTTTAAGGGTGACATCCTTAGCCCTAAAGCACCTCACTCCAGGGCATCCCCAGCCTTTGGGAGCAGTTTTAGCATGAAAGATCCTTGTACCTGTTTCAGATTTCCAACCCATGTGAAAGCAGATTGCACAAGCTGACTATTGACTGAGCTACTAACGATGGGATGATTAGGAAATTGCAAAATAAATTATTTTAAGATTACCTTGTAATGGAGCAGATCCAACTAATTCTCTCTTTGTTTGTGCCACTAGACCAGGTCTAGGTAAATGCCTAGACATAGAAAAAAGTCAGCATGGGTCCAATTTATTATTTTTTTTTTTTTATATAGCTTTCATAATTCCAGCCTCCATATGATTTTCCTTTATGAGTATGCTGTGTTGATTTCACACAGGGCCATGCATATGCTAAAGCTGGTCCTTGAAGAAGAATTAAGTATTCAGTTCAGGAAAATATATCAGGCAGAAAGAATATAATGGTAATGTTGGTATTAATACATCCTCCAAACATATAATGAAATTCCTTCAGTTGTCTCGCACCCCTCTGTGTCCACCAGGAGGCCAGGGACAATGGAGCTCCTCCTGCTATTATAAAATAAACAATAATAACAACAACAGCAATAAACATTTGCACCACAGAATTTTTCCAGACGAACGTGAATTTCAAAATTAATGTGCATGGCTATTCAGTGGTGATTGCAACTTCCTCCTGTTAGGAATAATAAGACCAGGGGCATATGACTCAACTCACCCATTGCAGCTGAAATACTGAGACCAACTAAAACCTCTTCTGAGAAGATTTTTATGTATACATAGATATATTCAAAAAATCTTCAACTATGCTTAAATAATGAAGTACTATAAGAAAAGGGACACGAGGAGGCCACGAAGATGATCAGGGAGCAGGAGCACTCCTGTGAGGACAGGCTGAGAGAGTTGGGGTTGCTCAGCCTGTAAAAGAGAAGGCAACAGGGAGACCTTATTGTGTCCTTTCAGTACTTAAAGGGGCTACAGGAAAGAGGGGAAGGGACTTCTTACGAGGGCTGGTATCGACAGGACAAGGGGTAACGGCTTCAAACTGGAAGAGGGGAGATTTACATTAGAATTTAGGAAAAATTTTTCACTGTGAGGGTGGTGAGACACTGGGAAGTTGTGGATGCTCCATCCCTGGAAGTGTTCAAGGACATGTTGGATGGGTCTTTAAGCAACCTGCTCTAGTGGGAGATGGCCCTGCCTATGGCAGAGGGGTTGGAACTATATGATCTGTAATGTCCCTTCCAACACAAACCTTTCTATGATTCTGTGATAACAAAATCATGATTATAAGCAAAAAAAAAAGAAACTAAACTCCTCTGATAAATAATGTATTGTAAACTACTCACTCGGCTGTGTCCATTCCACCTTGCACAGGTTTACATCCATATGGAGTATCCCTTCTCTCTGTGGGCAGCTTCTTCCCAAATACACTGAGTGAAATGTATGCAGAGATTTGTGTCTTGTTTCACTTGACTATTTCTGACCATGTTAGATAATTCTGCCCCACCAAACTCCCTTGCCTTAGTCACTCAGGAAAAAAATAATTGGCTGTGTTAATGCTTGGATGCACCGTATCCCAAAGTACTGTAGAATCAGCAGAGATGGGAACCTGTGGTATTTTGAGTTATTGGAGAGACAGCAGTTGGAAATCGGTGTGGAGGTCAGCAGAGGCTCCATCCACACAGGGATAAAAGTATCTTGAGCACATAAATGAAGCAGATGGGCTGGTGTGCTGTCTGGCTCTGGGGTAATGGCTTGTTGCTCTAGCAGAAGTCAAAGACTGGGGAAGAGAGCAGCAGCTCTAGATTCCCCCCTGTTTGACACTGCTCAGGTTGCACAAGCCGGCTCCTAAGGCTTGCTTGACATGTCCATGTGCCACCCAACATTGACCAAGGGGGCTGTCAAGTTCCTGTTGGGATAGGAACTGCAAGAAAGTGGCAATCTCACCCAGGTCCAGCCCTTATGTTCTACTACCCCTCTGGTACTTCGTTTCTCTAAACCACATTTCCCATTTCCATTCTTTTCCTGGGTAAACACAGTTACTGTCTGTGTGGGAGATGATTATTATGGGTTATCACCATTTCCTCTGCAGAGAAACCTGCTGCCTACGCTGCTTCCTCTCACTGACTTCTGCTTTATTCTCCTTCCCTGGGATGAAGCCTGGCTGCCTATCAGTGCTGCCCCAGCCTCCTGCCACCCCGACCAAAGCAGATACAGATCTCTGCCAGCCACGGAGCATGAGGGAGGAGGAGGATTAATGGAGAGGGGAAGTTGAGATAAGCACTTTGACAGGTGTTAACGAAGAAAGTAAAAAATGTACCAAACTCCACTGGGCCTGGGATAATTTCTGCCTCTGGGCAGAGGCTGGAAGGTCCTCAATGACGTCAGGAGAGAGTTTAGAATGGCATCAAGTGTTTGTCATCACTTTTTGCCTCTCTCCTACACAAGCTGATGCCTACTGACACTGAACCTACATCCAAACTTTGCTGTTCCAAATCTGGAAGGTGTTGGCTGAGGAAGGGGAGGATGTACTGAGTCATGATCTCCATGCTGCGTCCATAGCTTCTGGGGTTCAATGATGGGAACAAAAATGAGCTACCACCCACAAAAGCCTTGTGACAGAGGCTGTGGAGTCATAGCCCAGGCCTGTCAGTGAAGCTGGTGGGGTGTGAAACACCTCACAGCCTCCGCATTTGCTGGAGCTGAAGTCCAGCCATAAGGGATTGGAAGTCAGTCCAGTGGAAATAGGGATGTGTCTGTTGCTTGGGAGGAAGATCACTGGGGTGGGTCTTCCAGGGCTACTCAGAAACACATCTTGCATCTGCATACCCAGCCCCAGCAAATTCTGGGGCTGCTCTTTTGACAAACATGCTGCTGAGTAAGTTTTGCAGGCTGAGCAAGTAGGAAGTTTCTGGTAACTACAGGTCTCTGTGGGGGCTGTAATTTGGGACTCAGGGAAATGCAGAAAAGACCTGATGCCTCAGATCACATAAGAATAGAATAAGGGCAAGAGAAAAAGGGGATGAGGAAGGAGAGAGCAGAATGCAGCAGAGAAGATCAGCAAAAAGAGGGAGCGGTGAGTGTGTGTTCTTAAAAAAATCAACAATACACATAGAAAAGGGAATTACCCAGGGGAGTGGAGTGTGTGTGTGGAGCTGTGAGAAATGTTATGGAAGAAAGATATTAAGGCGAAGTAACTGATATTTGAAATGTTACTTGAAGAGAAGTTTTAATCTGATAGGATGCAGACAGAATTAATGGGTTTTCAATGAGTTGCACTGTGCTTCGGGACAGTGCTGGGAACAAAGCAAAGTTCTGCTGCAGGAGGTCAGTGCCACGTCCCTGGCACAGAATGAGCCGTTGGAGAAGAAATCAAAAAAGTAATTGAGAAACCAACTCTGGTAAATTCCTCAGAGATGAGGGAGAGTTCTAAAAGCAAACCCAAAAACCATAACTCTTATATCTGCTTTCCTTTTAATTACCCAGGAGTTCAGTTTGGATGGCTGGAATCAGGGGAGGATATGTAAGCAAAGACAGACAAGTAGTGGTGAGGCATCTCTCATGTCCTTCAGCACACGCATGGGTCACAGCTGGCTGTGTTGGTGCCTAAGCCCAGGTGTGGGAGGGACAGGCTGGGTTGCCAGGAAGAGCAGCATATTTGGGATGAAACTAACCACACTCCAAAGACTGGTTGGCAGGGTTGATTGTGAACCATAACATCACCCGCTCACTCTGGTGGCCTGCCTGACTCAGTAGTCCCTCTGGAAAGCAGACCACCTCATTTTGAAGACATTAGGGAAAACAGAGAGAGAGAATGGATCCAGAAAAGAAGGAAAATTCTGCTCACATGACAGAGCAGGAAGATCCTTGTTCAGATAAACACCAAAGTCTTACGGATGAACAAATCTCCCTGGGCCATCTAGAACTCCTGTAAGCTCCATAGCTCTTCTTTCTTTTTTTTTTTTT